>CM074809.1:2562115-2577720 GCA_037447605.1 Zygnema circumcarinatum
TTTGAAACATGGGCTTTTCAAGCTACATGGCCTGTTGGCAAGCGCATTGGTCTATTTGCATCATCACTGCACTGAGGTGATAGAAATGATTAGGAGTTGGTTGGCTGAATCGCCAGCACTTGTCTTTGTAACCTTGTCATCACCTTCTCTGACAATATTGCATCGAGAGTGATTGTCCAGGTGGTGGGAGAGGGAGAGAGGGATGGAGGGGGGTGGGGAAGGGAAGGTCGCCCTCCACCGTGAAAACAGAATCAACAACTCTTGAAACAAATGTTTGCACTAGAACATAGAACTCCTCCCACACAGCCTACTTATGTTGGCCCCACCACTCAGTACCCAGTCATTCGAGGACTATAATCAGGTGCTCCATGAGCGTAAAAAATATCACTCCCCGTTAAGCATCACACCACTAGCCATACATATGTACATTGCGCCTTTACAGCCGCCTCAAGTTGTCCAGCCGAGCTTGCAAGTCGCTGTCTATGCCGTCGCCTTCAGGGGGCGGGCCTCCTCCCCCTCCCTGCTCCCGCCGGTTGAGCAACTTTGGCGGCTGTGGCCTGCACCTGGGGCTGGGCGGCAACCGCAGGAGCGTTCACAAGCTGCGGAAGGAGGGGCAAGGCAGAAAAATGTTTAAATTCCCGTCAGTAAGAGATTCAGGGGCTTGCTAATGGAGATTATTGGCAGCATGGGAGACAGGCCGCATGCATCTGGAAGGAGGGTGGGGAGAAGGAAAAGTGGAATCCCAGGAATCCCTCTCTCTCTCTTCCTCCCTTCCCATCTCCCCCCCGCTTAGACTATATACAGACGAATGTGCCTTACCGCATCTACTGAACAGCAGCAACATGACCTTCTGCTTTACTAGACCATACATGTGGGTGAGTGCTTTCGATAATTAAGTGTATGTGCCTTTTATATAGAAGGAATGGTCTTTGCATTGGGAGAGAGTACGTGAATTTGAAGTCAATCCGAGTCTGCTGATGGACCTAACTGACCCAACTTTTTGCACTAACAACGGCATGAGCTGAATTCATGGGGACTCGCAGCAACTTCAACCAATGACATGGATCAGGTAATTTGATCGAGCGTCCAACCCTTGAATTTTTATAACATATTGAGCAATTGACAAGATATCGTATTCCAAAGAAGAGAGCACGAACCTGCTGATCCAAATCAATTCCAATTTCATCCAAAACTTGATTCACGAGCTCCTCCGTTTCCTCCTCTTCCTCGTCTCCTTCCAAGGCATCATCAATGGCATCCCCCATCATTTCCGAAGTCATTTCCATCTTCTCATTCTGACGCTCAAACTCCTGCATTATCTTTTGGAGCGCGGGCAGGTTGAGCTGCTTGTTCATTTGGCCCATGGCCTTCGTGACTCCCCTCATGGCTTCCGCCATGGCCTGTGTCGACTTCAGAGTCTGTACACAAACACAAAACTTTCAACAGCTGGCAGAACACGCCCTTCAAATGCAAAAACGTCTCATCAGGTTAGAGCTGATCCACTTCTAGTGCTTGCCTGAGAGGCTCAAGCTTTTGCTTTACCAAAATGCACCTAAAATGGATGTTGAGTATTGGATAAAAAGCTGCCTTCTTACCTGTATTCTTAATGAAATGCCCTGCAGCTGAGACTTCAGCGCATAAAACTTTGTTATTTGGTGCCTTGTTCGCCCTCACAGCTCCCTGCAAGCCGGTCTCCCTGCCAGAGCATTAGTACGGAAAACACAGACGCCTTTACAGAGTCGAGTTTTCTGAGCAAACAGTGGGAGAAAAATAAGAATTTCGACGTAAGTTGAAACACAAAGTGGCAAAACTAGTCATGTTAAGTGCAGAACAACTATCCAACTAGGCAAGCGAATCGATTCTGCAGAAAGCAGGCGGCAAAACCGACCTCTATCCATTCGATAAAGAATAAATATTCACATGCATATTTTGCGTACACAGCATCGACATTTGACAATGAATGAATGCAAACAATACGCTTCATTCAAAACTAAAAACGAAGGAAGGCATATAAATTAAGATGATGAACCCTGCACTTCGTCATGATGCACGCACGGCTGAACAAATGGCTCGAGGGAGCGACAGGAAAGCGAAAAGCCCACCATCTGCCCCTGCTTTGCAGTCTTCTTTATTTCTGCGATCAGTTTCTTCTCCTGTGCCTGCAGCTGCTGCCTCTCCCGCTCGATGTCCCGAATGGAGCGATCCAGCAGGAGCTCTGCAATAGCCACAGCCCAACTCCACTTTTTGCCGATTTCTCCTCTTTGAACGCCGCCATTGCAGAACGCAGCTCTAAGTTCGAGGAACACACGGAGGATGTAGGGAGGAGCCTGGAGCAGCTCGGAGAGCAGGCGGCGGTGGCCATGGCTGACCTTGAAGCGCATTACTATGCTTCACCTGACAGGGACTCTTCAGCAGACCAGCGGATAGTGCTAGCTCTCATGGATCGCAGTTCCTCATCCCTCGGTACAGCAGCTGCTGAACATCGTCTTCTTATCTTCTTGGCCTCAGCTTTTCCACACTGTTGCTTGTCACAGAGAAGGTTCCAAGCAGGGGTTTCAAAAGCAACCAGCAAGCCTCTACCTCTGTTCTCAGCACATTCTGTGAAATGGAAGCATGCCTCTATCAATGTCATTACCCCCTTTCTCCCTCTATCTCTCTCGCCCTCACTCTCTCACCCCCTCCCTCACACTCCCTCTCCCCCTTTCCCTCTCTCCCTCTCTCCCTTTTTCCCCATCTCAATGGTAGCAACCATTGGCCGGCTACAAGTTAACCATTGCCAATAACTGCAACCATTGGACCATTGATGCCCGCCCCACCCAATCATTGCCAATGGTTGCAGCCATTGCCAATAACTGCAACCATTCGACCATGGACCATTGATTCCGTCCCCACCCAACCATTGGATCGGGAACCAACGGTTTGCAAATCGCGACCATTCCAATGGTTGATCCAACTCATGGTCCGTCCAGCCCTTGGCCCGGAATGTGTTCGGCTACCCTTCGCGGACGTCCGCGATTGGGCGAGCGTCGGCCGGGCAGCTGAATTCTGTCCACGGGCAGATTGGAAATGGTTTTGGCTGCCGCAACAGTGAAGCAAACGTCCGCGATTGGGCGTCTGTCGTCCGGGCAGCAGAAGGTTTGGTCCGGGGCAGCCCTAAACTGTTTTCGGCTGCCCAATCCTCCAAGCAAACGTCCGCAATTGGGTGAGCGTCGGTCGGGCAGCTCAAGTTTGGCTCCGGGCAGCATTCAAATGGTTTATTCTGCCCCACCAGCAAAAGTAATCGTCCGCGATTGGGCGAGCGGCGGCCGGGCAGCTGAAATTCTTTCTGGTCCTCCGTCGCCGCGATTCCGATCAGGGGCAGCCCCCCTACGGCGCGTCCCGTCTCGTAGCGCGCACCGTACGGCAGCATTCCCCCACGGCGGTGGTGCCACCTGTACGTCCGTACTGTCTGATCCACAGGGGAGATGAGGTAGGCGCGCGGCCGGCCATTTTGGGCCACCCCTTTGTCGTCCGGGCAGCTCGCTGCCAAACTTGAGCTGCCCGGCCGACGCTCGCCCAATCGCGGACGCTTGCTTCGCGTATGGGGCAGCCTGTAATAGGTTTGGGCTGCCCGGGTCCCTCCTCAAGGCCTCGCCCCGCGGCCCGGGCTGTCATGTCTCCCTCCCTCCCTCGCCGACCACCTGCTCTCTCTCGCTCTCTCTTCCTTTCCCCCCTCTCAATGGTTGTAACCATTAGCTGGCTTCCCAGCCAGCCGTGGGGAGGTGACGGGGGAGGTCACGGGAGGGGAGGGGGAGGGGAGGGGGAGGGGAGGGAAGGGGAGGGGAGGGGAGAGGACTGGAGGGGCGGGAAAGAAAATATTCAAAACAGGGGGGCTATCTCCACCCGAAATATCCAAAATGGGGGAGGGGGCAAAATAGCCAAAATGGGAAAGGGGCGGGATAACCAAAAAAGGGGGGGCGGTATATAGTTTTCCTATTTAAAAATCAGAGACCTTTTAAATCAGACCTATTTTTTTTTTTGGAGGAAGCTCAAGGACAAAGCCCCGACTGGAGGGACCCCCAAATTGTTGCCACGTGGCGCGTTGTGGCTGCACGAGGGTAGCGTGTCGTTTTCGTAGGTGTCACGTAGGATAAGAGGCAATTGACCGTACTTCTTGGATAAGGTTTTTTTGTCGGATGCGGTGCTCACACGCGTGTGATATGACGTGGCAATGGACGGTCGTTGTAAAAAAAGTAAAAAGCTGGAATCCTGGCTTGCGTTGATTGGTCGGAAACTTGTCGCGTACGCAAACGACATGTTTAACGTGTCTCTATCCATACGGTACGGTATCGCCGCACCGTACCGTGAAATTGTGAAGGCCGTCTGGATGGCGGCGCCCTCGGGAGGAAAGCCGCGCCACTAGCCTTTTGGGTTGGAAACGTGGTACAACTTGTTGGGAAACTCGCCATGCAATCTGTTTCATAGCCTGATCTTTCGTCTATGGGCCACTCGGTTTACATTGGGTCTCCATTTTGTCTTCGTCCATATATATTTGATGGCATCGCCATCGTGAGATTGATGCCAACTCATACAGGTTTTCACTGCACGAGAGAAGTGAATGGTCATCGGTCTTACAATGGCGAGGCCATCGAATGAATGTTTGTTCGTGGACAAAGGCCACACGCAGAATTTCGCCAAGTTTTTTTCTTGCAGTTAAGGCCCAACAACAACAACGACGCAGCCCTCGCGCCGCGGCGCTGTTCCGTGGCGCCGCGGAGCGCCGACGGTGTTTATGCGCGCAGTTGGACGGTGTGGAGAACGGAGCAGGTGGCATGGAACGCGTGACGTGACGGCGCCTTCCTGCCTGCGGATTCCAGAAGCAGCAGGGATGGGCGGAAGGGGCGCGGTTCAGGGAAGGGAGGGGTTTGGCGCCATAGCCGTCGCTGCTCAAGCTTGCCCTCTCGTGCCACTGGAGCGGGACCGCCGCAGCCGCTATAGCCGGGAAGGGACGCGACGTGAGAAGCGCTAAGTGAGCGACAGGCAGCGGTATGGGAGGCGGCGGGCCAGCGGCTTCGGAGGTGGCGGCGGCGTCTGCAGGAGGAGGGCAGATGGAGGAGACAGGCTATGCTCGTGCAGAGGGGCCGGTAATGATGATGATGTCAAAGCGTCTGAGAGCGCTGCGGAAGAAGGCCAATCGTATTTCGCAAATTGAGGAGTCGAAAGTGAGCGGGAAGGTGATCAACAAGGAGCAGGAGGAGATGTTGAGATCGAAGACTTCTGTGATGTTGCTCATTGACGAGTATGAGAAGCTGCGAACGCCGCTGCAGGCTTCTGTGAAAGAAGAGGTTGCTGAGGCTGAGAAGGTATTCCTCACGCAGGCTCTGCAGCAGAGGAGTACTGCTGCAGCGGCTGAAAGCGAGGGGAACGTGCAGGGAGAGCAGAAGGGGGAAGGGGAGGGCGTTGAAGAAAACGGGATTCCGCGTTCAGAAGCAGGCGGTGAAGCGGCTGACGGAAGGAAAGTGGAAGAGAGCAGAGAAGGATTGTCGGAAGTTTACGCTGCAGGGAATGCAGCGAGTGGAGGGAAAGGAATTGATGGACTCGATCTTGTGAAGCTGATCGAAATGCTGTATTTTGGAGCTCTGTTTGACGTGAAGACGGCTGAAGGAAGCGGACATCCAGGAAGCGAAGCTGAAGTGCTTCGGTGGCGACGTGAACAGGAGCGGAATTCCTGTTTGTCGTATGATGTCGTTTCGGACGATGACGCAACACCGCCTCTGACTGAGCAGGATTTGGATGCCATATCCATGCTCAGCCGACTGTTGACTTCTCGAAGCCCCAATGCTGGCAACCATAAGGAGGCAATTGAGCGTTGCCTGCAGCATGCCACGAAATGGTTGCAAGGAGTTGAGGAGCCAATTTCTGACAGCCTTCAATTGTCATGTAAGCATTGTCCCGCCATCCAGTGCTCACGTTTATATCTTGAACGTCGTGCACCTTATCAAAACCCTCCAACGACAGATGTCAGGCCATGCATGGGGGGTTTCGTGAATACTTGCAACTATTAATGGACGGTGTTCCGTCACAAGGCACTTACTGTAAATTATGTACGTTTGCAGCCTGTGAAACAATTGTGGTAAATTTCTCAGTGTCGTTGTTAGAATCGATTTTCCTTCCCAACTGGGATTCTACTCTGGTGGTTATGCAGGTGTTGACATGGTGGCTGATTGAATTTGATTCTGACAGATGAAGCCCGCTGACACAGAATAGCATGTCATTGGTCAAGAAGTCCGTTGTTGAAACTCTTTGGTCTTTGCGTAAATTCAGGGCGGATTTATTCAGCTTGACTACTTGGGCCTGAATTCAAGTTTTATCTTTACATGCACTTTTGCCAGTCCGCCATATTTAACTTCAAGCTCGCACTTTTCCGATTGTATTTTGTGGTAGTTTTACTCTTGTTTGTATTGAATTCTTTTTCTATTTGGTCAATTGAAGGTACTTGACTCAAGAATTTGGTTCAACTGAGGTAGGCTCAGATATGTCCAATAGTTGTCACTGTCCTGATTTGGAAATCCTGATGCTGTTTTACTCTCAGCAGCAGCTTGTATCATATATGGTTGATATGTATGGCACATGAAGCGTAATTGCTTTACTCGACTGCTATTGCGGAAGCATTATCTGACAGCCTACGATACTATATCTTTCTTGTTTTTTGCTCCATGTAATTGATAAGTTGTTCGAATTTCTGCATGACGTGCAGATGCACAGGTGAAGGACAGACTACGGCGCATTGTTTTGTCAGAATTTTTCACACGGAGTGTTTTGGACGTAAATGCCGAGGTAGCTGCAGCTGCAGCTGCATCAGGGCAGTTTGTCAGTGAAGCCTTGCCTGAGGTGCAGTCTACAGGGGTAAGTGGCCTGCCACGTTTGCCGGAGGCGGGGATGCTGGTGATTATGTCCTTGGATGCTTAATCAATTTTACAGGCTTCATTCTGTTATTTGATTTAACTGCTATCATGTCTGTTTTGTTCATCATTTGGAAGGCCACGCCTAACATGATACGATCCCTATAGACGTATTGGTTAAAGTTGTAGTCCTTTTTATTGCCCGACTCAGCTAGCAATTTGTAATTTATGAGAGCTACTATTAGTATGCATCAATCGCTCTTAGTCCACTCATACCAGCTACTTGATTGGGGGTGGTGTTGGGTAGTGGGTTTGAACACTGTGGAAAGGAAACACTGCACTTGAGGAACATGACGCAATTGATTGTAGGAATTAAGTTGGCTGATTTCTGCTCAAGCTTCTTCGCCGCAGGACCAGGCAGGCGCACCTCAATATTACTCTGCGCCACCCTTCACTGAGTATGTTGTGGCTGGGCAAGACCATGGACTTCCAGAAGGAACCGCGGAGCACATGCTTGTGTCACCTGTTACAAACTTCGTGCCACAGGGTGGCTTTACTGTTGTGGATTCACAGGTACCTTCATTGACTTCTTAGACTTGTCTATTCTTTAGAGATTTCGAGTAGGTAGGCTCTCAGTCGGGTTAGTCTTAATCTTCCTTTTGCTCTGTTTCGTAGCATACCGTTTCTCGGTGTACATGCAACGATAGCATTATCTTATTTTTTCAAAATGCCGTGGAGCTATCCAGGATAAAGAGTTGCTCTTTTTAATTTGCAAATTGAAGGTTGTGTTTTCAAGACTGCCGTCCTTTTCATTCTTTTGTATAGGAAGTCCAATGTGACAAAAGCAATGCTTTCTGCTTCTTTGTGCATCATGCAGTCTAGATGCTTCTACCAGTCCCTATAGCGAGCTGAGTGGTTAAGCTTTTGTCAAGTTTGAGTGCATAAATGGTGTAGTTCTTGTGAAGGTGTCGTCAGTGTTGCTGGAGGATATGTCTGCCCTGAATTTCGACCTGCTTCTGTTATGGTGCACTGCGTTTACCAGGTTCACCTTCAGTATCCCGGGCATGAGTCCATGAGTTCGAACATCTCAACACATCCTGGGGATGTACAACAGCAGCAGCTTGAACGGGGGTATCTGCCCAATGGTGTGCAATATGCCGACCCAACAGTCGTGGAAGGACTCCAGCAGTCCCATCCCCATCAGGTTCAACCACCCCACATTGCTCACCAGCAGCAGCCTCCCCCGCAGGCTGAAGGTGCCATGCATGGTGCTGGAAACCACCAGTACACAGGCGCATCCCGGGGACCCATGGGTGGCCGGCTTCAAAACAATCCTGGGCGAGGCTATGGTGGCCGCATGCGTGGGGGGAGGGGAGGAGGCCGAGGGGGGCGTGTCCCGTTTGATCAGCAGCCAGGGCAAGGCGGGTATGGGCAAGGAGGCTTCCGTGGAGGGCCTCGAGGTGGGAGGGCTCCTCGGGGGGGTGGGAGAGGTGGCGGCCCTGCAGGCTGGGGAGGAGTACCAACCAATGGAGCAGCGCCTCCACCTGTCAGCGCCGGAGCACAGTAACTTTGCAGGCAGTAGGCTGCTGTTACTTGGTAGAAGTCTGTCGAAGTGGGGTGAGCCTTGCATTGTATCTTGTGCTGTGCGGCTCGATTCTACAGTTGAGAAGGTACGGGGATTAGAGGAGATATGGGTACTGCAGAAGCAGCCGCAGCTGCTGCACTGCGTGCAAGTTAGTTGGGGAGGGGTCCGATGGGATTGTTGCCCGATGTAAAGTTGAGGTTCAAGTTGATCAGCGAAGATCTCTGCCAAGAGCATCTCCTGTCCGCAGCACTGAAGTAACGATGCCCAGAGTCATGTGATTTGCTTTGAAAAGCATTCCCGAGTGTTGTCCGCTGTTTGCCCGTTTTGGCTTTAATGGAGCCATGAAGAGTGTTTTTTGTTTATTGGTCAAGCCACCTCCTATCGCTCTTTAGCCACTTGGAGACCAATACATTCCCCTTCTGTAGTAGAAGAACATCATAACTCCAAAAAGTGCATTTTGAAATGGCAGCCCTGCCAACTGCATGGAGAGGTTTTCAAATAACCTAATGTAAAAAAAGGTTCCAATTTTTTCCAAATAACTATGGACTCTTCTGACCACGTAATGGAACTTACTATTGTAGGCATTAGATGCTAAAAATTGTATGTGACATTTTCCAACTCTGTACAAGTAGAATATAACTACAAGAACTTCCTGATGTGATCTTCACACGCCTGCAATGCGGCCGACGGAGGTTCATGATTTCAAAGTTGAAATGGACAGGCGGCCTCTTGGAAGCCTTTTGGCGATTTGCTGAGACCCCATCCAACATCCCCACAGTCCGTTTGCCAGCAGGACATCCCGCATGCCCTTACTGGAAAGGTCTCCAGACCTAACTCCATACATAAACTACTCTACAAGAGCTGCAAATAAACATCTAGTCATGATGACAATACGAAGGAAAGGAAAAAGGAGAGTAGAAAGGATGAGTCTTACGAACTGCCATAGCAAAATGGGACAGACTGAAAATCATTCACGGAAGGAATTTCTGGCTACAGGTCCTCTGACCGGAACCTAACGAGGATTGGAAACTGACAAGGAAATAGGGCAGATGTGCCTCCCAGAATTCGAAATTTCGATTGGCAATAGTTCTAGCATCACACCGTTTCAAGCTGTACGACATTATAAATGACTGCACCCCCACGGCTATTGCAGCCAACGAAAAACAAAAAAAAAATCCTCATTTATCTCACCTCAAAGAGCTCGTTAACATTTTCTGCTGTTTTGGCTGAAGTCTCTATGAAAAACATTCCATTTGCTTCGGCATATTCTTGCGCCATCTGCATGCGACCCAAAAGATACAATACACCGCAGAAAGTAGAGAGTTGACGCAAGGGCCGCTGTGAACAACTCGACAGTGTGCTGCCGCATTCAAGATGAGAGAAAACGAACGATTTAAAGAACAAAAGGAGCAGAAATAAGCAAGGGTCAAACTAACCTCCTGTGAAACCTCACGGTTCTCTGCCAGATCGGCCTTGTTTCCCACAAGAGCCATCACCATGCCTGCAGTTCCATGCTTTTGGAGCTCCTGAAAAAGGAAGAAACCATGCGCAATTCATTACTTTTCTGTTCAAAACATTGCAGACACGAAGGACGAAAAGGTATTGCCGACAAAAGGCGGAGAACAAAAGATTGCGAACACTTTGAAGAAAATGATTGTTTTTGCTTTCGTTCGGAGCATGAATTCAACATATTCCATATCCCATTCTTTTTGTCAAAAAAATTCCAATAGCCGTGGTTGTGAGGCATAAACCATAACCCTTGAAGCATGTCATGTGTGCCCCGTGTATGTATTTTATCTGTCCCATCCCCACCCTCCCGGTGAAGCGTGGGATAGTAGCACAACCTTCACCCAGAACTTGGCTCTCTGAAACGTTTCCGTATTGGTGATGTCATACACCACAACGGCTGCTGCTGCTCCACGGTAGTACAAGGGAGCCAATGACATGTACCTGCACAGCCATCACCCCCTCCTCGTCTCTATCAGCCAGAAAGGAGCTAAAGGACCACCTGCCTCTACTTCTCGCTCGTCCCCACTTTACTCCCTCTGTAGACCTGAGCCCTGGCCTGAGCCTAGACCCGGAGCCTGAGTAAAGGTGGTTTGCTGAAAGCTTTGAGGTAAGCCTTACCTCTCCTGTCCTGCAGTATCCCACATCTCGAACTTCACTGTTGTTGAATCTTCCAGTGCCACTGTTTGCGCTAAGAAGGAAGCGCCAACTGTCACCTACAGGAACGGGCAGGAGAGAAGTTATAGAAGAGAACTTTCATACAGTAGTGAAAAAAAAATTGCTCAAGAACAAAAGAAAGTGTGGCGCAATATTAACAAGAACCTTTCGATACGGTACAAGCTTAATAAGCATGTAAAATAGAGGATGATGCATTGATGGCATATCACGAGTCAAAAGAGAAGACCCTGTTGATAACTACTTTAGTCACGCCCGAACAAATTTTGCGCTGATTGTTTTCTTTTCCTAATGATTTTTTAGGCAATGTCTCTTGCCGCTGAATCACATCAAAAGGATCAGCGCATAAACAACTCCCTCTTGCAATTTCGAAATGCTCCCCAGTTTTCGGCTTAAATGGAAGAGAAATTCACCTTAGACGAAGGGTCGAATTGGCCGCGGACAAACCGTAGCACAATGCAACTCTTGCCCACGCCGGAATCTCCCAAGAGGACCAGCTGCGACATCATTGACCGAAACAAGAACATTAGCAGAGCTATTCCTTATGTCGGGCTTACGGACGAAGTCAGTAAACATACCCTTAATCATAAAAAGCATAAGCACTGACTAACACAAAATTTAATGATTCAAGTGCCCCCCACATGATAAAAAAACACTTCAATTTTTAAGTTTTAAAAGGTCGTCAAATCCGTTAGTCTTTTAAGGAGTTTCATTTTTAATTGCTAAGTTTAATTGTTTAAAAATAACGTGACAAAGTAAAAGCCGGCTCTTAAAGACTGCCTTTACATAAGTTACTTTTGCTTACAGCTTTCTGGGATCATTGAATTCTCTTTAAAGTGAAGTGAGACATTTAACTGCGTACATCAAACCAATGAATGATCTCCAATACGCTCTCACTCTACATGCGAATTGCAAGAATAGCATCTGCGGACAAGCAATAGTTGCAGGCGAAACGAAGCGTGCAGAGGAACAGTTGGGGTCACTGCGGCGTTCGTCTTTCTGTTCGCCATACCTTCACTCGAATGTTCTTGGTGTCTTGACCTGTATTTGGCTCTTTTCCCAGGCCACGTAGATTTGAAGACGTCCCTTTGACTGAAGTAATGCCCGCGTCACATGTCCAGAAAGGTGAATGTCAGGACGGGAGCAGAACAGGCAGGCCTCTCAGCCTTCCATGCAATGCATCGAAAACATGATCTGAGTAGGGCTGCCCGTGGGGCTGTCTGCAGCGTGACATTCTGTCCCGTAGAGCGTACCCGGAACACTCGCAGCGCAGCCCATCGAAGCCGCCTACTCCCGCGCTTTCAGGTCTATGCTTAGCAAGGATACCAAGGCTCAAGTAAAGGGTCAAGACGGGAGGTGGGGTAAGAATTAGGGTTGAAGTTAGGGCCAGAATTAGGGTTGAAGTTAGGGCTAGAATTAGGGTTGAGCTCCGCTGAGAAGTTGCCTTACTAGAGAGGCTGCGCAGGAGGGAGGGCGCGGTCGGGGGGGGCACGTGGCGCTGCCTAGGCCCCCGCCAACCGCTGCGGCGAGTCCGAAACCGTCGACGGAAGGTTCCATGTGACGCTGTTCGCTTGTTCTCTGCCCTAAAGAACATATGCATGCATGCATGCATGCGTCGGTCCCGGCTTCGAAGCTTGCGCCGGTCGGACCATTGGATTGGTGTCGAACCATTGATTTGCGACCCAGCCAGCCATTGCCAATGGTCGGATACCATTGGATTCAATGGTTCCCAACCATTGCTCATTGTTCCAACCATTAGCGTCGGACCAAAACCATCGCCAATGGTTGCGAACCATTTGACGTCCAACCATTGCCATCCAATGGTTGCCGACCCAATGGTCGACTTGTGAAAGCGTTTTTAGCCGCGCCATGTGACGTGATGCTGCCGCGGAATACGAACGGTTTGAAATGTGGTTCCAAGTTCAACAAACCTCCGACCGCTTCGGGGGTGTGCAGCTTCGCCAGCTTGCTCGCTGCCCGCCTTGGCGTCAGCCGCCGGCGAGAGGTCATCGCGAGGGAGAGCAATGCCCGTCCTGATGCCGTGAAAGAGAGTGGTGTATTACTGCTATTAGAGAAAGGGAGGTGCGGCATTGATCTCACGATGGCGATGGTGCCATCAAATGTACATTGAAAAAATCATGATGGGGAACCAAAAGGAACTGTCGTAAAGGACCCAAAGACAAAAAGAAAATTACCACTGGTCCCACGAACGCCATCGAATGTATGTGCACAGAAGCAATCCAAACCGCTCACAGCGGACCGACCCATGAAGGGACGCATGGAAGGCCATGAGCCGAACTCTGCTTCTAGGCCCAACAATAACGGCACCGTTGGCTCTAGTTGCAGCCAGCCGCTAGGGTCGCCCATGTGATGGGGCAACTTCCCTGTGGATGTCGAGGCAGGAGGCACATGCGTCTCAGCGGCCATGGCCATGGCCATGGCTATGGATGGGCCCAAACTCCAAAGCGGCCGGCAGAATCAGGGGCGCTCCTTGTGGATAGCGCTGCGGTGTGCGCGCACACTCCACGTGGACACGGCCAATCCGAGCGCACCTCTGGGTCTTGGCGCGCGTCAAAATTCTACACGTGTCTGCCTCTGGTTGGCCAGAGCTCCTCAAGCATGTGGCGTTACCGCCCCATCTGCCCGCCGTACAACGCAGCGGACTTAACGTGGCCCGTGCCCCGCCACGGATGCCGGCCGCTTGGTTTCAAGCGCCACGTCATCAATTGTAACGTGTCATTGCCAGCGTGGGGACATTGGCCTCTCCCCATTGGCCACACGGATGCGAGGGGTGCCACGTCAACCGCCACGCGTGCGAGGGAGCAGGAGAGGCGCGAGGAGAGGGAGCGGGGGAGGGAGACCGTCGTTTGGTCGAAGCCTCGCCATGGCCATGGCGGCAACGCAGCCTCTCCTCTGCGCCTGTGGCAGCGCTCCTAACCGCGTGGCACGTGTCGCATGTTACAGCCGAGGGGAGCTTCCACGTGGAAATTCAGTCGCACGCCAGGTGGCGGCATTGCAGGGCCCTTCGGAAGGCTCCACTCAGAGGCTTCGCGCGTTCTCCTGCAAGGAGAGAGTGGCGGAGGCGAGAGAGGAAGGGCCATGGAGCTGCGGGGGAGAGGTAGGTGAGGACGACGAGAAGAGGGCACCATCCATGGCGGCCTGGCTGGCGGCTCTATGCGTCGCTCTCACAGCAAATGCAGGTGATCTCCCCTTTAATTTTTTCCTTCCTGTGGACGCAGTCTTCTTTGTAGTTTTGGTGGGAGATGTTAGTTTTGCTTGCTTTCTTCTAATGGATACGGTGCTCAATTCCTGCATGTTGCCAGGTGTCGCTCCTGCGGAGGCCCGGAGGCTTGAAGGTGTGAACAAGCCGGAGCTTCTTCCGAAAGAGTTTACACCAGTCATAGACGCGGCAGGATTTCTCTCTTCTGGACAGGTCAGAACAGGGCGGAGAAAGCTAAATCTTGAATTCTACATGTTGAGCACCGGAACAGCTTAAGATTGGCGTTTAATCTGAGGAAAATCTTAAGGGAGTCAAAGGGCATTCTTTCCTGATTTTTAGTTTCGGCATTTGAGGAAGTTTGTTCTCTACTGACATGGAAGTGTGCCTGTGCTGCTCTGCAAATTGCTCCTTGCAACATTTGCCTTTATCTGTAGGAGGCGCGGATCAGCCGTGACCTGCTACGTCTCGAGGAGGATACAGGTTTCAAGCTGCGCTTGCTCGCTCAGAATTACCCGGAGACGCCAGGTGTGTGTGATGCTTCACTATTGTTCGCATTTCTTAACCTTTTGCCAGCAGCGCCGTGGTCTTTATCACAGTCTTGCACTGCAGGATACAACGAGACCCTTTAAGGTAGATTGTAATGTTGGTTCCTTTCCTGTCTTTTTTCACAATACTTGAAGGGGTTGGGGAATGCAATGCACAACGAATTACTGCTTCACATGTTTACTATAGGGAAACTTCGTTTGTGAGGATAACAAGAGCAAAACGAATTTCAGTATAATAGCACGACAGCCTTTCTTCCCTGTGGGGCTTGTAGTCAAGGCATCCCAGTAAGAAGAGTAACTGCTTACGTAACAAACTAAACTTGCCATATTTAGAGAAACATCTTTTCAAATCTTCTCTCTTGCTCAATTCTTTCGTAAACTATGAAGCTGTAGTCAACTGCTCCGATGCGCGGACACTCCATGCTGATCACGACCAATTAAACTCGGCGTTCCCGGAAACTCTTACAGGTCTTGCCATAAAGGACTTTTGGGGAGTTGACGATCAAACGATCGTATTTGTCGCGGATCCGAGTCTTTCGGGTATGACTTTTTTCGTACAATTGCTAGAAAAGGCTATGGTTTTAGTAAACAATTCTCTTCGAGTGTTGAAAGCCTAGGGACTGGAGAATCCAATAGTCCCATGTAGTTCAGCTTGTGTCAGTGAAATGATTTTCTGCTTGTTTTTGTATTCACGTTCTAGCCATTTAATCTGAAAGGCAGATAATGAGAGCAAAACTTTTTGTCGTTTTCACTGCTACATGCATAGTCTTGAATCTGTACAGGCATGTGCATAGGCTGCATTGCAGTTTCCCCTTTTCTTGTTTAGTTAGTAATGTCAAACATGCAATTCGAAAATGTCCTCTACGCAGTGCTGATCCTTTCCGATCCCGTATCTCTTGCAGGAAACATAATTAACTTCAATGTAGGTTCTATAGTAGACCTTAGTGTACCTCGAAGTTTTTGGACTCGTATTGCTGGAAAATATGGAAACATGTTTTACTGGAAAGAAAAGGTAGGGTCCCGACTTGACATTCACCTCCCATTACTTTGCCGCTTTTGGGCTTCTTTTCCATCTCGCACACGTCATCATTGTCAGCATCAATATTGTTCGGCTGCGCACCCTCGACGCCAAACCCTACTTCTCCCCCACCTTCCTCTCCCTCCCTCCCTCCCTCCCTCCCTCACCCCTCCCC
>CM074809.1:2577730-2691665 GCA_037447605.1 Zygnema circumcarinatum
CCCTCTCGCCTGTCGCCACTCCCCTCTCCCTTCTCCCCTCACAATTGGTTTGGTTGTTCCTCTCCGTCTTCGTTATTTTCTTACGCTGTTCTTTGTTTCCATGTGTTCAGGGTGAAGATGTAGCGATTGAAGCAGCAGTAGTGGCCATTGACGCGTGTCTGAGGGAACCTCCAGGTCCGAGACAATGCGCCGAAATCAAAGGACCGGATTAAAGCTTCTCCAGACGAGCGCCCTCATTTCTCCTTTCTTTAATCTCGTCTAAACCGTAATGTTTTTCATTTAATAAGAAAAAAAAAGTTTTATACCGCCCGTGTGATGATTCCTACTTCAATGTGCCTTGGGTATGCTCTGACTGACCTGGTCATGCTCGCATGACTGAAAGTTGGCGAGGCAATGACAAATGGGGTCTTGAAATAGCCAGGAAAGGGCATCTAGTGCATTTCTGTAGGGCGTGTAAGACCACTTTTATTGTCGACACCTCCCTTCTGGGGCCTTGCTATACTGTCTAGTCGACTCAGGCACGTGTGGCGGCGTCCAGTTCTCAACGGCGTCCAGGAAGGTGGTGAAGCCTTTGTGTGAAAGCCGAGTTTTGTAAAGTCGGCATGCCATGTACAGCTGGTCTCCAACCTATTCTTAATGATTCGAATTTACTTTGTAGCGCTTTGCAGCCAACTACACAAATCCATCGCGTTATGCCTAGATAGCTTGACAGGTCCACATATCGTACCACACACTTATCACGAACATTTGGAAAAAATTATATTCCGTTTGCACTTACATTTTACAACACAAATCGGACGCCTTTCAGAGAGAAACAAACGAAACGAATCAATACTGCATCATGCCAAAAAAGCCCTTCAGATCCCGCGTCTATCAGGCAGT
This sequence comes from Zygnema circumcarinatum, assembly GCA_037447605.1. NCBI lineage: Eukaryota > Viridiplantae > Streptophyta > Zygnematophyceae > Zygnematales > Zygnemataceae > Zygnema > Zygnema circumcarinatum. The sequence goes on from CM074809.1 coordinate 2,578,613, forward strand.
GGCTCAATGCATCTGAGGTGAGAGCTTCTCCCCTCCGCGATGCAGGTGAGGCGACAGCTTGTCACTCCCCGCACTCTCCATCTCGGTGCCGCCTGAGGCGGTGCCTTCCAGGAGGGGCTCACTCTCCCTCTCCCTCTCCTTGGCCACTTCTGACTTTGCATCCGACCTTCTCGATTTGTTGCCCCCTGCATACGCCTTGTAGTACAGCGAGCCAAACACAAGGACCTGCAAACGGCATGTATTTCATTAGACTACGAGCATTCCGATCACTTTGCCAATATCATGAGCACCGTGAAATGGTGATGTGCGGGGCCGCCAGTTTTATCAAGCCTTGACAAAAAAAAGAAAAGATAAAAAAAAGATAAAAGATAAAAGATAAAAGATTAAAGATTAAAGTTGATAAAATAAGATAAAAGATAAGATAAATAAAATAAAATAAGATAAAAGAGTAATAAGATAAAATCATAAATAAGCTAAAAGATGTGCAGATGAATAGAGGAATGACAAGACCGCACAGCACTATCTACGGGGGCCCTTCCATAGCATATGGGTGTGGCCCAATATGCATATCGACCTTCCCGTGCGCAGTGTCTGAGAAAGCAAAGCTTCGAGGATGCTAGAGTCGGGCAAGACGGTGGAAAGTAGACTGGTAAGACCTGCTTAACAAGCAAGTAAACAGCCTAGCAAGGTAATCTAAAATTCCAAAAATACGTATGGAGAAGACTGCTCCCCTGAGTGAAGGTTCAGAAAAGCTTACTGTCCCAGCCAGCTGCGCTATATTGAGTGGAGGCCCATAAATTAGACTAGAAAGGAGTATACTCAGAAGCTGCATCCACCATGGTCCAATTCAGAGAACAAACAAATGTTACTAATTGCACAGAGATTTACGAACGAAACGTAGAAGGAAGGTACCGCAAGACCATAGGCAATGTGCAGAAACCGTCTGGAAGACTGGATGGTGGAAAGCCAGACAGAACCTCCTCAGCGGATAGACAATACCTACAACATGCAAGGACCTACAATACGATGAAGTTGGGGCACTAACAAAACAACAAGAGGAGAACTGGGAAAAAGAAGGGTGGTAACCCAAACGGAGCAGGTGAAGGCGGGAAGCAGAGGCAGCAAGAAGTCGTCGTGTAAAGGAGAATTGTGGAAGCATGAGTGAACGGTATTTCAGTATTACTGCATTTCAGCCTACTTCAAACAGTAGACCAAACCCACCTGCCTAGTTGTCATTATTGTGGCAAACACAAGGGCCCCAAATGTGCGAATTGTGTAAGATATAAAGAATTGGCTTGTGGTGGCCGCCTGTGAAATGCGTGGATTCACGAATCAGAATTATATAAAAAACAGCCCAGAACAGCCCAAACCTAAGAAATCTCTCTACCCTTTTCTCTCTCTCATACACAAACGCTTTCCTCTTCTCTCTAGCTCTTTCTCAAACGCCCTGCCCGCGCCCTCTCTCTCTGGTGTCCTAAGTCTTCCCCTCTCACGTTTTATGTTTTCAAGCCCCTTGTCGTATAACTGCTTCTGACTGGAGGCATTGTATCTATTGAAGTACCTTTACAGACTGGGATCATAGTCACGGCAAGGTTTCTCAAGAGACCAAGCAGCAAAACACTTACAAAAGAGAGCAGCATGATGTCAAAAAGGCATTGGGGATGCCTCAAAACAAAGTCAATGGCTAATAGCAGGGTGCCTTGGCTCAGTAATCCTGTAAGCCACAAGCAACACATGTAGAACGAGTGTTAGAAAGCACATTACAATACAAGAAACCATATGGCTCAAGTACCTTCGTTCCCGCTTCCCTCTAATCTTTACTTCACGCATTTCCTCCACCCACCCAAATCCTCTGCAACTCTTGCATAGTAAGCTGTTCATCGCATCTATGAAGCCATACATATCTACACCAGATGAGGGCATTCATATAACAGTAGAACGCAACTAAATTAAGACGAAGCAGATACGGAGTACTACACAATCGCAAATTACATGCCTCGCACGACACACTAACTCGCTACAAAGTTGCAGCAAGGTCACGCTTCCCATACTGACCAATTAAACTTAGTGCTGAAGAACAGAGGGTTACGTAGAGGATCTGATTAAAAGTTTCCATGTTGTAGCCCTTGAACAGTTTGTCCTGAAATGTGCTAGTGAAGCCGTCAAACCTGCAATACGTGTGTATTGTATTATTAGGACAGCCCCTATGTTGAAGGAAATAACAATAAAGCACATGGTAGAATTAAACAAGGCTCTTCAAGACAAGGTTTAGGAATTTAGGTCCATTCGCAGTTAGAAAAAGTTCACAAAGTTATGCTAGTAAGCCGAGCGATATGGATAACGACAAAGCCTTTTTGAGCTTGTCAACGATAAGGGCCAGATAGTAAGGGTTTATTCAACAAAAAGAATTGACGCAGGCAAAATCTTTCTACCTCAGAGTTGTTGTCATCCCTGTCCCGGTGCCTGAAGCTTGCAAAATCAGTTCCTAGTAAAGTCTAATTTCGCTCACCCAAGATAGCCGAGCATCAAGCTGACACCCCAGACAGTGCTCTCAACATTTTTTCGCGCTTTACGTGCTCCCTGAGAATTAAAAGCCACCACAGCCACCGCGACACAAGGTGAACGATGTAAGAGTGTGTTTTTAGGGCTCTGCGCCAAGAGACAATCACTGATCGCCGGAAAGAAAGTGACAAGCAACTAGGGTACACCCTACCAAAATGACTGTGACTGAACAGGTCCAGACATAGATCAAGCAAAACAGTATGCCAGCTGGCACAATGTCCACAAAGAAGCTTGTAGAAGCACGTTTGCTTGCAATCAGGCAACAACATGAAACTTATTTAAACATTGAACAATGGTAATCAAACATTGGACTTGCCCTGAGCTAACTACTGTCCTTGGAAAACTGGTTCCGTCACTAAAGACAAATTCAGATTACTTGTACTCCAGCACACACTTCCGTTCTTGCAAGTTGCACACATGAATCGTAAACCTCATTCATTTAAGTCAGTCAATCCCAAGAGCGGCCTCTTCCGACTACGATCGATCTGGGCAGAACTACACAATTTAACAAGGCAATAGAGAGAGCTGGCAGTACTTTTCTGAACCATGATGCTATCATGAAAAATGAGCGACGCCTTTTCCAGACACCTCCGAAAATAAATTCTGTAGCTTACCGCTGCCATAAGAAAAACAGCACATCCTCCTGTAACTGTGGAGGCAACGAAGTAATCATTCAGGCCATATCTCTTCTGCATGATGGCCGTTCCCCAAATCTGATACCCAGATATGTCTGCTCCCAATCAGTGTCAGGGACTTCAAACTGCTATCAAACTCTCCAACCGGTAGTCACATATGATTTCAGCATACTATCAAATCACCTCTAGAGTACAAATGACATGGCTTCGGACTTTCTGACAAAAGGAATTGCAAATGGCACAACAGGATGGAAACATCAGGGATAAATAGAGTGCAACCGTTTCCTCTTTGTTAAGAAGCAAGCAAGTTGGTGATTTTACCATCACAGGTATCATTTTCGCTGACTTGGCCAACGTTTGAAGGGGAAAGCTGACATATTTCAGAGCCTGCAAAGGAACTACACGCTTGTTAGAGGACACTTGCATTGTTTGCAACTTCACAACAACACTTTTTCAAAGTACAGACGAAAAGTTGACAACATGAACAACTAAGAATATCAAGGAATGTGTTCACAAAAGAGGTCTCCTACAGTTTGCTCTTTGCTTACACTTACTTTGCTTAGTATTCGATGCAAGGAAAAAAAGGCAGCAGCAAGTCCGTTTCAAACTCTAGTAAAAAAGACTCCAAAATGCCTACAACGTTTAAGCATTTTAAAGATTAGCTGCGCATTACTGTGCCTTTAAGATCGATCAGAAAATTCATCTACTCTATCGGTCCAAAAAGGCGAAAAAATAGTGAGAGATAACCTCATACTGGCATGTTGTAGCGACCACGTTCGACAGGGAAACACCCGCATACGAATATAGAGGCGCAACAGGAGCCATCGACTTGCGCTGGAACTGCATATCGACCCCTTAGATACACATAAATTTCTGACCAGAAACGAGGATTATCACTCATAGCTCCACAGCTTGGTCAGCTCCAAGCTGCGTAAAGCCACATTTGAAAACCAGATACAGCTCGGTGCCCTAGACCTCATGGGAAATGGCCGGATGTGAGAAATGTACCAGCATAATTCCGATAGCTACTGCGCATGTCAACACCCTATTACACAGCACAATAAACAATGAATGCTTAAAAAGCTCCTCCTCGGGCCCATATGGAACCTTCATGATTCTCTCCTGGGAAGACATTGCACAACAAAGGAAGTATCAGGAAATGAAAGTCCCTCAAGGAAAGCAACAGACGCAAAGTGTTTCAAAAAGCATAAACAAGAAGCAGATTGATGTGCAGAGAAACAGCTGCAAAAATCATTCGAGCGCAATGCCAAGTTTAATGCATGATAAATAATAAGTGTGGTGATTCGGGTTGTGAAAGAAGCTTGCAGTAAGCCCGCCAGCTGTTCACCTGCATGACGCCATATATGATCAGGGTGCTAACAACTCCTCCTACGCACCAAACAAGCTTTGCAGCATCCGACTTTACTACTTCACGGCCTGAATCATCTGTAGACTTCATGCTGCCAAGAGTGTGTAGTAGCTGGATCCCAGCTCCAACACGAAGGAAAAGGAGTTTCTTTGCAGAAAAACGGCAGCACGTAGTCAAGTAGCGGCTAAGTTCCCCTACGGACGAAGCAGCCGCGCACGGCCGCCATGGCCTCCAGGAGGGCAGGGCGAGCCGCGGCGAATGCTCTGCCAGCATCGACCGAGCGGCGGCGGCGACCGTCCGCTCTCCTCTGCTACATGTAGGTGCAGTGAACTGTGCGCCGTTCCGTGAAAGAAAACTGCACCGCCACCATGTGGCGTGGCCGTACAGGCATGCATGCGTGTATGCATGGTGGTGTCACGGCCAGGTCGAACCATGCATGGGACTGTGGGCCGACTGCAAACCAGCTGCCAACCATTCGAATGGTTCGGAAACGTGGCAATGGTTGGACGTCCAACCATTGCCATCCAATGGTTGTCCAATGGTTGTCCAATGGTTGCCGATCCAATGGTCCGACCTGTGCAATTTGATTGTTTGAGGGGAGGTCGTTCATGCAGGGATACAGTACCCCAAGCAGCTGGAGGGGGTCCAGCGACAGAAGTGCTGTGACTGTAACCAACCGTTGGCACTGCCCGGCAAACAATGGCAAAACAGACTATGTGAAGGCTTACTTATTGGATGGTTCGACCTGTGCATCGTGTACGTGTGCTGGCCGCGGCCCATGGTACTTGGACCGTCACCTTCTGGCATTCAGCAATTAATCATGGTCCCATGGAACCACATTGGTCCACGGGCCATAGGCTGTATGTGGCTCTCAGGCTTGGGCCGGCATGCGAGATGGGGGCATTCTTTTCGATTTTCCTTTTCCAGTTCTTTCTATTGTGTTCTGCTTGCATTTATTTCACTAACTTGCACTTACCTAGTCTCCACTTCACAACTTTCTTTTTTACTGATTTCTTTATTCTTATCCAGGGCCTGTTAGGAGGAAAACTGGCTCATTTCACAGCACGAGTCCACCATGTGAAGAGTATGAGGCTCCTGATTGCACCTGAACATTGCAAGCCGCCTCAGTATATAGAATCTATATGAAGCTCCAAACCGTTCAGTAAACAGACAGAACACAGATCCGTTTGCTGCAGGGACAAAATCGAATAAGACAAGCCTGCCCTTCAGGCAGGGGACAAGGGACGGCTTCCCATCAAGAGCGCCCAAAAAAGAAAGGCACATATCCGGTGCAGGTCTGGGAAGCCTAAGGGGGCCATAATCAGACAACTTCGCAATTCCTTCCCTCCTCCATCACAACTGTTTCAAAGGAGGCCCATATTCTTGAAATGTCATTTCAAAAGGGAGCTCGCGATATCCACTTCGAATCCAAACCGGTCTTCAGACTAATGATGGAATCGTAGATGAGGGTCTAAATGCTTGTCCTGCACATGCATCACAACAATAATTGCTTTGTCAAAAAAAAACAGGAAGTAAAAGAGACAATCGCCAATCCCTGACTTTTTTTTAATCTGTAGCATGAACTTCAAAGCTGAACCAGAATGACTAGAAATTTTAGAAACCTGCACGAAATTGAATCGCAGTCAACATGGCACATCTCCTACAGCCATTGAACAGAACAATCAAAAAATAGCTTTCCTGGAGGAAAGTGGCCAAGTAGCACCACAAGCTTCCGTCGCACTATACTCACCTAAAGGATATCCTCTCCACCCTGCTGAAAGGTAGAAAGAAGTCCGGTAGAATTAGACAATGGGGCATCACATAAAGAAAGAAGCAGCGTACCTCAAATTAGAGAAGATGCACCGATTGAAACAGACGGCAGCCTTCTTTTTGCGAACTTGGTGCGAGGTCACATGAGGCTATGCTTTTACAGGGCTTCTGCAAGATGTTGAATATGGAGAACGCCAAGGAAAATAAGGTTATTCATCTAAAATTGTACCGCCGGAGAAAGCTACTTGCTATTTGCAGTTTGCTGTTTGCTGCATCCACCATTCATGAAGTGTTGAGAGTTAAAGCGATACGAGCGGTTGCATCAGGACAGCTTGATCCCCGAATCACGTGTCTTAAAGGATGCTACGACTGCAGTCACTGAGAAGTTCCAAAGTGGCGCAAGTAGGCACGACTGAACTAGCTTTATGTCAGACCTTATAATCTGTATATGTGCACTTTGTACAGCGGCGCGCCTTCGGGTAGTGTCTGCTTCTTCTGTCTGCATGTTAGGGTTGTCTTTGAATCAAGGGATACCCCATTGTTGATGTGGCCATTTGGACTATGTGTGCGTGCACACACATGCGTTAACTCCTATTTCCTGTAGCGTCCGCTTCACCATCATCATCCTCCATTTCTTCTTCATCTTTAACTGGACCTTCATACTCCTCGCTATCGTCTCCATCAGCAGAATGCTCCTCGTCCTCCTCACTCCTGTTGCCACCATCCTGCTGCTCTTCATCGTAATCTTCGGCATCCTCACCACCATCATCTCCTCTATAATCCTGTCCACCATCCATTTCTCCGCCACCATCAATTTCTCGGTCTCCATCCCTATCCGAGCCAGCTTCAACCTCTTCTTCAATCACCTCTTCCTCCAGTTTTTCATACTGTGAACCTGCTGCCTTTCCTTGCAACCCAGTTTGTACCGTGTCGATTTCCTGCAGGCACGTGTCTTCAAGAGCCACATCCGCCCATGCTGCTTCAAACCCCTCGTCCTCAAATCCATCATCAGAAGCTTCCTCCTCCTCTTCTTCCCTCTCCGCCCTTCCACTTTCCATGTGTTCAGGTTCCACCTTTTGGTTCGCAGAATGCCGTCCCAAGCTTGCAACCTCGGTCTGTCCAGCACTCTGCCTCTGCCTCTCAACATCTCGGAGCTCCTTTTCCCCTCCTGCACGTTCTGCACTTGTTTTACCAGCCAATTGCTCCGTCGGTCCTCCCCCAATGTGTACATTTAACGGCTCTTGTAAACTCCGACCCTGTCCATTAACCGGCAGCAATCCCGACTTCTTCCCCTCCTCTTGACCAATATTCACACCGTCTTTCCGTACATTGTTTATTGGTTCCGTCTCGTCATCCTCCAACAAATATGGGCTGGTTCCTGTCCCATGTCCACCACCTCCACCTCCTCCTACAGCAGAAGGCACTTCCTGCTTCAAACTTTCAACTTGACCTACCATTCTCTGAGCCTGCTGCACTGTTTCCCAAAGCCTTCTGGCATCTTCCTTCTCTTTTAGCTCCTTTTCCTTTTGGGCCAGGTGGTTTCTCAGATCACTTAACCTCTCTTTCTCATCATGCAATTGAAATTGGGCAATCTGCACCTGCTCTTCGCCTGCCATCTCCCCGATTGCTCGTCGTTTCAGCACAACATTGTAGCTTTCTATAACTCGCTCAGTCTGCCCCACGAAGGACAAGCTGCGACTATGGACCAAGTCAGCCCAGGCTTGCCATTTTTCAGCTAGTGAGCGCTTAAGGCCCGCGTCCCCCATGGACGTACCAGGATCAACTTCCTCTGGATCCCATTCCGCCAAGACATGATATGGCAGCAACCTGCAATTCCCCTTTCAGATTTAGGAAAACTCGAAAACAAGATGAAGATGGGATTTAAAGCCGTTACTGGACAAATTTCCCGCACCAGATATGTCACAAAAACGAATTTCCACTGCAGCGACAAGGATTTGTCTTGTGGAATTGCATGGCAAATGCCAGTAGTTGAGACTAATAACTTTTCAAAGTCGAAAAGCCTGATGGTTTCCATTACTTTAACCATTATGCTACCTGGAGCACAAGGCCCTAGTCCATTAAGAACCTAAACATGCTGCTCATTACCATTGTACATATGAGGCAAGCAGCAAGAATTTAGATTCGAAGGCAGAGTCTGCGAAACAGCGAGCTGGATCGCAAAATAAACTAAATTACATTGAAGATAACACAAAGGCAAAGGTTAATCGACGTGTACTTTGAAAACTAGCACAGGTATTCAGAGAATGAGTTGAAGCACTTCCCAAACACACATCCGCCGAGCTCTGAACGTAGGGACCTATAATGGGAATCATGCTTCTAATAGTACATCTCAATTAAGACAGCTAAATATTATTGCATTGCTCGCATATCAATGGCTGACGAGGCCTTTGTGTGATGTTCACTACGTCCTCCAGTCACTGTGTTGAATGCATCTCAGACCGGCCAAAAACAAACAGTTATGATGTCAAACCAAGTCTCCCTATCACTTCAAATGCTATCGTCTCGCTCGAAAGACATACGCGCTGGATAATCATCTCACACCTTTCGCATGCATCCCTGAGGCTGCCGAAAGGTCGCTTCAAGTCCGGCGCAGCAGCACGCTTCAAGTCCTCATAGGCCAAAGCAACCTCCCTGTCCTGCGGCCCCGCCGAGCCGCTTACAGCTGGCATTGCGGGGAGCTGTCACTCGCACCCTCCCCTCTCCTCCATGGCAAGCTCTCCCGAAGTTTTAGTTGCTCCTTTGTTAGGGAGGTGAGCCACTATGCACTACTGCTCCGTGTCCCGGTGCAGTGCAGCTCGCGAGCGGAGGGCGAGAGACAAAACGAAGCGTGTGCCCACTGTGCCGTGAGGCAACCCAAATTTGAATTTAGGGTTAGGGTTTGGATTACGGTACTGCCATCATGGCCGTGTGCAGGTGGAGGGGAGGATGCTGAGTGCGGCAAATGCTGTCTTTCGCAGCCATGATGCTTCCTCCACCAGTTCAGCACGGAGATAGAGTAAGCGTCGTTGCTCCAGCAGGACCCGTCCAAGCCGACCTCCTGGCCTCTGGCATAGCCGTTCTGCAGAGCTGGTGAGGAATTGATTTGCCAATATCTTGCTCCAATTATTGCACCTTGATTTTAATTGCGTTTCTTATATAGCAGCTCGTGTTGCTTTCATCCCTGAAAAAGGTTCGAAAGAGTACCCGAACCTTGATACCCGTGCAGGGGGCTTCATCCAGTAGTCCATGAGCAGGTGCATCGCAAACAGGCTTATCTGGCAGGGCCTGATGAAGCGCGAACCAAGGCATTGGTGGAGGCCTTTACGGACCCCACAACGACAGCTGTCATTTGTGCCAAGGGTGGATATGGCTGTACAAGGCTTCTTGTGCTGTTGGAGGAAGAGGAGTTGGATTGCCAAAATTTGTTGAAGAAACGATTTTTCGGCTTCAGTGATATTACGGCTCTTCACTGGTGGGAGGTCGGCATCAGAGAAAACCGTCCTAATTTGTGCTTCTGCTGATAGACTGAAATCCTTAAAGATTTCCATCCAATTTGTGGATGCGGTTTAGGCAAACGTAAGAGAATTAATCTCCTGAGCGTTCTTGCATGGATCGAATTGTAATGCATGATATTTGTATCTATGAAGTACCCAGTTAAGTCCGTATAGACTGTCAGCAATAATTGTAGACAGACTTTCTGTCTTTCGTAAGTCACTAGCTATGCCTTCAGAGGAACATACTGTCTCTTGGAGGCGTATCTTCCTGCTTGTTTACTCCTGTTTCCTTCAAGTGCTTGTCTTGATGTGCTAAGCAACCAGTGCAGAGGCGCCTTTCTTGAACACTGCATTCAAACTCCTAGCTTAAATTCCAGTAAAGCTGAACAGTTCGAATGTGAAATAGGAAAGTTGATCTAAGTTTTCCTTAGTAACAGCAGAATGTCTCTGCGTTCAGTTGGTTGCACAAAGTCCTGCCGGGGTACCATTCATTTCATTCGCCAATGCCTGCGACCTCACTGTTCACTGAGGGCAGCAAGGCGAGCAAGCTATCACTGCGTGCAGCACTCTTTGAGCCAGAGCTGAAGTTCGCCTGTCCTCCTTTGCAGGTACATGGCCATAAGCTTGTCTGTGATTTGCAATTATCCGTAAATTAAGCTTGAAGTGAAATGCCACATGTAAGTTGCTGTTTGTTCTTTCGCTGAGTCTACTGTCGATAGCTGAGAGGGACAGGTAGTTAGAGGTTTTCTTGGCAGATGCATTTGCTTCATTATCTGTGGCTCTCCCTGTAACACTTAACCACGAACTATGATTGAGTTGCAAACTGGCACCTTCGATCCGAGAATGCTTGCATGTATAACTTGTTGTATGGAAGGCATGGTATGATGTTTTTAGATGCGTGATGTAGCAAACCATTATGATTTGGATGTCTCAATTACCATAGTGAGACGTTGAGAAAGCATGCATATGTCTGCTTTTGGAAAGACGGCCTGCAAGACTGCAGGCTCGTCCGCTTTTCTCCTCCTATACTGCATTTGGGCGGCTACTGTATGGAACGATGGAGCAAGCAAAATTTGAATAAGCGATTGTGTTTCCTAGTGTCCAAACATCCTTTCGATTCTCTGATCTTATTTCTCCACTAAGCTCAAGATGGATGAGCAGTTGATCTTGGCTAAAACTGCACCGAAAGCTTCGTGATCCTGGTGACAGCTCATTCTGAGCAGACAGATGGATGTTTCAACAACTCGCCGGAATTTGTGTAACGATTCTCTGGCACTGTATGGAGTAATGAGTATCGGGTTCTGTTGAATGCAGGGCCAATGCCTGCAGATGGGCCGCGCAGCAGAACATGGCGGCATGGTGCGCGGCCGACTTGTCGGTGGAAACTTGTCATTGGTCGTCAGTTTGATCGGAACACCCTGGCAGATTGACCTGCAGGGCGCTATCTTGCTTCTGGAGGACGGTAGGACAGCTGCCATCTCCCAACCTCCTTTATGTGATAGTGGTTCTCCACGTTTATTAGTATGACCCAGTGTCTCGAGCAACCTGATTTTGAAGACTTGTGATTTATTCATAGGTTGCAGTTTCTGTTGTTGAGGTTGGCAGTAAATGAGGACATATATCGAGTGGACCGCATGTTCACACAGTTGGTCACTGCTTCTGGAGGAGTAGGAGCCTTGGCGCAGTGGGGCGGTCTTGCTCTCGGGGACTTCACTGGCATTGCCGCAGACTTGCAAGGTGAGAGTTGGGTACATGAAGTAAGCTGGCTGGGCTGCAGACTATGGTTCTTCCTATGGAGCATTCAGAGAGAGTATTTGAACTCAGTCCAAACCTTTCGCACAGGTTTCTAGGTTGTTCTTATGGCCGCATTGTTAGCCTAGAAGTAGAATTCCGCTCATAGGTTTTTTCTATTGTCTTTAGGTCCTTTTGTGGCCGGTTCCTCTTGGTTCCCCATGTTCACTTTGTTCATGTACGTTTGATGGCATCACCATCGCAAAATTCATTTCTCTTTAACAACTGTTGGCTTCTTTATTGTCGTCAGAAAATACGAAGGCTGCAATGCAGGATAATTGCGAGAGAGACCTGGAAAGGTGGTTCTGGCTCTCTCAAATGCGGCTTCCTCCAAGCCTACCAGTGATTTCAGGTTTGCCTATCGGACACATAAAGGACAACAGGGTGGTGCCCATAGGCGCCGTGGTAGAAATGGATCTCAATTCCGGCACATTGCAAGCTGCATTATAACTGGGTCGACTCCATTGTTGCCAGGGATTTATTCGACGACAACACCGGAATAATGTGAAGCGTAGTTTGATTTTTCAGACTACAGTAGTGACATGGAGAGACCATTCTATTTGTTCAAACTGTATTTCCAGGCGAAGCTTATGGTTTTTTTTTGATGTTGTACCGTGGTTTTCTGTGTCATTTCCCGATTCATAATGGTCAGCTAATGATATCTTTATGGTTCTGGATACTTGGCATGAAGCTTCTCAACAGAAAACGGTGTTTGTCCTAGGGTAGGTTCAAGCACCACCTGCGCACCTAGGGCACTGAGTGCCCAACATTGAATGCAGGCTTGTTGCTTGAAAGGTCGTCCATGTCATTGCTTTTGCAAAGCTGTTTCATTCGAGTTGATACGTATTCGCTTGCTGCGCAGAGACTGAATATATCATTACATAACGTAATGTAAACACTCCAAGCCCTCGACCCAGGCACAAAGGAGAAAGCAACTTACAATAGGATAAGCATGTTTGAAATCACTTGTGCAGTGCTTGCGTGGACTCACTCGTCAACAAGAGACTTACGAAATAATTTCTTTGCCTTTGGGGCAATACTCTCACTTTCCACATCTGTTTGGCTCGCCTAATGGACAAAGAGAGAGAGAAGAGTAAAACGGACAAGGAAGGAAAGGAAGTAAGAGAAAGGACGTTAGTAGCATTTTTATTTTTGTGATGGTTTTGAGACAGCGCTGGCGGGAATTGTCGATATAGAATTAGATTAAGCTATTATGGAGCTTGTTCACAATCAAAAGTTTTGGATTCGTGCTAACGAGCTCGTAGTATTAGAAAGCCTCTAAGCATTAGTTCCCTACCTTTCTGAAAAGTGAGGGAAGTGATGCCCATAAGCTTTTCCGAGCATGAGTATCACAACACGGCCCAACATTACGAGGTGTGGCAGCCGTGTGCTATCTCAAGGAAACCCTTATTCTGTTTGCCAATGTACGCTTGCGAATGCTCCAGCGAGGCATGCAGGATTGTCACACGAGCCCAAACCCTTCCGAATTGTTGATTGCAAGGAGTAGTCTTTCTCTCAACTGCACACATCGAAACAAGAGGCCCAGCATTTCACTCGAGGCTCGAAGGGAAGGGGGAGGGGGGCGGGAGGAGGGGTGAGGGGGGAAGGGGGGAGGGGAAAGGGGGAAAGGGGAGGAGGGAGGGTGAAGGGGGGCGGGAGAGGAAATGGGGGAGGGAAACGGGAAGGGGGGAGAAACACTGCCTTTTTATTGAACATTTCCTACATCCCGAACTCGAGCTCTGCCACCAGTCACAAGGACAACTCACTTTTCCACGGCTACTGTACTCGGGAAGGAGAAGATGATTGAAACACGTGTGGGATGTAGGCAGCCTTTCAGAGTCTGGACCTGTGAGCCAGCACCCACCAGCGAGCTTGAGATGCAGGCAACCTGTAAATTCCAAAAAAAAAAAATTGACTTTCAAAAAAGTCCCCCATGGAAACCTGGAAACCTGTATTTTAGCTACTGCAGCTCTGTTCCACTTTGCTGCACTACTCCAAAGCATTTGCACTTCACTTCAAAACAGCATGAATGAATACACCTTGGCGAAAGATGACAAAGGGCAGAGCCGCCAGGCCCTGGATAGGCGCACGATCGCTCCCTGTGGCAAAACTCAGCAGCTGTCTCTTTTGCTCCTCAGCAAGGCCGTGTATAACCTGTTCAAGACAAGGAGACTGCTTCAGTTGACAGCAAGTCATGCTACATCAGGGACTGGAGTACATGTCACCACTCTATGGGCCAATGCCCGATTTCGCTTTCATTTAAATAGAGAGTCTCCAAAAATCCCGTTATTCAATATAATGCCCTTCCTTCCTCACCATTTTCTCCGGAGTGACAAAAGCGTCTCCAAGGAGACAAAGACTAATTATAAATCCATTGCAAGCCAATGATTGTCAACAAATTCAGCTGAGGATGAATGCCTACACTCAGCTGTGCAGCTGCAGAGGAGCAATCACCAGATCAGGGACGAGAGCACTCTTGCAACAAAACATCACCTTTGGGTTTGAGTATAGATGTTTGCAAGCTGATCGTTTGCACTATGGAGCAAGGTATCACTCTGGTTTCAAGCTTCATCTAAGTTATTATTGTGCCTCACTGGATTCAGTACTTTCAAGCTCAGGTCTCCCTCCCAGACATTACTCTGCTTTCAGTTCGTGTAAAGCTCTCGGGGCCACACAGATAAGGGCAGTTACCTCCCAGAAGTCCTTAATGATGGGTGAATCTTTGGTATAGCCCCCCTCATAGCGGGTCGCTCGCTCCCTGCATGCCGTGCAAGCAAACATGCACCTTGGAGAGTTAGCATGTCTCAGACGGCGTTGATCGTTTGTGAACTTGTCCATAAGCGAGGACAACGACGAGATTGTGAACTACAAAATGAGCAAGAAAAACCACGGCCTTCTCGTGTCACTCAAGCTAGTGCAATCTGCCTATAACTAGAGGAATACTCACATCGACAAGCACTACATTTAAGATCCTGACCTACAACTTGACGAATGAGGATGCAATCCAACAAAGAGGCGAAAAAAAGCAGAACTTGGAAACAAATACGAAGCTTACCTTCACAGCAGGAACACCAATGGAGCAAATAGGGCACTCACAGGGCCAGGAAGTCGAGAGTAGCGCTACCACATATGAGAAGCCGCAGCTCTTCGGGTCGCAACATTTGCAGTACACGCCCACCACAAATGCGATGGAATCCTCGACTGAATGCTGCAAATGGCTGCTCTATGGCTTCGTTTAGATAGTACTGCACACAGCCCGTTCGCCATAGCCATATCAGTGCTTTGTTGGCTTTTAGCACAGCCGCAGCCCAACTCTGCAATATTGCAGTACACAATCATGTGCAGATAGGCATTGAGGAGTCTAGTCTTGATCTATGGAGGTCAGGGTCAGGCTGATGAAAGGCAATGTGCACACATAAAATCTTCTTGCTACTAACTGAGAAAAACACAAACTACGGCGGCAGATACAGAAAAGAAAAAAAATTTAGAATCGAAGTCACTGCCTAAGAATAGCCACCTAGTCAGCAAAATAGTAAAGCAGACTGAAGTCTCCTCAACGTAGAAAGCAACCTTTTTGAAACCAAATAGGTTCCTCTACAGCTTCCTACAAAGGTTCTTTGGCCATCACAATTGAAAGCAAAAGGTGAGCAGGAAGTGGGAGGCTTACATTCACACAAAGGTCCACATATTCCTGCCTGTTCTCTGCAGTGACATTTATGTTGCTTCCACCTTCCTTCAGATCTACAGTGCTAGTTTCCCCAAACATGTCACAGACTGAAATCTGAAAAGCCCGCATATATACATCCTGCATGGGAAGTCCATGGTTCAGCTACATGTGTGCAAACGAATATGGAGCCATTTAAACAGCCTACGCTGCTCCCATCATGCAGAACTGGAGGACAGGACTATGGTTGGGCTCTATGAGCACACATGCTCACATTCGATCTACTGTCCGCACAGGAAAACCACAACTCCTTGTTAAGAGCTTCAGAATGTTTTCTAGGTTACGGAGCTGTTGGAAGAGTCCGTTCCGACTCCTTGGATCACCATTTTATGAAGGGCATCGGATATATTGGACAAATGCAAATGCCACTTCCATGCCTAGCAGCCCAGTAAAGGAGGCAGTAAGTGCTGCAACTGCATTCTCATTTTGATAACGCTACACAATGTTAATTCACCTACTTGCACATCCCCTTGGAAGCTCAGCAAATCTTTGAGGCCCCTTGCCAATTGAGGATCGACCTGCAAGCAAGAGCATGAAAATCAGCGGCCCCACTTCAGCCCATGCCACGTAGAAGGGTGGATGTGGGACTAACAGGAGAATGTATAAATGGACAGTTAGATGGATAGATAGACGGAAAGACGTAAAAGGAGAGGCGGATCGACAGACGGAGGACCATGCATATCACAAATAAGGTTAGCAAAATAGTTAAGTGGGAGGGGAAACAGATAGACCTAAGGCAATATTTATAGACTAAGGCACTGCTTGCAAGGGGTTCTAGCAATTTTGACTGTGCATACTCCTCTCCGTCAGTGCAAGATCTACATACGCTTCATAGTAACTATGCATCTCATGTGTCCCAAACAACCAGAAAAGTTCGTAGAGACAGTAACTTTCTGAAGGTGAAAACATGCCAGTTTTGCACAACCACCAATGGCTACATAGCGTCATACATGTCATTTGTATTTTCAACAACAACTCAACAGCAAAATCAGGAATTTCACCTCCATCAAATCGTTGAAATGGCCAGACTGCCCAAGGAGCTTCTTGTAGACGATAGAAGGAAAGCGGAGGTCCAAAATGTGGCCGTTGTAGGTTGCAAGCGACAATATAGTTCCGATGAGTTCGTAGGAAGTGATGAGGTCCGGGTCCACCATCCACGATTTGGCGCTGAACCAGCATTGGCGGGTCTCCTCGTCGTACGAAAACATGCCGTACTGCGAAGGGATGGAGGCAAGCAGAGGGGCAGACTTCAGACACACGCTCTGGAAGGAAGGGAGAATGTGGGTCGGGAAAAGTCGTTAAACCAATTCAGATACTTCCTTCAATGTAATTCACATTTAAAGAAGACGAGCCAACAGACACCCAATGGATAGAGTGTGACAAGTCTCCCCGCAAGTATTTTGCAATGTTGTAACTTCTTCATATAAAAAAGGTGAAATAGGAAAGGAAAAGGTGAAGTGCGTGAAGTGCGTAAGCGGACATATAGGCAGCCAGTCACTTTGTGTGATGTTTTCCAAGAAGCAGACCAACCAGCTTGTGCCAACCAATAGAGCATCGGACAGAAGAGAACGTTCCTTAAGAAATAAGAGCATTGCAATTTCAGCCTAGGCCAATCTGCAATGTCATTGTAATCGAGCATTTCCGAGTTGAGGGATAATTATTCAAGCCACCACATGCGACCGAGGTTAAAGAATGACCATATTGGTGGTACACACATATGACAACGTTTTTGTTTGGACAGCCGAGGGGAGGAAGTGCGAGATGGCGGAAACCCTCTCGCGTCATTCCCGTATGTGGTAAAAGTGCACCTTTGGGTCGAAAATCTTTCTGACAATGAGCTGGAAAAACTCCTTCTGCACGCCCCCTTCATCCACTCCATCTTCTCCTACGAACTGGACCTACACAACAGCTCTTGCGAACGAGAAAGATAAGTGGAAGACATTGGAATAAGTGCAAAAGCTTCTATCCACTATTGCTGCACCGACAACTCACTTAATAACGCCAATGTGCCCATTTATTCAGAAAGCAGCAAAATGAGTGTCTCAGCTCAGCACGGGTAGACAAAAATACAAAAAGCTAAAGCATTACGTGCGTGCTCACCACACTTGCAACTGCAAAGAGAGAGGAGCTTTATGCCTTAAAATGAAAGAAACACAGAGCGGCGTGTGTGAAGGCCAAACCAACTGCTAAGACCGCAAAGAACTGTTGTCAATTGAGCATTGTGGCAGGGACGATGAAGGTGAACCGATATCGATCTGAAGATCTCCAAAACATAGTATCACTAAAACACATTTGATTACTAGTCAATCAACTAAAGATTCACGAAGATATACCAAGGAGAAGACTGAGATTCAAGATGCTATGTTGACAAACCTTGAGGGGCTTCAATAGGTCCTCTGGCCGTCTCTGTACCTACAATAGCAACAAATGAGATGCTATCAATGTCGGGATGCTATCAATATTTAACCTCAACATAATTCAGATCTAAAGAAATACACGCCAGTGTAAGCACTGCCAAAAGGTTGGCGCCTGACTGGTGAACAGTCCCATATTGAGGCAGCATGTGCGGTTTGCCATCAACAGGAGGCATAAGCTCGCCTTGAGGTTAGGGTAGAGGAAGAAAGCAGCTCACTCCAGTTGGGCCACGAAAATATTTCAGCTTCAAAGGCGAAGACCATGTCCAGTCACTGCTCTATTTTACAGGTGTATTCATTCCTATGCACTTTCAAAGTCGTTAATTAACTTCTTTTGAATCTATTCCTTAACAATGTTACCTGAATAATTGCGTCAGCAATAATGTGTTCCCGTCGAACCCTTATAACATTGAAAGGAATTCCTCCTCCAAGGAAAAAGGAGCGCAACAATGCATCCTCGAACTGATGGCTCATTTGCGACCTCGAATCAAGGTGCAGTATCCGGCTCTTGCTTTCAGTATTGTACAAAAATGGATAATTACAAAAGGAGAAGTCGTATCTGCTTTTGTAAGAAAGCCACCTGAACGTGTGTTACACACTAAGCCAAACCATTCAGGCATCAGACCCACAGAACTACTCCGGGCAGACACGTGGAATTTGAAAACGCAATCACAACGGTCACGCTTGACAAATGCGTAACGTGAGAATAAGCAAGACCAGTTGAGAGAAGCGACTTCGAATCCTGTCATGTAACAAGATTGTATCCAGTTCTAGGCATAGCCGGGAGACATTGGATTCCACGTATCCTCATCTTAATCGATGGTGCATGACTCAACACCTCTAAAACAGCATCCATTAAGATGTAGAGAATAGTACTGCAACTGCGAGGAAAAGCCTCTCAGCGTGCAAATTTAAAAGAAGCTTGTTGACGGTTTACCTGTCTGCATGCTCCCAGTGAAAATAGTCTTCCTCAATGTTGAAATCTTCATTATTTACAGCGTCGTTGTAGAATGCAGAGAAACTCAGACGATGCTCTCGCTCATTAGATCTATCTGTCTTTTGGTCAAAGAACCAATAGCTTAATCTAAACCTTCGTTTCCAAGTGATAAGCAACGAAGTGCCTTAGACAAGCCTCTACGGCTCAGAGGCAAGAAAAGGCTGCTCCATGGTTACTTAAATCTCCATAATTTTGGCGCTACTTCCTCCACTGATTCGGGAAATACTAATTAAAACTAATTGAGACTAAGTCTCACCGCGGAATGATGAATCCCCAATGGCTTGTAGTCAAGACAGATGAAAAAAAAGGGCAAGATACTGAAAAGGGGTAAAAGCAAGGGGGGTAGCAAGTTGACATGCTATTCTTCCTTCAGTTCTGTCATCTTTGAGAACTGTTTCTATGCACCTTCTCGCTACTCAGATCATTGCGGAATGGAGGATACAAAGCAGTGCAAGCACCTTGGCAGCCACGGCGGCAGGTTCCATGAGTTGGGATGAGTCGTACAAACTAATTGCCAGGAACTGCTGAATCAGTCCGACCATTTCTTCAAATCTCTCTTTTGGATACCTGCATTCACGTATGCATCCATCTCCACTTTAGACAAAGAAAAAAAAACCACTAAACTATGTACTGGGCTCCACTACAGGAACAGTCGTGAATGCAATCATAAACCCAGTGCGTCTGCAAGGGATATCGTCTCTAATTCACGATCGAAGACCAGGAGCAGACCCATACACATTCTCCTGCTGCGAGTCAAAAACACTACCAATGTAATACGACATTCGTGTGGAAATGTGGGTTTGCAATCGTCAAAGAAGTCCCACTTATCAACTGCAGCGATAAATGCGTCTTCTCCTGAAATTGGGAGCCCCACCAGGACAGTGCACAGCTTCTTTAGAACTCGATGATGTTCAGGTTCCATGAACAACGGATTCTGCACGTTGTAGGAAATACCACAAGGGTTACATCAATAAGTCAGCAGTACTGCACAGAGACATTATAGGTGGGGACATCCAATAGAAAGTTGATTCAACCGTTGGTTAGCGTCCCAATACAAAAAAACATGGGCAGGAAAAGCCACCTGACACAAATACAGTAGGCATGCAGAAAGTCCGCTAATTCAACATAGACCTAGACACGGAAACGACAGCTACTGGATGCCAAAGTGGGGGAGGTAAAACTTGGCGTTTGTTCACGCAGGTAGAACATGGAAGGGTCTTGGGACACAAGTTTTCGGGATGCAGCCTTCAGGAACCATTCTCAATCCACATATAGCCAGCAGGAAGCATCGCCTTGAGAAAGCATCCAAACGATAATGAAACCATCACTCCAACAAAATGCACGAAAATAACTTGGAAGACTCACTTCCAATAATATCATAAGGGGGCGAACTGCAATTCCTGCAGCATCTTCCCAGCTTTGCTTTGCTGCTTCAGATGCTAACTGGTCGGTAGCGTCCATGAGGGCATTGATGACTTCTTTGCTTCCCTGCAATCCGGTGCCGGCCGCATGGTAAAGCTTCATGCAAAGATTACACCAAGGGCCAGGAAAAGGAACGCGGCTATTCCAGTTTTTCGTTGCCAATTAAAAACTCCAAATTTCCAGCTTTATTGGTTTTCACAAGTTTGTGAACAGTCGGCCTTCTATCACTACATCATGTCATTCTGCTGTATCATTCCTTTTGTTTTTGGTTGAAATTGTAAATGCACTTCCCGCCTTTCCCCGCGCCCAAAAGTGAAATAGAAGCCGCAGCAGCAATGCACATGAGCTGCAGTGGAAATGGAAAATTCTTACTACGATATTGAGAACAAAACAGAAACTTTATTATTGCAAAAATTCCTTACCAGAGAAATTAGCCCAGTATAGAATTGAGTGGTGGCATCAAAATCAACACCTGCATCCGAATAGACTATCAGATTCTAGAAATGCACGAGGTGTTATCAATCACATGCTATAACCCATGATCCAAATGCTAACGTTGTGTTCTAGGCAGTTTGAAAGGGGAAAGCACATATTGTTTGCAAGTATGATATTCATCGAGACTAAAAGCTACTTCAAATTTGTGCATTTGCAGCACAACGTGCTTGGGAAGTTGTCATCAATTTAGTTCTAAATTACAAACTTTAAATCCAATAATAGAGGGATCAGATCTGGACATCAAAATGCACAGTCACTATTCGAGAAATCATTTCCTCAACGCATGAAGAATGTGGACGAAGTATCAAATGTGTTCTGTTCGTTATGTGAACTTCTTAACGTTCACCAGACGAAACGAAAGCCACCAAGGGTCAGATTCAAGCAAATTCCAAACAGTTTCACATTCAACTTAAAATCCAGTTCTTGTTCGACTTGTAATCATCTTTCAACAACAGTATTCTCACCTAAGATGTTAGTGAGTTTCTCACTTCCTTCAAATTCAAAGAATCCTTTTGCTTTCTTGTTTGCAACAAACACAAGTGCCTGTTAAACATTAGGTTCAAACAGGCTGCAGCTGAGACGAAACAAGATAGGAACATGAGTGCTTTTAATTTGGGAAGGGCCGAGGGTAAGCTATTGGACCTGGCAAGTTGTCGCCGTCCCCCTGGAGCCAAAAAGCTACAGTTAATAGCTCGATTTTTGAGAAGACGGCACTAATGAGTTCGATTAGATGAGAGAAGTCCTTGCTTTCGTGTGCAGTCTTCAGCGACCTTAAAAGTGATTGACTATCCGGTGGCTGCTGCACTGCAAGTTAAATGCGATGAAACAAAAGGAGAATAAGACATGAATTTTACAAATGTTAACTCCTCCAATGAATTTGTCAACAATATTAATTCCCTGTGCGCCTTGTGCAGTGGACAATGATATGCAGATGAAGCGTATATGGTGATATGGTAAAACGACAAAGAAGCGACAAAGAGTTCACAGAGTTCTCCTTACTTGCACCACATGCCAGCTTAAGCGCAAGTGCTGCTGTTTGGTCTGCGCTTAGTCCTCTTTCAGATAAGGCGTGAAAGTGCCTGCAATTCCAGACCAACAAAACCTTGCTCCTGGGAACTTGTAGTCTCTGACGTAGAGTAACTTAACATCCTATTGAGGCTTTCCTGCGGATAGCAATATGGACAAAGATCAAATACACAGACTTGGCAGTCGGAAAATCCATAGGAGACAGACGCCATGAAATGGCCAAGTATTTTCGGTTTTACAACCAATCATAGCGTACATTCTGGTTGAACTTACGGACACCATAAACTTCCACATCAGAAACAAGGTTCAGTTGTGGTCATTTAATACTATACCGATAACAAGCATGCCTGGTTTAAAGATGCTCAATATCAAAAGCAAACTCGCTTTTTGAAATAGCCAGTTCTGCGGCGATCATCAACTTACGAGGGGTTTGTGACAGGCCTAACATAATCTGAATATTGCGCAGCCAGCACTAATAGGCCCTTACCATAGAGACTGAACTATAAATTTCCAGTCTTTTGCAAAGCTCGTCATTCTGAGAATTTTGTCCAATCCGATGGGCAAAAGTGCTGCTTAACGGGCAGAAGCACGTGAATGTTGGTGCGTAGCTCACCTGAACAATGTTCTCCTGAACTCTTCTTTGGCAGAACCTCCCTGGCGCTCGGTATTATCCAGTTTCAAGTGTTTTGCCTCACGGGTTTGCTGTTCACTGAAAGCCCGAAAACTAGAGTAACTGCATGAGAACTGCTGCAATCTCAGGTGAATGTAACTCAGTAAGCCAATCCGTGTCCTTACTGTCCACACAGATGGAAATACTAGTTGCGATGACTCGCTGGTTGAGTTACTCTTCTTAAAAGACCAATTTACTTTAGGGTGCGGAAGATGAACAGGTCATCACTGAAAGTGAGCGGCAAAATTACAATGGACTGTTATCGACCGGCTCCGCACAAGGATCTTGTTTATTTGGCCACGCAAAAATTTATCGTATTTATGCAGCAAAGTCGCACCTGTTCATTTCTGCTCCTCAATACACTAACTGTCCGACAAGATAAGGACTCATAATCACACAATTCAACTTCATTTTAAAAGATACCCTGCAAGGAAAAAACAGCACATTTCAGACAGCGTAAGCAGCGCATGAACACGCACTCTGCAACGCCTCCCTCGTTCTCCACTTCCATGACAAGAGCTTGAAGGCAGGCCCCTTAGAGCACAAACAGCTCCTTCACGTGCTTCTGTTTTGAGAGTGGTTTCTTTTTTCCCCGTGGTTTCTGCTTCCCCGCAAGCTAGCCGTACGACAGCCCCCTAGTCTCACGGTACGCGTCACGCGCGCGTCAGCCACATCGAACGACGCAATTCGACACTACTTTTCCCGAAAAAACTCGCATCCCGTCATCCAACGGTCTGAATCTCACGAGGGTCCACGAGGCACATCCAACGGCTAACCTTCCCCATATACCGAACTCGGCTATCCAACGGTCTGAATTCAACATTGTGTCCACGTGGCATAACCAACGGCTATATCTCGAATCGTTGCAACGGTGGAGGGAGGGAGACATGACAGCCCGGGCCGCGAGGCGAGGCCTTGAGGGACCCGGGCAGCCCAAACCTATTACAGGCTGCCTTTTACGCGAGGCAAGCGTCCGCGATTGGGCGAGCGTCGGCCGGGCAGCTCAAGTTTGGCAGCAAGCTGCCCTGACGACAAAGGGGTGGCGCAAATTAGCGGGCCGCGCGCCTACCTCATCTCCCCTGTGGATCAGACAGTACGGACGTACAGGTGGCGCCACCGCCGTGGGGGAATGCTGCTTTTACGGTGCGCGCGACGTGACGGGACGCGCCGTAGGGGGGCTCGCCCTGATCGGAATCGCGGCGACGGAGGACAAGAAAGAATTTCAGCTGCCCGGCCGCCGCTCGCCCAATCGCGGACGATTGATTTCGCTGGTGGAGCAGAATAAACCATATGAACGCTGCCCGGAGCCAAACTTCAGCTGCCCGGCCGACGCTCGCCCAATCGCGGACGTCCGCGAAGGGTAGCCAAAAACATTCCGGGCCAAGGGCTGGACGGACGACCATGGGTTGGATCAACCATTGGAATGGTAGCGACTTGCAAACCGTTGGTTCTGCACTGGCCAACCATTGGATCCAATGGTTGGGTGGGGCGGGAATCAATGGCCCAATGGTTGCAGTCATTGGCAATGGTTAACTTGTAGCCAGCCAATAGTTGCAACCATTGGCAATGGTTGAATGGGGCGGGAATCAATGGTCGAATGGTTGCAACCATTGGCAATGGTTGGCTGGGTAGCCAACCAATGGTCGAATGGTTGCAACCATTGGCAATGGTTGGGTGGAGCAGGAATCAATAGTCCAATGGTTGAAGCTACGTGCAATAGTTGGCTGGGAAGCTAGCCAATGGTTGCAGCCATTGGCAATGGTGGGATGGAGCGGGAAACAATTGTCCAATGGTTGAAGTTACTTGCAATGGTTGGCTGGGAAACTAGCCAATGGTTGCAGCCATTGGCAATGATTAGGTGGGCCGGGAATCAATGGTCCAATGGTTGCAGTTTTGGCAATGGTTGGCTGGATAGCCAGCCAATGGTTGCAACCATTGGCAATGATTGGGTGGGGCGGGAATCAATGGTCCAATGGTTGCAGTTACTTGCAATGGTTTGCCGGGAAGCCAGCCAATGGTTGCAACCGTTGAGAGGGGGGAAAAGGTAGAGAGCGAGAGAGCGAGAGAGCGAGAGAGCGAGAGAGCGAGAGAGCGAGAGAGAGCAGGTGGTCGGTGAGGGAGGGAGGGGAGACATGACAGCCCGGACCGCGGGGCGAGGCCTTGGGGAGGGCCCCCGGCAGCCCAAAACTATTACAGGCTGCCTACGTGAACCAAGCGTCCGCGATTGGTCGAGAGTCGCCCGGGCAGCTCAAGTTTAGCAGCGAGCTGCCCGGAAGAGAAAGTCGTGGCCCAAAATGGCGGGATGCGCGCCTACCTCATCGACCCTGTGGATAAGACTAGACGGACGAACAGGTGGCGCCACCGCCGTGGGGGAATGCTGCGGTACCGTGCGCGCGACGTGACGGGACGCGCCGTAGGGGGGCTGCCCCTGATCGGAATCGCGGCGACGGAGGACCAGAAAGAATTTCAGCTGCCCGGCCGCCGCTCGCCCAATCGCGGACGATTGATTTCGCTGGGTGGGCAGAATAAACCATTTGAATTCTGCCCTGAGCCAAACTTGACCTGCCCGGCCGACGCTCACCCAATTGCGGACGTTTGCTTGGAGGACTGGGCAGCCGAAAACAGTTTAGGGCTGCCCCGGACCAAACCTTCTGCTGCCCGGACGACAGACGCCCAATCGCGGACGTTTGCTTCACTGTTGGGGCAGCCAAAACCATTTCCAATCTGCCCGTGGCCAGACCTGAGCTGCACCGGCCGACGCTTCGCGGACTCGCGGACGCTTGCCTCGCGTAAAGGGCAGCCTGTAATAGTTTTGGGCTGCCCGGGGTCTTCACCAAGGCCTCGAACCGCCGCGAATGGCAGCCGAAAACATTCCGGGCCAAGTGCTCTACGGATCACGGGTTGGATCAACCATTGGAATGGTGGCGATTTGTAAACCGTTGTTTCCGATATAGCCAACCATTGGATCCAATGGTTGGGTGGGGCGGGAATCAATAGTTCAATGGTTGCAGTCATTGGCAACGGTTAACTTGTAGCCAGCCAATGGTTGCAACCATTGAGATGGGGAAAAAGGGAGAGAGGGAGAGAGGGAAAGGGGGGAAGGGAGAGTGAGGGAGGGAGTGAGAGTGAGGGAGAGAGAGAGAGGGAGAAAGGGGGAAATGACATTGATAGAGGCATGTTTCCATTTTACAGAATTGGCTGAAAACAGAGGTAGGGGCTTGCTGGTTGCTTTTGAAACCCCTGCTTGGAACCTTCTCTGTGATAAGCAACAGTGTGGAAAAGCTGAGGCCAAGAAGATAAGAAGACGATGTTCAACAGCTGCTGTACCGAGGGATGAGGAACTGCGATCCATGAGAGCTAGCACTATCCGCTGGTCTGCTGAAGAGTCCCTGTCAGTTGAAGCATAGTAATGCGCTTCAAGGTCAGCCATGGCCACCGCCGCCTGCTCTCCGAGCTGCTCCAGGCTCCTCCCTACATCCTCCGTGTGTTCCTCGAACTTAGAGCTGCGTTCTGCAATGGCGGCGTTCAAAGAGGAGAAATCGGCAAAAAGTGGAGTTGGGCTGTGGCTATTGCAGAGCTCCTGCTGGATCGCTCCATTCGGGACATCGAGCGGGAGAGGCAGCAGCTGCAGGCACAGGAGAAGAAACTGATCGCAGAAATAAAGAAGACTGCAAAGCAGGGGCAGATGGTGGGCTTTTCGCTTTCCTGTCGCTCCCTCGAGCCATTTGTTCAGCCGTGCGTGCATCATGACGAAGTGCAGGGTTCATCATCTTAATTTATATGCCTTCCTTCGTTTTTAGTTTTGAATGAAGCGTATTGTTTGCATTCATTCATTGTCAAATGTCGATGCTGTGTACGCAAAATATGCATGTGAATATTTATTCTTTATCGAATGGATAGAGGTCGGTTTTGCCGCCTGCTTTCTGCAGAAGCGTTTCGCTTGCCTAGTTGGATAGTTGTTCTGCACTTAACATGACTAGTTTTGCCACTTTGTGTTTCAACTTACGTCGAAATTCTTATTTTTCTCCCACTGTTTGCTCAGAAAACTCGACTCTGTAAAGGCGTCTGTGTTTTCCGTACTAATGCTCTGGCAGGGAGACCGGCTTGCAGGGAGCTGTGAGGGCGAACAAGGCACCAAATAACAAAGTTTTATGGGCTGAAGTCTCAGCTGCAGGGCATTTCATTAAGAATACAGGTAAGAAGGCAGCTTTTTATCCAATACTCAACATCCATTTTAGGTGCATTTTGGTAAAGCAAAAGCTTGAGCCTCTCAGGCAAGCACTAGAAGTGGATCAGCTCTAACCTGATGAGACGTTTTTGCATTTGAAGGGCGTGTTCTGCCAGCTGTTGAAAGTTTTGTGTTTGTGTACAGACTCTGAAGTCGACACAGGCCATGGCGGAAGCCATGAGGGGAGTCACGAAGGCCATGGGCCAAATGAACAAGCAGCTCAACCTGCCCGCGCTCCAAAAGATAATGCAGGAGTTTGAGCGTCAGAATGAGAAGATGGAAATGACTTCGGAAATGATGGGGGATGCCATTGATGATGCCTTGGAAGGAGACGAGGAAGAGGAGGAAACGGAGGAGCTCGTGAATCAAGTTTTGGATGAAATTGGAATTGATTTGGATCAGCAGGTTCGTGCTCTCTTCTTTGGAATACGATATCTTGTCAATTGCTCAATATGTTATAAAAATTCAAGGGTTGGACGCTCGATCCTGATACCTGATCCATGTCATTGGTTGAAGTTGCTGCGAGTCCCCATGAATTCAGCTCATGCCGTTGTTAGTGCAAAAAGTTGGGTCAGTTAGGTCCATCAGCAGACTCGGATTGACTTCAAATTCACGTACTCTCTCCCAATGCAAAGACCATTCCTTCTATATAAAAGGCACATACACTTAATTATCGAAAGCACTCACCCACATGTATGGTCTAGTAAAGCAGAAGGTCATATTGCTGCTGTTCAGTAGATGCGGTAAGGCACATTCGTCTGTATATAGTCTAAGCGGGGGGGAGATGGGAAGGGAGGAAGAGAGAGAGAGGGATTCCTGGGATTCCACTTTTCCTTCTCCCCACCCTCCTTCCAGATGCATGCGGCCTGTCTCCCATGCTGCCAATAATCTCCATTAGCAAGCCCCTGAATCTCTTACTGACGGGAATTTAAACATTTTTCTGCCTTGCCCCTCCTTCCGCAGCTTGTCAACGCTCCTGCGGTTGCCGCCCAGCCCCAGGTGCAGGCCACAGCCGCCAAAGTTGCTCAGCCGGCGGGAGCAGGGGGAGGAGGCCCGCCCCCTGAAGGCGACGGCATAGACAGCGACTTGCAAGCTCGGCTGGACAACTTGAGGCGGCTGTAAAGGCGCAATGTACATATGTATGGCTAGTGGTGTGATGCTTAACGGGGAGTGATATTTTTTACGCTCATGGAGCACCTGATTATAGTCCTCGAATGACTGGGTACTGAGTGGTGGGGCCAACATAAGTAGGCTGTGTGGGAGGAGTTCTATGTTCTAGTGCAAACATTTGTTTCAAGAGTTGTTGATTCTGTTTTCACGGTGGAGGGCGACCTTCCCTTCCCCACCCCCCTCCATCCCTCTCTCCCTCTCCCACCACCTGGACAATCACTCTCGATGCAATATTGTCAGAGAAGGTGATGACAAGGTTACAAAGACAAGTGCTGGCGATTCAGCCAACCAACTCCTAATCATTTCTATCACCTCAGTGCAGTGATGATGCAAATAGACCAATGCGCTTGCCAACAGGCCATGTAGCTTGAAAAGCCCATGTTTCAAAAGATTCCGCATGGAGCTGTTGAGGTCCGTTGGTTCTCGACCGACCAACCATGCCAACGCTTTCAGTCATTGACAATGGCTGGCTTGGTAGCCAGCCAATGGTTGCGACCATTGGCAATGGTTGGGTGGGGCGGGAATCAATTGGTCCAATGGTTGCATTCATTGGCAACTTTTGGCTGTGTAGCCAGACCAATGGTTGCAACCGTTGGCAATCTACACGCAGGAGCAGCAGCAACATACCAACATAGTGCTGCAAAAAACAGGTACAGAGAGAGTCATACAATCAAAAAGACCTTTTTTTCATCAAAAAGGACAGCCTTTTAAGGCAACAAATTTACAACTGACAATTTCTGACACAGTTATTCTGCTATGTGGACTCAAGGACTGTGGACCGCTACAGAGCGTGACAATTGTCACGCTGTGCTTCAATATGAAACAAAAACCATGCATCATGCAGGATATGCTGCTGTAGGGGGCCACACTTCTTTCCAACCAAAAAAAAAATTGCCTTATTTCTTCCTACTCTATTTTTACACCCTGTCTCAATCAAGGACACAGAGGACACTTGAAGCCCTGGCCATCCTCAGATGGCAAAAACACTCCTCTGGGATCAGTCCACATCGGATGGAGAGGCTTCACTTGCAGCATTTTGTCTAAGCGGGCCAGTGACTGGCGCAGAAGAGCCGATTCACGCGCCAAGGCCGCATTGCTCGCCTCGATATCCCAACCGCTGTTCAGCCTTTCATGGATGGTAACCAAATCTTGGAGGTCGCTTCCCAGCTTCCGTTTCCAAGAAGAGGAGCTCTGCAAATTTCTTCCCACTCCCATTTTCCCTTCCCCGGGACCATTGCGGCGGCGGCTGTACTGCGGCTCACTGAATGCATTTTGGCTTGCACTAAAAACTGGCGAGGAGTCGCGGAACAGAGGCCGCCTCGCACTGAATAGCGGCTCAGGCTCATCATAGAGCGGCGCCTTCAAGTTCGGGTAATCTGAGGACTTGGCATAATAATTCTTCGAGTCGCGCACAATGGGATATGTCTTCACAGTCTGGGGGAGCTGTATTGCAAACAAGATATCAGCAAACGCCAAATCAGTCAAGCGTATGCATACAAACCTTCAAAACTAGCCCATACAAAAGCAAGCAGCACAAACGCAAAAAGCACTTTCCGATGCTAACCACCCTTAAAACAAAAAGCTTGAAATATTTGAAAGGTGCAGCAAGTCATACCCGACGAGGATTCGCTAACTCCTTTGCGAACTCCTCGTGCAACCAGTCCACCGCGAAAAGGTAGGCCTTTCCGAGTTCCGTGGCGCCCACAAGCAGCCACGCCCAAGCGCTGTATCCAAGCACCGCCATGGCAGCCAGCGCATGCCAGGAGACGGTGCACCACACGAGACAAAGGTCTTCCAGGTGCGGGCGAGCGGCTGCAGCAGCCTTCAGCCCGCCGCCCAACGCTGCTGCGAGCAGCTGCAACAGCTGCAGCCAGAAGGAGCAGAAAGCTGCCGCCTTGGCAGCACCTGGCACGGCCATGGATGGGCAGGAGGAGAGAGAGAGCGAGAGAGAGAGAGAGAGAGAGAGAAGAGAGAGAGGGAGAGTGAGCGAGAGAGTGAGAGAGAGCGGGTGGTCGGTGAGGGAGGGAGGGAGGAAGGAAGACATGACAGCCCGGGCCGTGGGGCGAGGCCTTGGGGAGGGACCCGGGCAGACCAAACCTATTACAGGCTGCCCCATACGCGAAGCAAGCGTCCGCGATTGGGCGAGCGTCGGCCGGGCAGCTCAAGTTTGGCAGCGAGCTGCCCGGACGACAAAGGGGTGGCCCAAAATGGCCGGCCGCGCGCCTACCTCATCTCCCCTGTGGATCAGACTGTACGGACATACAGGTGGCGCCACCCCCGTGGGGGAATGCTGACGTACGGTGCGCGCGACGTGACGGGACGCGCCGTAGGGGGGACTGCCCCTGATCGGAATCGCGGCGACGGAGGACCAGAAAGAATTTCAGCTGCCCGGCCACCGCTCGCCCAATCGCGGACGATTCATTCGCGGGGAAGGCAAAATAAACCGTTTGAATGCTGCCCGGCGCCAAACTTGAGCTGCCCGGCCGACGCTCGCCCAATCGCGGACGTTTGCTTCGAGGACGGGGCAGCAAAAAACAGTTTAGGGCTGCCCCACACTAAACCTTCAGCTGCCCGGACGACGCACGCCCAATCGCGGACGTTTGCTTCACGGTTGGGGCAGCCAAAACCATTTCCGATCTGCCCGTGGCCAGACTTCAGCTGCCCGGCCGACGCTCGCCCAATCGCGGACGTCCGCGAAGGGTAGCCGAAAACATTCCGGGCCAAGGGCTGGACGGACGACCATGGGTTGGATCAACCATTGAAATGGTCGCGATTTGCAAACCGTTGGTTCCGGATCTAGCCAACCATTGGATCCAATGATTGGGTGGGGCGGGAATAAATGGTCCAATGGTTGCAGTCATTGGCAATGGTTGGTTGGATAGCCAGCCAATGGTTGAAACCATTGGCAATGGTTGGCTGGGTAGCCAGCCATTGGTTGCAACCATTGGCAATGGTTGGATGAAGCAGGAATCAAGGGTCCAATGGTTGCTGTTATTAGCAATGGCTGGTTGGGTAGCCAGCCAATGGTTGCAGCCATTGGCAACGATTGGGTGGGGCGGGAATCAGTGGTCCAATGGTTGCAGTTATTGGCAATGTGTTGCTAGGAAGCCAGCCAATGGTTGCAACCATTGAGAGGGGGGAAAAGGGAGAGAGAGCGAGAGAGAGGTGGTCGGTGAGGGAGGGAGGGAGACATGACAGCCCGGGCCGCGGGGCGAGGCCTTGAGGAGGGACCCGGGCAGCCCAAACCTATTACAGGCTGCCCCATACGCGAAGCAAGCGTCCGCGAATGGGCGAGCGTCGGCCGGGCAGCTCAAGTTTGGCAGCGAGCTGCCCGGACGACAAAGGGGTGGCCCAAAATTGTGGGCCGCGCGCCTACGTCATCTGCCCTGTGGACCAGACTGAAAATAAAAAACAAAAACAAAATAAAAAGGTTTTTTCTATCTTCGTCCGAGCCGCTTGATGACGTCAAAACAATGGCGTCATCGGATTTGCCGGTTTTCTCCCAAAAACCAGTCGTCGTGACGCCCTCTCAAGTTCTCGAACTTGCAATGCGAGAAGCGAAAACCGTGACGTGACAGAAAGCAGAGCTTCGAACGTCTGCCTTCGCCATAATAAATAAAAAAAGAAAAGGAAATATGTATTTGAGAGTGGAGCCGCGCTGCAGATGGGACCGTTGCTTTCAGCAGTCCCTCCTCCTCCGGCTCTATGTCTTCGGCATCATGGGCAACTTTCCTACTCGCCTTCAAGATAACACTGTCAACTTCCTTCATTGGGCTTCACTGCTACTCGACACAAGGTAGAAGAGTCAGTTGAAAGACACAGGTCTGACCTCTTTGACTCAACCTCCGACGGGTTTTGCTACAACCCCAACCTCTCAAGGACTCATTGGACCGCACCGTATGCAGGACCTGCGCGCAATACATTTGTAGGAAACTCGCGCCAAAATTCGTGATGTTGTACAGGCAGCTCTCAGCGCTCTCTCAGGCTACTCTACGCATGACTTCTACCGCTGCTGCTCTAAGCCCCCTCCTCCTCCCCTTCTACTGCTGTCTCTGGCAATGTCACCACTCAAGCTCGTGCTTTCGGAAGAGCTGGGAAGATCATCCGTTTGCTTTGCCACTGCCTCCGTGCTCTCCCTCTCCCTTCTCTCCTCATACTGAAGCTTCTGCAGGTCTTCATACCCATAGCTCACCCATGTGCCTTCTGCCTGCGGCTTCTCTCCCCCTCTATCATCAGCACTGCCGGCCTTCGCTGCTGAGGGCTCAAAACTCTTCTCTAATAGCTCAGATGCCTCGGCAGGTTCGTTTGGCCCTTGTTTCGGTGGGTCTTTGCTCTCATCCGCAACCATCTCCAGTCTGTTCGACCGGATTCCTTCGCCTCCAATTTCTTTCTCTTCCACTTCTTCTCTCTTCTCTTCCTGTCCGTAACATACCACCGTAGATTCTCCCTCCAGCGTACTGGGTTCCGAAGGAAGCTCAGCTGAAGGTTCCTGCTCTACATTTTCTACAATTCCTTGCAGCGAATCTTCCCTATACCTAAGCATAACAGACTCAGCAAGGTTGCTTGAATCAGCGACATCCACTTCACTTGTAGTGGCATTTACTTTCCCACTCCAAGTGCTGCCTTCCGTACCCCTCCCACTACTTCCTTCGCCCCTGTCCACCTCTTCATCCCACCACTCCTCGGTTGCTACTTGCCACATATGCTCCTCTTCCTCATCCTCCAAAACTTCAGTCGTTTCTCTGAAACTCGATGTGGCATCTTCAAATTCCTCCTCTTCTCTACCTAAGGGTGGCGTTTGGATGACTACATTCTCAGTTTCTGATGTAGTTGTGTCTTTATGACTGCCAGATTCACACGACTCTTCCTCTTTATCAGATTCCCTCCTTTCGCCTTCCGAAACCTCGTCCACTGCTTCAGAGGCTTCACTCTCCGTTACTGTCTTGCTAGCCACAGAAAGCCCTGCATTATCCTCCACAGCAGTCTGCACCTGTGCATCATTCATGTTTTCCGTTTCCTCTGCATTCCTAGAGGGTTCAGGCGCATCTCCATAAAGAGCCATTAGGGACTCCCCGCAGTCTTCTACGACTGTGAGCTCCCCATTCATAGAAGCTGCAATTACTTCCTGTGTTGCCTCTTGGAATCTTTCCTCCCCTTCAATCTCGTGATCAGCACATTCGTCGCCAATCTTCGTTTTTCCCATCACTCCAATTTTTTTGCCCTCTTCATCCTCAGGGTTCTGCTGTGCATCAGATACACTAGGCGTTCCCTTCACGAAGGAATTCTCTTCAACGGACCGCACGCTCTCTTCGAAACGAGGCTCAGTCTCTTGGCAAGATTGTATGGATATGCCCACACTCAACTTCATGTCGCCTATACTTATTTCCTCAGATTGTTGCAAAGCAGCTCCACTTCCTTGCGAAAGCTCATTACCAGCAACCAGGGGCCCGGACTTGAGACTATCATTCACTATCAATTTCTCCCTTTCCACCTCTCCCTCTCTCAGCACCTCCCCACCCGTTTCCACGTCGTTTGCTACCACCACTGTCTCCTCTTCTCTCGGTTCCCCCGTTTTCACTGTTCCCTCCTCCATTCCTTCTATCAAAGCTTCTCTGTTATCTTTGATATTCTCCTCTCGAACCATGTCCACTCCAGCTATCTCCTGGATTTCCATCTTGATCGATTCACCATCAGACACAAGACTGTCCAACTCCTTGACTACCCCACTGTCTGCTATTCCATTTGATAACCTATTCTCACTACTTTCTCCTTCTCTATCTTCTTTATCAATTCCCCCTTCGTTAGACTCCATAGTTGGTTCCCCCCCCTGGTTTCCCATGCTTTCCTCCCCTTCCAAATGCCGTGACTCTCCCTCTGCGCCCTCCGCTCCCCTCACACCACTACTTGACCTCTCCACTATTTTTTCCGTATTCCCTCCCTGCTCATCAACCGTCGCTATCCCCACAAGTCCTTGCAGCGCTCTGTCCAAGACATCCACCCCCACGTCATCCTCCACTTGACCTCCTTCCCTTGGCTGCAAGTTGGGCTTCTCTCCCGCTCTCCTAACATGCCACGTGTCCCAAACGGCCTGCCCCTGCGGCCCCTCCAAGCGCTGTGGCGGCACCCCCAACAGCTGTGCGTCAAGCAGGCGAGGGTGGAGGGCCTCTGCCTGCGGGCGGTAGAGTTGGAAGTCGAAGCTGCAAGGCTGGGCCAGATCGCCCATCTCGTCGAGGAAGGTTTGGATGGTGTGCTGGGCGACGGACGGCTGCGATCTGCCGCTGCGATATCCAAGGGCTGCGAGTGCTGCTGCCAGATAGCGCCCAGTGCAGTCAAGATAGTATCCCTCCAGGAGGTCGGCCCACACGCCCTGCGGACTGACTTGCAGAGTTGCCCAGAGGAAAGTGCGGAGGTTCGAATGGGCGACTGCCACTCGGCGGAGATTTTGGCGTCGAGGAGCGAGCTGGAGTGAGCCCACCTGCCATACGAGGGAAAAACTAAAAACCTAGCATTAGCTGATTCATACGTGCGACCCACTTCTTTCGCTCTCTCTTTCTCTCTCCCCCTCACCCCTCGCCCCTCTCCCATCTCCCCTCTCCCCTCCCCTCTCCCCTCCCCCCCTCCCATCTCCCTCTCCCTCCCTCCCCTCCCCCCTCTCCCTCCCTCCCCTGCCCCCTCTCCCCTCGTCCCTCTCACCCCTCTCGACTCTCTCCTCTCCCCTCTCCCCTCTCCCCCCCCCTCCCGCCTCCCCATTCTCCCTCCCGCTTCCCTCCCTCCTCTCCCCGTCTTCCCCTCTTCCATTCGTCCCCTCTCCCCCTCCTCCCTCCTCCCTCCATCTCCTCCCCGTACCCCCTCACCCTCCCTTCCCACTTCCCTTCTCCCATTCTCCCCTTCTCCCCTCCCACGCTCTCTCTCTCTCTCTCACACACACACACACACACACACGCTCTCTCTCGCTGTTCTCATTCTTTCTTCTCCTCATTGGTAGAATCACTAGATTCTGTAGGGGCCTTCAGCTCACCTGGAGTGCCTCCATGTCCACAAGTTGCCCCAGCCTCTTGAAGAGCCCTTCAACCCCTATCCCGGACGGAAACCCAAACTGCTTCATATCCAAGGCCTTTCCTGTTCTTTTCTTGTACACCTTCCTGAACTTCGCCACTGGCACACCGCTTACTGCATACTGTGCAGAGCCCAAGATGAGACATACTTCGTGCTTAAATTGGACTACGGCCAATCTCTGTTGCTCTTTCTCACCCACTCCCCCTTCCCCTTCCTCCTCCTTCCTTCCAGCACCATTTCCAGCCTTATCACTGGCATATCTACCTTTCGACAATATCTCGAAGCTCCATTTTGAAACATCCAGAGGCGGCCGAGCCCCTTCCCTGAACTTGAGGACAAGACTTCCTCTCTCATCACAACCACATCTCACCACTTCCCTCATGTCTTGGAGCATCATCCGCAACCCGGGAAAGTCAGCAAGATCAAACGAATCCTCATCCGTTTGCACCAGTCCACCACAACTATCTTCCTTTCTCGCGCCTTCCCCATTCTGCGGGACACATACGTTCATCTCCGATGGGACCTTGTACTTCAGCTTTGTGAGCACTTGCCACAGCCCGTTTTTCAGAGCTTTGTCCAACTGACGCATGAACATGAAGGGAGTTAGACTCTTCCCACCTGCTTCCTGCAGCACATTATATGCTGCCAACGGAACTCCGAGACTTGCCAAACTTGTAGCTCTAAAGTTAAGGTGATTGTCGACCAACTGTAACCAATGGTGAGTTCGCGAGGACACCACCATCAGAAGGTCAGGCCATAGCGATGCCAAATCCTCCACACAAGCCGCCCCCACTCCCTTCAGATCCAAAAGCTCTCCAAACCTATCCTTGTACACTTCTGCCACTGCTGACACTTTGACTCCTCTGCCCGAATTAACGCTAGCTAAGATCAACCTCAGCCGGGCCCTCACCTGCAAGCTTATAGAATACATCACATCTTCTCCCTCCGTCTCTTGCTCCTCTCGTCCTACTACCTCCTGTGCTAATGTCTCTACTGTTCCACCATCAGCTGTAGCCTCATCGTAATTCTCAAGCAATTCTCCTCTCCCCGTCACGAGCAGGGAGTCGCCCCCTTCCTGCCTCTTCTGCTTTTCTCGTATCTCATGCAAGGGTGGCAACAGGGGGACCTGTGGCAGCAGCAGTCCATCTGTGAGAGCAGGATCTTCCGCCCCTTCAACCAGGAAGTAACGTTCGACCCCATCCTCCCCGACTTGAGCCATGGCTATGTCGCTCATATCAGTTACCATTAGCCGGACCCCCCTTTTCATGTATCCGAGGTCCAGCAGCACACTACTCAATGAGCGCCCTGCACAGAAAGAACATAGCGATACGAGTTCGTCCACCAGCAGCCCTTGCGGATTTCTTTCCAGTACTTGATACACTATACGCCGCAGACCCGTGGTTGCCCCGGCCACTATCCGCCGATTCTTTTGGGAGCTGGTCAGAAAAAGTTTCCCCTCCTGCCTGAGCAGCCCCTCGTGAACAACATGTGGCATGGCACGACAAAGCCGCTCCATTGACGAAAATCCGAGACTTGAAACGGGCCGCCTAAACCGCTCCTCATAGACCTCTGGAAAAGCTGTCACACTCCGCTTGGCACGTTCAAAGGCAGGGGAACAAAGGACTGCTCGTACTTCATTCTGCACCCTCATTCTCCTATGGGGACTCTGAGCTTCATATAATGCAAGCTCCATGTCATAGCTTGGAACGGACAGAGAGTGGGACGTGCTACGACGAGGAGTTAGCGAGTCATCGAAGGCGAGGTTTTCTTCTGCATCAACACCAACCACAGCAGACGAGTAATGTGGGAGACTCCAGTCCTCCTCGTCACTCTCTTCCAAATCCACCCAATCTGACTCTCCTTCACTCAGCAAAGGTTGTGCCATGCGAGATACCGTGACCCAGTCCTCCTCTGCCCCGATATCCTCTTCTCCTTCCCCATCATCGTCCTCGTCATCTCCTTCTACCTGTTCCTCAAGTTCAATCTCCACTCTTCTGTCCAATTGTTTGACTTCTCCACCTATTTGCCGTTCCATCTGTCCTTCCTCATCCCCTTCATCCTCTTCCTCGTCTTCCTCTTCAGCCTCCTCACTCTCCTCTCTCACATCTTCTGCCTCTATTTCTCCTTGTTCATCACCATCGATTTCCTCCATGTCTTCGTCCTCATCATCTTCTTCTTCCTCTTCCTCCTCCTCCTCCTCGTCGTCGTCGTCGTCGTCCTCCTCCGCCCCGTCTTCGAGCTCCTCGTCTTCTTCTTCTTCCTCCTCCTCGTCCTCCTCTTCCTCATCCTCCTCATCGTCGTCCTCTTCTTCTTCATCCTCCTCTTCTTCACCATCGTCATCGTCTACTTCTCCTATTCTCCGGCCCTTATCTTTTCCAGCCTGAGGTCCATGCATCTCCTCGTCTGGTTCTTCATCTCCTTCATCTGCTGTACTCCTTACCTCTCCCCTCTTCGCACTGTGTAGTCTTGTCGTTCCTGCATTTGACGTTCTCCCTTCCTCTTCATTCTCAGTCATGTCGTCTTCCCCTCGAGCACTACGGCTTACAACACTGCTTCGTTCACCCCCCTTTGCATCCTTCTCCTCCTCTAGCCATTTCTGTTCTCTCCTTGCGTTTCTATCGTCTCTGCTCCCCCTGCGTTCTTCAATTTCAGATGAGTATTCACCATCTCTCTCCCACGAGTCCTCCAAATCCTCCCCACCCTTACTTTCGCCGACCTCCTGCGCTTCTTCTCCCCAGTCATACATAGCTCCATCCCACCCACTGTGTGCTTCTTCTGCCCAAGACGATATCCGAGGTTCTGCTTCAGCACCAGATGCCAAGTAAAGCATGGCTTCGTGGTTGACCCACTTGATTTGAACAATGTCTGGCATGTCAGACAGCAATATCATCAAACGTGACTTGCGTGAAAGGGTTGTAAGCCTATTTCTGCCGTAACCATGCCGTACCAGAATTTCCCCAAGACCTTCATTGGTTCTCATTTCTAGCTCTGTGGTGAAAAACTGCAGTCCTATCCCTGATGGCCAATCCTTCAGTATTCCAAAAACTATTCTTCGCAAACCAGACTGAATTAGCCCTACCAGCCGGAGATTCCATTCAGTCTTAGCCAGCATCACCCGGCGGTTCCTTCCCATATCGTCACGCTCTTTCTGTGACAGATTCTTCAAATCCTTCCTCTGCAGCCACCCAACCGAGACGCATACTACTCCCTCAAAGCACTGGACTAGCTCCCTCATATCCGATAATGAATATTCCGAAAGCTTTAGCTGCCGCCCGGTCAACCTTTCAAATACTGTTGAAAGAACCATCAGTTTCGTAGGCCCGTTTGCTGCTAACACGAACCTCAACAGGTTTGCCAGCTTCATTAAGTGCCTTGTCAGCTTTGGTGGAGTGTTAGAGGAGCCCAGGTTTTCCTCATGCCCAGCATTGCCCGTCTGAAAGTCGTCTCTTCCCTTGCCCTCTGAGTAATCCACAGATCTTCTCCCTCCAGTCGCCGGACTTTCTCGCTCCACTGCCCACATCAAGTCTGCCTTTGTATTGGCTGTGCCCCTAGCTCCACTGCCCTGAGCTCTCTCATTTGCTCTTCTTGTCTCCTCCCTTGCCTTTCCCTCTGCAATCCGAAGCCTCTCCTCCAGCATTGCAATTTGATCCCCTAGATGTGAAGTCATCAGTTGCACTTCCTCTCTAATCCTGCCATCCACTACATGCTTGCGTCGCTCGTCGATCTCCCCCTCCGTCCACCTCCCTCCTTCAGCCATTGCTTCATCTTCCGGGAACGGCTGCGAGACTGTCCAGGGAGATTTAGGAGACTTTGGCTGCCTCCTGGGAGAGCGCGGTCTGGGAGCAGGTGCAACAGGAGGAGGCCTCCCATCCTCAGCGGAGGTGACTCCCAGAAACTCCTGCCAGTCCAGAAAGACATCGGCCGACTGTGATAGTGCTGAAGGCACGAACCCTTTCTTCCCGGTCGGCCCGTTCGCTCGCCTCCTTGCCACTACCACCGTTCTCACACCTCGAGAGGAGAGTTTCGTGAGAACAGCTCCGAACCCTGCATCGCCTGATATGATCACAATGCACCCCTTTCGAGAACTGCCATCCAGACCCCCAACCGAAAGAACCCAAAAGCCCCGCAGACAGGAAATTAGAACATAACGAACAAGGATGAGAAAAAGATCGCAGTCTTACCTATTATCTCGATATAAGATCTGTATCGTGCAGCA
Organism: Zygnema circumcarinatum; assembly: GCA_037447605.1. Classification (NCBI taxonomy): domain Eukaryota; kingdom Viridiplantae; phylum Streptophyta; class Zygnematophyceae; order Zygnematales; family Zygnemataceae; genus Zygnema; species Zygnema circumcarinatum. The sequence goes on from CM074809.1 coordinate 2,617,652, forward strand.
GCCAGTAAATCTTGACCAGATGCATAACAAGAAAACAAGCCTCCCCATTTCAAATTTTGTAATGAAATTATCAGTAAGAAAATCCCAGGCTGGCTAAGACTTCTGCCACTTACGATCTTAGAAACAAGACACCACTTGCATATAACCTACAAGAATGTATGACTCACTTGTCAATCACTACAAACAAGGGAAAATCTTTTGTTTTTATTTACATATATTGCCACCACAGAGGTGACAGATTGTAAGCTTATCCGTAAGACGATTGGCTTACAACATTGCCACCAAAAAGTTTCTAGTGTACCACAATAGACTTTCGGAACTGGAACAAATCTTGTTGAAGTAGCTGTGCTTTCCTGAGTCGATTAGAACAAAGCCTATACTCGCCACAGAAGAATTTAAGGTGGCGCACATGGAGCAGTGAAAAATGTCAAGGGCTTTTTCAAGGGCCGCACTGTCACATTAAAATGTCAGATGGGACATACCTCCCTTCATTTTGCTTGTCAATGCAATCCAATGCAAAAAGTAGCGCATCAGTAAGGATTGACTTGTCTGCCATCTCCTTCCCCGGGGCAACAGGAATGACCTCCACTCCACAACTGAGGAGCTCGCCCATTCTCGTAATCACCACTTCCGGCTTCCCGTAAGCTCGTATGGTTCGAACATAGCCATATTGTTGTGCCATGTCTCTAATCCGGCGGACCACCTGGGCACACTCCTCATTCCATGGCACCTGACAGTTCTCGATGTCCCAAAACACTCCAACATTGTCAAAACCCGAGATTCCATTTGAAGATGGAGCAGGGCCAGGAGGAGTCTGTGGCGAGGGGTTCTCATAGGGCGGTGGAGGATAGGGAATGTTGTACGTATTAGGGTAATATGATGGAGCATAAGGGTTTGGGTTCATGTAGACATATGGAGGTGGATAGGCTCCATACGCTGAAGGTGGAGGCCAAGGACCCCCCATTTGGCCTCCAGGCTGCTGCATATGTCCCGGGGGGGGAGGGTGGCTATATGGTGGGTAGGAGGAGGCGTTGTTATTGGAGCTGGGAGGCGCTTGCTGGTTAGTAGGACCATTTTGAGAAGGAGGCACATAAGAAGGGGGATACTGCCACATGCTCCCTCCCATTGTAGCAGAGGTGACCACGTCATGCCTGATTGTGGTTTGCGGTGCTTTGAACCTTAAGCCAGGATAAAGAGTGGAAAGAGAAGCTCCCCAAAAGGTACTTCCCGAGTAGGATGCTGGTTCTACTCTACCAGGCAGGAAGAGAGAGCTCCTGCTGCATCCCTGAGAGGTTGGAAGCTGCAAAGCAACGTCGCGCTTTTTAAATGGCCTTAACGGAGTGCAGGAGAGGAGGAGGCTGCATGCAGAAGACCTAGGAATGCGAACATTCTCATCAGCCGTTGAAAGTCGAGCTTCATGCTGACTACCGCATTTTCCGGAGCCGGTAAAGCTCCTGGTCGTCCTCCTCGCCATACATCCATGCGGCAACAAGCCGCCAGCCAGATAGCTGTCGGCCATTGATCCCGCCCGAGCTTCAAACGCGCGGCTCCCCTGCGGGCGGGCTCACACGCCCCGCCTTGCGCTGCGCCAGGCCATCCCGCCCCTCCGCCTCCGCCTCCTGCACAAGCAGAGCAGCCTGCATCCGAGCCAGGCGCCTGGAGCTCAAACACTCCAAATTTTTTATCTCAGAAAAACCACGAGGGGAGACTTCTCCCTGTAGCTCTAGCTCGCGTCAAGAGTGAAGGGCCGGGGCGCAGAGGGGCCCGGCCGTACGGTACGGCGTGGAAAGATGCGCTCAGTGGGAATCGAAGGGCAAGGGCTTTGCCTATCTTGAAAGGTTTTCCCAAAAAGTGGAACACGAAACTAGTACGTGTTACCCACCAAATAACTCATGAATCGTAGCAGGAAAGGTACAAATTTCGGAAAAAAAAATACTGTACACCATTTGTTCAAGATTACCCTTGCGGGGGTTCGGACATAGCTTCCCCTTACGGTACAAAAACCATGTTTGCGTGATACCGATTCTGCTATTGGTCAGTACCCATCCGTGGTAAACCGTCGCACACAAATTCGGAGTCCACAACATGAAATGGGAGGAACTTTGCTTTGATCTCTTTAAAAGGATGGGCCGAAATCGGCTGCTTCTAAGGGCTGCGTTGTTGAGCCTAGTAGTAGCTTTCCGCTCCTAGCTTTTTTCGATTGTCCTTAGGTCCTTCGCGACCAGTCCCTCGTGGTTCCCCATGCTGCTTTTGTCCATGTACATTTAATGGCCTCGCCATCCTGAGATCAATGCCACATCTTTAAGGAGGGGGGGCACATCTTTCCGCCGAAATGGGCCGGAGAGTGTTTTGGGTATAGCTCCGTATGTATCAAACGCGTGTATTAATACACTGTATAATACATGCTTATTATACAACGTTTAAAAATACAGTGTATTTTTAATGTATTTAACGTATTTTTTTTATTTTCGTGCTTAGTTGAACAAAGATTGATTATAATATTGAAATTCCAGCACTTGCCAAGTCACGTCACTTGCCAAACATTCAACTCGTGTGACTTGGTCCGTACATGTTGGTACACCCCTTCCGTACATAATTTCCGTGCGTACAGTATCGTTGTCGTGTCGTTGTCGTATGTTGTCTTCCTTTTCTGCCGTCGATGAGTCCCCAGTACACGTGTCATAATCTAGGGCCGTCGATCGAGTGCGCGCGAGCACATATATATGTGTACGTGTGCGCGAGCGTGTCGTTGAACAGGCAAAACAAACCGGTGGGCCGTAACTGCGCACATGGAAAAGAAGGCGCTTTTCAAGCGAGGGAGGAGGGAGGAGGGAGGAGGGAGGAGGGAGGAGGGAGGAGGGAGGAGGGAGGAGAGGACGGAGGGAGGGAGGGAGGAGGGAGGAGGGAGGGAGGGAGGGAGGGAGGAGGGAGGGAGGGAGAGGGAGGAGGGAGGAGAGAGGAGGGAGGAAGGAGGAGGGAGGGGGAGGGGGGAGATTGGAGGCGCCATGGCGATTCTGTACGGTCTCGTGGCGAGGGGCGTCGTGGTGTTGGCGGAGTACAGGTGCGCCGCAGCTTGGAGGGGGAAGGGTAGGACCGCGCGTTTGTAGGAAATGTCGCGGCTGCGTACTGCTGCTTCTTGACTTCCAGATTGATGTCGGAGGCGTGACCCGAAAGCTTGACAGTTTCTGGCCAGGTTTTAGTCTTGTGTTTCGTTTTTTTCTCAGTGTGCAACAGCCTTCTTATCAGTCGCTGCAGAACATGTCGCTCAGCTAAACTCTCAGAGTAACAGAGGCATTTATGAAATTTTGGTGGCCTCTCCTGAGTGTATCCTTCTCACGTACTCTTGTTAAACTCGGTTACAATGTAGAATTCATCCTACCTACAACCTCTTGTAATGAACTTTTCTCGCATTTTGGAATGTCCTGGAGTTTGGCCTTTCCGTCTCCTTCGCTGTTTCCAACCAGTTCACAATCAAGAAATGCTCCCGGTCACTTGCAAATATCATCATCGTCATCTGTTAGTTTGATTTCAGTGTCGTCGCGGGAAACGCCAGCACCATTGCGCGACGGATATTGGAGAAGCTTGGATCATCCGAAGACAACAGAGTTTCGTACACACAGGACCGCCATGTGTTCCACATTCTGCGGACAGAGGGTCTTACATTCCTCTGCATGGCAGATGCCCCTTTTGGACGTAAGTCTTGTTTCCCTTACTGGAGCAGCTCAAATGGAATAAGACTAATGCAAGGCTGTAAGGCGATGTTGTTCTAATCTTTTGAAGAGATTCCACGATAAAGACTGCATACTCGTGGTTGCGAGAAGCTGGGGAATTGCGTGCCTATCTTTTTATAGTCACAAAAGGATCCCAAGGTTTGTTGAAGTGAAATTCTACATTCTGCTCTTTCTTTACTAAGCATATTATCACATTTAAGGTGTTATGATTGAAATGGTAAGTTTTGTGTTGCTTGTGGGAAAAGACGTCAACTTCTATGACTACGTATATTGGATTAAAAAATAACTCACACTTATTGATGTAGCATCTACACTGAAGGAATCCATAGCATTCACTTGTTCGACTTCATCCATTGTAGAGAAAAATGATTGAATGAATCTTTTCTAAGAGTTCTAACTCCATTTCCATTTTCGGAAGGATAGTGATCCATCTACATACTTTTCAATCATACAATCTTGACTGCCAGCATCTTATTGTGTGCAGGACGGGTCCCATTTGTCTTTCTCGATGACATCCAACTGCGATTCTTAAAGACTTATGGCAGAGTGGTCCAAACAGCATTGGCCTATTCCATGAATGATGAGTTTTCACGAGTGCTAGCTCAGCAGATGGAGTACTTCTCCAGTAATCCAAACTCAGATTCAATCAATCGTGTACGTGGAGAGATCAGTGAGGTACGTTCTTTCTGGCGTTGTAACAAAGGAGCTGATAGTTGGAATTATGGGGAGTTTGATGATGGGATGGTCTCCGAAGAGTGAGGGAGACTGGGAGATGGAGATGAAAAAGACATTGAAGATTCAAATTTGGGACTGGAGATACTATGGTTTGATGGTGAGCTGGCTTAATGTGGTTATTCGTTTCAACTCTAATTGTGTTGTGGTCGAAATGTGCATAGCGAGCGGCCAAAGAGAGACGATTCTGTGTCTCCTGTCATATAGTTCTTGTTAAAGGCCTTACTAGTCAGCATTTTGAACAGAATGGAACCATAGGTTGCTGCCATGGTAGTGCAAAGCTGCCCTTTTGTAACAGTTGCTTGTTGATGTGCTTGAGTTTTCATGAATCATAAGGATATGCCTATCGTGCTGAGGCATGCTTTGCAGCTAGGTATAGAATCCAGGAGGTCATGCAGCATGCGATCAAATTTGGGCAACGATTGCTCAAAAGCACTTTGCGTTGGCATGGTTGGTTCTGTCATTTGTGAACTGTAACAAAACCTTTATGTGCTCTTTTTGTTTTTACACTTAGATTGGCGGGGCATTTTTGCCCTCTTTCCAGATTTTTTCGTGATGGGTGCCCTTGGCCTGTGCCCAGGTGAGAGCGATCATGGTGGAGAATATCGACAAGGTGTTGGATCGTGGAGAGCGCATTGAGTTGCTGGTAGATAAAACCAGTGGGCTGAGCGATAATACTTTCCGGTTCAAGAAGCAAGCAAGGGGGCTTAAGCGTGCCTTATGGTGGAAAAATGCAAAGCTTATGTACGTATCCTTGGTGCCCTGGACGAGAGAATGCTTCTGTGCTTCCTATCCGTGGGCGTGCATCTGCTCGGTTTTTCCCTTCTACTGTATGGGAGTTGTGTTCTTTTTCTGTCGGATAAGTTACTTTTCGATTCAAGCTGGATTATTGGATTGGAAGGATGTCTGTGAATGAGCTGAGAGTGGCTGTTTCGGGAAGGTGAAATTCTTCCTCTTGCCTTCCTGCAGTAGTTTTCTTTGATTTGGGAATCGTGGGCTTATAAGTCCTCATCCTTCTCACCTGTGCAGGGTTTCGCTGAGCCTGATCATTCTCGTTGTTCTCTACCTCTTAGTTTCTGCTGCGTGTGGTGGCCTTACTCTACAATCATGTCGTTAATGGTTTAGGGAAATAAGTAGAATTGTTCCGTGGCCCGTTCCTGCTCTCTCCATTACTGTGAATCTATCGAAGTTGCCAGCAGTAATAAAGCTGGTCACATCGTATAGCTAGGTTTTAGTAAAGTAGGTTTTAGACATAGTACTTGTCATATTGTTGTATTGGAATGCCAAGACATTAGTCCTCCGAGGTTTTTCCAAAGGGAATATAGCAGGCCATTCGATGGGGTCAGTACAGGATCAGGTCATACTGAATAAGGGAGAGCAGGAGGGTACTGTGCTGGTGTTCAGGTCCAATTTGAAGTAAAGCCGGTCCTTCTGGTGTCGGGCTACTGATAATTGTTTTTTTTTTCTTATATTGGCGGTTGCTGTGTGACCCTGATACGTAAGTTACTGGCACTGTGCATCGTTGCTGGTAATGATGATTCGTCACACCCTGAGGTAGTTCTATTGAGGCCCGACCTTCCCAGTTTTGTAACTTGCGAGTTTCCCCAAGGAATGGTGATGCGCTTTTCAAACTTGAAACTGTTGTTGCTAAGGCGTGGGCCTCTTCTGGCTCGGAAAATTCAAACAAAAGAAAACGATGCATGGCATTTTATTTCGCGTTAAGGAGCTAGCCTTTTGGCTGTGTTCAACGTCACCGTGACAAAATGTGTTGCAATATCCGGGCCTCAGTTTTCCTTAGTGTGCTGAATATGCGGCTGTGTGGGGTGCCAACTGCTGAAGGGAAAATCCACAGGCGCGTGTGGCTCATTCTTCAATGTCTAAGTTATGGACGCTTAGGCCACGAATGCAGCACTGATAGACAACCTAGATTGTGACCGTGCGATGTAATGAAGAGGAAAGGTACGCAGTAACTCCAACGGCGTGATGGCCTCCTCCTGGCACTGCCAATCGCTCAGTGAAGACAACGACCAACAGACAGCCGCAGACCGCAATAGCGACCTTAATTGTACATATCATGAACTGCGGTCCACAAGGAAGATAACGGCGAGATCAATGCCTATTAACATTACAAAATGTCACAAAGCACAACTTGGACTTCGCACTTTGAACGTGCTTGACCAGCTGGCCTAAGTCTGAGGGTGCTTTGCCAGAGACAAAACAATGGCGCCAATATAAACAATGAATCGTACAAATCTAACCCTAAAATCCTACGAATGGCACACACCTACAAGCTCAATCCATGGCTGCTTTGCTGCTATTGCGCCTCAGCGATCCAACTCTCGGTCCTGAAGAGGAGGGAGTTGAGTTGGAGGCGCTTGCTGGAAGCCGCACTTTTTGAGGGCTCCCAATCTTAAGTTGAGGCGAGCTCAGCGACTTCTTTAGTTCCGCATCGTCCAGGTCCCTTTCCGAACCTCCTTCCTCTCGTCTTAGATTGTTACTGGTTTCCGAATCTCCCCTCCTCTGGTTTAGGTCATTTCTATTCACAGCAGCATGCCAGCCATTCGAGGCAGGCGACCCCACAACTTCCATCTGGGCTGCCGGTTTGGTCTTAGGCGCAGGACCCTTTTCTGGAATAACACCCCTTCCGCTTCTGGGCGCTCCCTCCGGCCCCCCTCTATTGGTGAGAGTTGCCCCTGCCCCTTCATTTCCCATCAGCGGGTTGCCGACTCCCGAGTCCCCCCGGTTTCTTCGTCGCGTGAGCTTCTCTCCCTGAAACTCTTCCGACCCACCCCGTCCAACCTCTCCTGCCATGCCCGGTGGAACAAAATTGTCCCTGTGTGCTTTTGCAAGCTCCTCCACCACAGCAGCCACTTCCTCTGCCTGTGAACTCCTTTTCCCTCGCCTTGAATTGACAGTTCTCGTTCCCACTACGCTCTCGTCTGCAGTCTCCCCATATGCTCCCTGCTGGTCTCTGTAACCCCCAAAAGATGCCGAATTCTCAACCATGCCTCTCTCCTTCCCCATTTGGTCTCTCGTTGCACCACCTTCAAGATCCCACTGTCGAGTTTCAAACAATTCCCCATCATTCCAATAGGCATCTCTGGAATCAATCTTCTCCCTCGATTTGCTCGATGAAGACCCCCCAAAAATGGATTTCTCCTCCTCAGGACTCACCAGTGCCCATCGATTTGACGGAGGTGATATTGACCCCTCCTCAGAATGTGTGTCTGTATCTGACTTGTACACTAACATCTCTGTTCCTTCATCGTCATTGCTTCGTTTTGGTGGTGACTTCAGGCCGTAATATCCCCTTAATAGACCCATGGCAGGACTGAAACGGCGTCTTTCTCCAGGTGGTCCCTCAGAACTCCCTCCTTTTGTTCCTGCACCGGATGCGTATTGCGTAGACCCTCTGGCAGAAGCACGAGTACTGTAAGGACAAGCCCAAGAACACACCTGTCAGGGAAAAGTGAATGGTACAGCGAACATATAACTTGACTGCACAACTCCAACAAAAAGACGACAAGGAAAAAATGATGTGCATCAAGACCACACAAACCCTGAGTTTGAATAACCTGAGAATCTTTTGTAAGACAACTGTTGAAAATAGCCAGCATTCACGTCCTTATATTAGGCCCCGGTGTCAGTTAGTCGAAAAGGACTAAACGAGTCCAAGGACAATCAAAAGCAGAGATTTGAACAATCGTGTTTCTGACACTCGTGGTACAACATCACAAACTCTCTGTACCTGCATTGGCCAAGACTCAATAGCGACGAACAATTCGCAGAGTACATGCGGAGTTGAAAAGAGATTGCCAATGGCTTTAGACAACAATAGAAAAGGGACAAGCAATACATTCTCGAACGGAATCACTCCAGGAAAATGAACGAACATCTCTGACGCTTCCACTGATATGCGACAAGCGACCTCTGGCTTCTAACTTCCACGAAAATGGAATGCATCCATCGGGTAAACCAGGGAAGCAGTATGCTATCGGAGTCTCATTCCATTTGGATAGGCACATGGGAAATCTGATGTTTTAACTGTCACATCATCAAGGGTTTAGAACATTGCAAGCGTTTTTGCTGCGTTACTCGATTGTATTTGGTAGTAATGGCCCCAAACTCTGCACTTTGTGCTACCAATTCCACTTAGAGCTCAAATGCCGTTCTTTCTTTCTCTTTCTTCAAAAAAAGTTGCTTCGCTAGGTACTGAAGGGGTTCAAGAACATTTACATATTCAAACTGATTTGGCTTTCTGAGTTATTGATAGTTTCACCTAAGCAACCACTGGGTTCTGAATTTGCAGACTACAAAACTATCCGTCTGGTTTGCACTTCTCTGCTTTCAGTTCCTTCACGACGAGATAGGATGACATGACCCACATAGAGTCATGGGTGATCTCGCCCTGCCTTGCGCATAAACCTGCTTGTGCTCAAGCTATGCAGAATGCGATGTTTCTGATTGATGCTTCCTTGACAGAACCATCTATTATCAAACCCTCTAGTCAAATTCAGGAACAAGGAGACATACCTTCGGTTTGCTCTTGTCGTCGTGGGACGGGTAGTGAGCGCCGCTGAAGGGGGGTGTGGCCCAGGCAATGGTATTCGAAGAGTCTTCTGTGCAAACATCTGGCGATCGTCAACCAATCGATTGGTCCGCTTGATATCCATCACCTGCAAGAGAAATGACATTACATTATGAGACGCACTAATCATACCATACAAAATGAACTCAGGGGGTAGGCAGATAAACAATGTGAAAATCGGGGGGTTCTGAGATCATGTGTTCACCGAAGGCGACAGCCTTATGAAGCTCGGAGGAGGTGAATACGTGAAAGCTTATGGACAAAAAAGGCAAGTAAATCAAGAGACTTGACCTTCTGTTCTCTGTTTACTCAAGTCGGTCCAGGATAGCGCTCGAATACAAATGCAACAATCATCTGTCGGCTGTTTTGGTGAACCGAGAGCAGAAACTACAGGAGCCTCCTACTGTCATGGAACGCTCAAATGGATGCCTCAAAAAAAATGGGAGAAAATCAGATCTAGTACTCGATACCATTCTACAGCAAGAACTGTGTCCACGGCTATGGCTTGCTCCAAAAATTAATTCTTTCTTCAAAAAAAATGGAATCCAGATTCAGATGTTGACAAGCCCTGCTTGTCCCCATATTAAGTAAAAAGGAGTGTTGAGACGGAAACGACTAGATCCACAAGCACACGGCCACAACGACGAAACAGCACGACAGAACGACATGTTCAAGACGGAAAAGCTCCAGTTCATCGTGTCAAAAAATGTACTTAAATGATAGGGCCAGAACAAGTGAGGGCTCGTGCATTTCACATTTCTCGAACGCCTGCGAACGATCCATTCTACCGTAAAGTGACAGCTTTCCTGACGGCTCTCCTTTGCTTTCTTCCATTTCTTTGCAGAGCACAAGGGGATACATACGCTGTTATATATACGAAGGAACTTCTGAACAGCCCTGCTGCCCTATGCTTATCTTTCTCCACGCATCGTTGAAAGGCTTTCACGGTTACCAGGATTGGAAAATTTATGTTCCTACAAAGCTTCAGCACCAACTGCGCTCCGGGCCAAATGTAGCACACATAGGAAAACCCAACTTTTGAAAGTTCCCGTACCAGGGCAATGGTGCCTCACCTCAACGCCGTACTTGATAGCCAAACCAACCAGTGTATCTGTCTTGCAGACGTCATGCACAATAAATCCCCGGCCGTCTTCATCGTGCACGATCCTGACCGGCAAACTTGAGAACGTCTCGGGCACAGACGGCACAGACGAGGTTGCTGCCATATCTGCCAAAATGCTATATACTTCGCGACTTTGCTGAAGCTATGACTCAACTAGACATACTGTCCTGCAGCACACCTGTCTAGGCGATTTCGTTCCAAGAATGCTAAACAAGCATCGAAGAGTGGACCTTGGATCCGGCAGCACCACCCTCCTGCAGCTGAGATTGGGCTGTGCCGAGCGGGGCACCCTCCTCGTCATGCCGCCATGGCCGCGGCGGGTCGCAGGGCGGGGGATGGCGAGGAGCCATGCGGGTCCATGGCGAGCCGGCTCACGCGTGCCACCAACCTCCCCTTCTCTCTCCCTCCTCCCCTCCCTCCCTCGCACGTGCGAACGCTCGCGCTCGTCAACAACGGCCGCTTCTTCTGTTGCCAACGGGCGCGTATCGCGTGACGTGACGGAGATACGGGACGATGTGTCACGCCACGTTCCACTGCCCCTTTCGTCTACACGTGCGGGAGGGCGCACGGATTGGGCGGCGGCGAGAAGCGGCTGGCGCGGGCAGGGGGGAAAGTTTTCCCTTCGTTTTTTTTGGAACACTGAGTGGTGTCGTTATCCGGCGCCATTAACTGCGCGAGGCGGACCGTTGGATCGACCCTTGGAATAGTTGCGGACCATTGATTCCGAACCAACCAACCATTGACAACAGTTGGCAACCCATTGGCTAGTGAACCAGGCAACCAGTGCAGTGGATTGCAACTGTTGGATCCAATGGCTGCCAACCATTGCCACTGTTGCAACCCATTGATTATTTTGTTCTGGGTTGTTCAGGTAAGCATCTTTGTTTATTTTCGATGTGATAGTTAAAACCATTCCCTCCCCTTTTTCCCCATCATCGCTCCCATTGAATCCGAGACGTGAGTTTTAGTAATCCTCCACTCTGCAACCAGTGCGTTGACCTCGGTACAATGGTTGCAACTATTGCAATGGTTGCCAACCATTGGACACACCATTGGTTACGCCTACCATTCCAATGGTTTGCAACCATTGGCATCGGACCGAATCAACCATAGCCAACCACGGACGACCAGATCCAGGCGAGTTCGACTGCTGGTGAATCTGCAGCTGCAAAATGGATGTGTTGCTTATGAAAGAAGAAAGTTGGGCAAGAAATGGCTTTCATTGGCGAGGTACAAAACCATCGACATTCATACACATCGCGACATTAACAGAGCATCATGCATGCCATGCATGCCATACATGTACGTGACACAAGCATAAGTAAAGCCGGAACCAAACAACATGGGCTGCCAATAAGAGCCATTAATCGACACTTTTTCGACCATCAACAACGCATCCATTGATTCCAAAAGCCGTGGTTAATGGCTTCTCTTCGTTAGTGCCCTTCGTCAATGCCATTATCATTCCCTTCACTCATTCCCTCATCGCTGTTCAACCACTTTCTTTCATCTCCCACAGGCTTTTCTCCCCTATCCCGACTGCTCTACCGTGATTACTGGGGCTGACGTTTCGTCAGCGGTTTCTGCACCTCGATTGGTGGCAGGCCCTGAAGTTTTGGCAGAATCATTTGCAAAAGCAGATTCCCAGCAGTCGAAGTCAAGCTCGCCTGACCCGGTCCCCTATGGCCAGTAGGAAAGACTACTGCTTCATACAAAAGGAGGCGGACTTCAGAGAGAACTATCGACCAACAGCGAGCGACAGCTTTCGGTTTCATCATTCAAACAAGTTGGCAACCCCTTCCTAAGAAGCGACGCCGTCAGATACAGCCCTCGTAGGGAATTCGGGTGGGAGTTTGGTTCACCTGAAAGCAAGATTGCATCTGCGATGAGGGCTATTTCTTGGCCATATGGGGAATCTACGGAGTTGACAGAAGCAGTCACCTTTTGCCCCCCCACACGTGATGTACGACCGGAGTGACTCGAATGACGCACTTCATGTAAGCATTGAAATGCAGGCTTACACCCGACCACTAGTCACGGCTCTAGTCTCCCAAAATTGTATAAGGAAAGTGGCAGGTCCTTCGAAGGGCTCTGCAGAGCATTCCCTGGAACCATCACCGAGATCTGATCTGACGTCCCTATCCCCAGTTATGCTCAGCACGAAGGCAACCGCCAGTTTAGCCCCTCCTCGCCTCCAATCGTGAAGCAGTAAAGCCCAGCGTGCTCAGTTTCAGCCACCTCTAGTGGCACTGCGCAATTACTGCTAAACTTGCATCATCTCATGGCAGAAAACCTATTGCACCACGAAGAAAGCATTACAAAAAAAGTCCGAATTGGAAATCAACTTCTGTAGATATAGGGATAGATCATTTTCCCAGCATGCCTCTGAATGACCAGCTTCGTATCCCACCATAGCAGTACTCTCATGATGCAATTCGATTGACGGAATCCTTCGGCCAAAACAGTGTGTCACCCATCATCTCCATTCCCCAGTGGATTGCAAAGAGCTGACGCTTGTTGTACCCTACTCAGTTCCGCTGGCCTCTACAATGACACCTGCTGTTTACCGCTTATGCCTACAGAACCACACGTTCCACCTTCAACATCACCCAGAAAACACGTCCTTGCTATTGACACTAGAAACGATCTCTTCGTCCCCTCCTATCGTCAACGCCACGGTAATAGTCCCGAGGAGGCTCCCGTATTCCTCGCCTGTCTGGCGAACGGCTTCTGATGCGAATGTCACGTCCCTCTCGCCCCAAATGAGGACTGTCTCTCCTGTATGGAACAACATCTCGATCGCTATCGCGAAACCTGTCCCTCCCCCTTTCCTCCCGAAAATTGGCTCTCCTGTCACGCTCCATGTAACCTCTTGGAGCTGCATCCTCGGCTCTGCGCAGACGATCGGTTTCATCATATCGAGGCCGTCCTCTTTCCCTCTCACTTGGCCTGTAATCCCGAGTATCCCCACTTTCATAATACTCCGCTCTGCGTCCTCCCACATCGCGCTCGTATTCGAGAGGATGGAAGGGTGGAGGCCTTGGCTCCACCCACCCATCATAGTCATCCCGCAGAACTTCATTCCTCGGGTCAAAGCCTCGCCCATAGGGGCTTCGACCCCCAAGGAAGGGCGGCCTCACCGGCCTCACCGGGTTTGAGTATGGCAAAGGGCGGTCCGGGTCTTGAGGGGGCTGCCCTATAGGGCTCCGCGGCTGCATGCACTGGTTGCAGTGCGTACGGCGGGCAAAGTTGAGGTTTCCGCACCTGTAGAGGAAGCAATTGGCGTCACGAATAGCACGTTAAATGAGAATAACAAGATGAAGACTCCAATGGACGGACGCAAGACATAGACGATGGGGAGTTGGTGGATGGGGGATAGAACTTAGGGGAAGGAAAATCGGGAAATTGGGCCGAGAAGCATTCATTAACAGAGAGGAACGACTAGAGTCAGACCAGTGGAGAAGTAGAGTTTTGAGAAAGAAAGGAGAAAAGCTGGGAGAGGAAATTGAACGGCTCCAGAGGTTATAGGGCAAAGGCAACGAAGGAGAGCAGATGGAGAAGAAGGCAGTCACAAAGATAAGGGCAGGGACAACAAGGGTCCCAGTAATACATTTAACATGGAAAAAGTCGGAACGAGCCACATGAGCTTGCTAAAAAGCGCATGAGAAATGGGGACCACATGTTAGAAATAGGAAACAACTCACAGAAAGACAAGCCAATAGATTTACAGACTGGTCGTGCACTTCAGGGCATCAGAGACGAACACTTGCGTCACCTGCTGTGTTTCGAGCGGGCAAACGAGCAATCCTGCATCACTTACATGGGGTCTGCACATATCCAGTCGCCTTCTCGAGGAGGTACGTTCGGATTGTTTCTGGCGTAACCAGAACCACCTCTTCCAGCGTCCCCAAACCTCCCAGCAGGAGGAGCAAATTGACCTCTTCCCGCGGACGCTCGGCCGCTAAAGGGTGAACTCGAAAACAAGCTTTTGCTGTCTCTCCTATCCCTCTCACTACCCCTTCTCATGATTGGCTCATGGCCATCTCCAGCACGAGCACTACTTCGCCGTCTTTCATAATCCAAATCTGATTTCTTGTTCGAATCATGATCCTGACGTCTTCCCTCGTCCACCCGAGGCTTCCCATCCTTACCATGACCCTCCACAATTGTTGGCTTCTCGAGTTCAACTGCTATCCGGCTGCCTTTGAACTCATAACCTGCATGGCAACCTTACCGACGTAGTTAATGCCTCTGCTTCTTGAAAATCTTCATATCTTCCGTCTTCCTTGCAAGAAAGCCCAGTCAATCGAACCCTTTCTCTTCACTTTTAAACCCGTATACGAAAAGTCAGACCAATCCCACAGCATGGCAATATTATGCCATCCATTCCAGTTCTGACTGATCTTGTCCTCTAATTTTTTTTTCCCGAAAAACCACCATGCACCCTGGCACAGCCCTGAACTGTGCGAGCAACATCGTTCGCATCTGCGTGTGAACCCACTGCCCGACTAACCGGACTGTTTGATCGCTAAGCTTGTCATGTAACTTTGAAACTTTGCCATCCGAACCACCCTTTATCACTCTAGAGAGTCCACATATATGAGGCCTCAAAGAGACCTGCTGCCAACACCACACACAACCACTCAAACCCAGATTGTTCACACATCCATCTGAATTTTCACCAGAAAGAAAACCATTGCTAAGGAGATTCAAGACCGATATTTCCCACGACTACTCAACCAAGAGGCATTCGATCGCAAGGGACTTCAAACAAAACTTTCCACATCAAATAACAAAGTCTGGCAAGTAGCCCCCGGCTGAATCATTCAGATTGCAGGAGAGGCAAACACGACAAACTTCAGACAAACCAACATAGAAGCGTTGAGCAAGTCACGCAGAGTATACGCACCATCGAACCATTTGACCAGATGGGCCGCTGTTTTCCCATTCTCAACAACCACTCTCGCAGCCAGCAAGCCGTCTTCAGAGTCGCGTTGCAAGTGGATTGATGGAGCTCCTCCCTCTTTGTCAACCTTACATCCACAGAAATCCCTATCCCATTTCTCAGAATCTAGAGAGCTCTAGTTCATCTGAAAGAACAAGTAAGCACGCATCACTGCAATCAGGTGAACCATCCTTTAACTCAGTCCATTGTTCGCACACGCACGACATAGCTTCCACTACTCATAAGATTAGGCTTCCCAAAGCCAGAACATGGCCAAACTACGACAAAAGACTCGCTTGCATTAGAGCAGCCGACATTCCAAGACGACACACTGAGACTTCATAACTCCTGACATGGGTGTTTGTTCTTCTTTGTTCTAAAATGCATTTTTCTACATCCAGCACCCCGTGCCATAAGTGGCAGAATTGATATGGTAGACATATCATTCATGCCCCTCGATGCATTAGACATGCGACGCAGAGTTCTCCATTACAGTTCGTGTAGACTGCCATGGAAAGAGCTAAAAGTCATTGCCGATCGGACCATTCCAAAGTTACCCTAAACTACATCCACATCTTAAACCAGATTCAACCCAAAGGTTCTGTCATGTTCGCATATGTCACCTTGATCTTCCCGACGTCACTCAGCAGGACCACCAACTCTTCCTCAGTGGTCTCCTTGGCCAGATGACTAATAAAAACTACTCCTTCACTTTCTGCTGAATTCGTGCTCGGCCGCTTTGTTGAATCAGTTTTTAGATCTGCAGGCAAGGGACAGGCGAGTGTAGATAACGAAGGTGAGAAGGTGAGCGACAATGAATATCAGTTATAATCAAGCTGCCCTCAGTTTGAATCCGGCAAAAAGACGTGACGAAGGACTGAGTAAAAATGTTGATGAAAAATACAGCCACTGGTCAGGCCTCTGCTAGTCTGAACGAACAGATCTCAGTGCTTTCCTTGCCCCATTGGCACTACTCACCTCGGTTATGATGCCTAATCGTCCATCAAGAACGGATGCTTTGTTTCTCAAGGTCAAAAATGAAATCAAATGATTGCACCAGTGGAGATATAACTGTGTGAAACCCTGGACTAACTTGGAACTGAATGAAGGAAAGCTAAACGCTGGCCAGAGGCATGATTGTCTTCAAAGCTCTATCTTTACATTTAGTGTAATCCCTTTCTTCATCGTGGACCAGGCAAAACTTCAAACTCGACGGAAAAAACGCCTGGCATTTAACAAACCAATTGGGATTCACATCTCTTTCACATTGTTCAGAAACGAAAAGTTCATCAAACAATTTGCACTAGCAGCCCTTTTGACTACGAGAATGAATGACGTAACCGATAAAGCAGCACAAGCTCCGCTGGAGTTCACAGGCCAGAACAAACATGTCAAGACATCTGCATGGACGTTTGTCGATAAAACACCCATCACTTATCATCGCCACCCTACAGATGGTTCCTTTGCTCCATCGGGAGCAAAATCAGCTAAAAGGACGATGTATTCCTTGTGCAGACATAAAGGAACACTTCTTTTCCAATCAAAGCAAAATTATATGCTGCAGAACTAGATCGAGGGCGGACAGGTGCCAGAATAACCTACTCCAAAAAACCAAGAGCTATTACAAGTAGAGAGCATCAACATTACATAGGCCCATCTTCAAGTATAGACAGGGTTCAAGACCTTCTGTAAAGTCGAACCCTCAAGCTTGTACGGCACGAAAGAATCTAGGAAGAGACTTGTACAATCTCCCCGCAGAATGTCTCAGAAGGTCACCAGTTCATTTCCTGGAGCAACAGGACTTGCTACTTACCCTTCCCTTCATGCTGATGTCTATCCTTTTCCTCCTCGTCCTCGCCTTCGATTCCAGCTCCTCTACCATCAGTCAGCTCTTCCATCCTCATATTTTCTCCTATATCTGCGTCTCGTTCATAGCGGCCATCCAAACCTCCCCCTCCCTCCTGCTCGTGGTGAAATTCACGCTTCTCACCGTCCCGCATCCCGAGGGATTTTCTCTGGCGATATCCACCTTTACCACCACGAACATCCTCCTCTCCTTCGGATCCCCTTCCTGTACTGTGTTCCTGCCTCATCTCGTTATCCCAATCCTCCTTTATATCTTCCCACTCCACATCAGCTGCACCGCCTCCTTCTTCCCGCCTTCCGTCCATCTAGACTCCGCCCAGAATCCTCGACAGCGATCGCGCCAACGTCTACCTCCGGCGGGAGCAACTGCAAGCGTCTGAGCAGGGCTGAAAGCTCCAAAGGTCGACGGCCTGCACTGCAGGCGCTACCCGCTGCCGCGATCGGACCGCGGAAGGGCGAGAGAGAGAGGCAGCTCAGCAGGCAGAGCGGGGCGGGGGCGGACCAGAACCGAAAATATTCGGCAACTACATGGAATTTTGTTAAACCTTTGGAAGATTGTACGAATAATCCGTACGATGCCGTGCCGGAGGTACAGTACAGTCAGCAGTCCTCATATTTTCCACCCTGTACAGTGCGTCCCCAAGAAATTCGCCCCGATTTTGCCGAAACCAGCTTTTTGTACGGTAACTCTGTGTTAGCCGTACTACCCGTACTATCCGTACCCCTAAAACCCTAGAACCCTAAAACCCTAAAAACCGTACTAGCCGTACTAGCCGTACTAGCTGTACTAGCCGTTACGGGCTTCAGCAAAACTCACCGAATCTTCCCGCACGTGCCGCCGTAAGAGGCGCTCGCTCGTCTTTCCTCCTTCTTGGCTCCGATACGACACGACACGATACGATACTGAACGAAACGGTACGATATGGTACGGTACGATACGTACGGTCCAATATGAACTCTAACATGAACTCTAACAATACCGCGCGTCTATTGGTAACACGAACCTTCTATTTGCAAAAATCAATATTTTCGCCTCATATTTGCCAAAGGAAAATTCTATTCTCACACCTTTTTTGCCTACACACAGACCTTTTTTCGCCGGGCAGGTTCTATTTTAGAAAATCGAAAAATGCTTTTTTAACACCTTTTTTGTCTATACACACTCCTTTTTCCGTCGGGCAGATTTTACTCCTGATTTTTTTTTGGAGTGAAAAACAATATCGGCTTGCCCGAATCCACTGAAGCGGAAGATCCGTCCGCCACGAGAATCGTTCGCGGGTGTGCGTCCCTTCACAAGCATTGAATCCCGTCGACTAACTCGCAGATCGCAACACGGCAGATCACCGTTCGATCTGCAGTCGGGCTCTGTCCCAGCGAATGGCACGTGCCCACGTGCCCCACCAATGCCGGCTGGCACGTGCTAGAGCGCGCGTCCCACGGCCCGAGATCTCCACAAAATATGAGCTTGACTGGCCAGCCTGCGGCGGCTCTCCAACTAACAGCCAACACCATCTCCCAAGTGTACCCTTAATCACGTGGCAAATTATAATTGGTCCAAGCATTCAATGTACGGTATTTCGCCTTTCCTCGAAACTGTGACCGTACAGTTTTTGTATGGACGGTTTGAGCCGGATTTGGCGGGACACGTGGGCCCGTGCCATTCGCTGGGAACGAGACCAACTGCAGATCGAACGATGATCTGGCGTGGTGCGATCTGCGAGTTAGTTGACGGCGGAGATTCACCGCACGTGTGAAGAACGCACACCCGTGAACGATCATGGGGCGAACGGATCTTCCGCTCCTAGCGGATTTGGGCAAGCCGATTTTTTCCTCTCCAAAAACAAAATCAGGGGTAAAATCTGCCCGACGGAAAAAGGTTTGTATCGATTCCAGAAAGGAATGAAAAAAGCATTTTTCGTTGTTAATCCTTTTTTTTCTAAAATAGAACCTGCCCGACGAAAAAAGGTCTGTGTGTAGACAAAAAAGGTGTGAGAGTAGAATTTTCCTTTGCCAAAACCATGGCGAAAATATGAGGACTGTTGACTGTACGGGAACTCACCTAATCTCCCCGCACGTGCCGCCGTAAGAGGCGCTCGCTCTTCTCCCCTTTCTTTTTGGCTTCGATACGATACGATACGATACACCGAGCGGAAAACTACGTCTATACGTTACGATATGGCACGATACGATACGATGCTAGCGATGTGGTACGGTATGGTACGGTATGATACGTACGGTCGAACATGAACTCTAACATAATGCCGCGCGTCTATTGGTAACACGAACCTTCTATTTGCAAAAATCAAGATTTTCGCCTCAGATTTGCCAAAACCATGGCGAAAATATGAGGACTGTTGACTGTACATGTACAGTACTGTACTGTACTGGAGTGTGCGGAAATCGAAACCACGAGGGAAAAAATGGCCAGGGAGAAGAGACTATGTCAAACCACGAGAGGTTCGAAGACGTGCTTCGTCTTCTTCTCATGCATATGCATGTACTGTACCTTTCTTTGGGGAGAACGGAAACCACGAATAACTACGACCTTTCGAGTAAGAAAACTGCAAAACACAACATACGGTACAGCAAAACCCTGCGAAGAAAACGAGAACCGCCAGGGAAATTTTGAAACGAGGAGTTCCTTGAGCGGTCTTGTAGGCGTCCAAAGTGGCACTACATCGCCATTGTTTCTTAAGGGTGCCACGGCAGCATGTCCATACAGATTCTCAATTTCAACTCTAGATACGTACAGTGTGTATACTGGACATGTATACCTGTACGTATCTGCTATCTGGTATCTAGTATCTGTAATGCGGGTGTGTATACATAGATATATAGTAAACATGTAAACGCACTTCAATTCTAAAATTTGTTCAATTGCTTTTGAACCCATAAAACATCGCCACAAAATTTGATGGCCGAAAGCTTCAAGCAAGGAAACATATTCAAGCAATCATGCATGTTAAGATACCATCAAGAACAGTTGCCAGTCCCCGCTAAGGGGACTAAATAGGCAGCACCCACCAATTCGATGTTTCAAGATTTTTTCTTCACATCCTTGTTGCAGGGAAATTTAAGCAGCATGTTAGCGTTTCATGTTCGCTTAAGTGTTGATAGCAAAACGTGTCGGAGAGAAAGTAAGACAAGCTGTTGACAGAGCTACTAGAAGCTATTGATGCCTTCCCTACACCTCTCGCCAAACAAGCGGCGTGTTCTCACTATACAACCTGTAGAGAAAGACAGAAAAGGACTCTCGTAGTTCCCTTCTTGTGAATGGATATGTAAACTCACTAATTCGTGCTGCTATCGCCCATTCAGAGTTCGGCATAACCTGGAAGTCCTTGGCACGGTTTACTATATTTACAATTAAAGAAGGTCACGTTACAGAAAGGGGTCCAAAAACGATATATACACCAAGAGATCAATGCCACATCCCTTTATATGTACACCAAGCCATTCATTCGGTAACACGTGTCGCCATTCCAATGTCCAGAGTGTTGCCCTCGACGTTGTCCTCTAAGTACTCGTACAGATCTGCTCAGCTTTACTGAAAGCCCAAAGCTTTCTGAGCTTCTGACACCAATTGTCGAGCCTCTGCAAGGTCTTTTTCGTATTTTTTTTCTGCTAATTCCAGGGCCACGACTTTTGACTTCAGCTGCTCTACCTCCACTTCCAACTCCGCCTGTAACCTGGCCCCACCATAATTCAGCAATACACCCCGGATCAGAATAATCGAACCAACCTTCTACAGTACCTGCACGCGAAGCACACACAAGTTTATAGACTGCCCTTGATTCCACTTGATCCATCGCACGTGCGCTCCAAGGCTCTATCGCCCTGGAGTTGGCAAACGCCCAGGGTCGAACTGTATCCTTAGAAGTGTGCCCAACTTGGAACAGGAAGTCCTCCAAGGAAGGAAGCCCGGGTAGTTTGGAGATGGCAGTCACTTTCCTGAGTAACAGTGGGTTCACCCGTTTCGACAAATGCACCAAAAAATCATTTCATATTCTTCACTCTCACGAGTTTAGGAAGGCCAGCAATAACTCGGCTGGGTTCTTGAACATGAGGGCTCATCATCCCAATCAATACAACCAACCTTCACGATTCATGGACGGTATAGACGTGGCGCTTTAGAGCTTTGAGGAAAAAGATGGGACCGCCATACTCTGGATTTCCAAGTCGGCCAAATGTCAGCTGTTGTTGGCCTCGTCGCAGTCGTTCCTTATCCTCGCGCAAAACGTTTCGAGCTTCTTGTAGAGCTGTTGCATGCAACACCAATCGTATCATTACAGGCTACAACATCAAACTTTCAGCCATCAAACCATAAGAGTATCAGAAATATAAGCTCAGTTTTGTTCCAATGAAAGTGCATATGATCTTTGAGAAACGCCGAGAATGGCGGGATTGGTCCACGACAACAGATTTTATTCTTTAAGGTATGTTCAGAAGGTAAATTTCACCATGGTAAGCTGTTGTTGCTTGCTGCTTGGCTTTTTCCAGCTTCACCTTCCACACTTTATCTTTAGCAGACTTCTCTGCTTGCAGTGCCATGACGGCTACAGCTCTCTCTTCTGCTGCTTTTGCAGCAGCCAGCTTCGCCTCCATAGCTCGTCTGAAACGGAAGGACAATACGGAAGTTCAGGGTGAACTTTGTGCCTATTCCTATCAAGGAGAAAGACAAACACTATATTTATTTATTGATGAAAAATAAAAATTCAGAGGCCAAGTTGGCGAACAGCATTCTCCTCAATGGTAGAGTTAGCTATTCAACGCGTCACTAGCACACAATGTTAGCAAAAGTTCCATCATGTCCAAGAACATTCACTTTCTAAGCGACTAGCGAAGTACGATATGCAGGAAATCATTCGTATATACAATTATGAAACCTCCTAAACGGAATTTTGCTCAACCCGCATGCCATAACAACGTCTCTTCAATTCCAGATGCTACTGGCTCGCTGGAATGCCATATCTCACCTTGCAGCAGCATTTGCAGCTGCTTCGCGGCCATTTTCTGAGCCCTGCATCGAGCGACAGTGAAGACCTGTGCGACAGCGAAGCTGCTGCACAGTCGAAAGTAACGAGTGAGATAGAGTGAAGTGAAGCCTTCGCTTCCGCGCGCTGCCTGCCGGGCGCTGCAGAGGGTGCCTGCAGCTACAGTTGCTCCGAAAATCGATACGCCCTGAGATATTAGCCGATACGACTTGGTACTCGCAGGGAGGCCCGGACGCCCTGCCGAGAGGTATAGGATATGGACCGTTGGATATGTCACGTGTACTCTCACGGACTCACACGAGCAAGGATTTGGGATTTGGACCGTTGGATATGTCACGTGTACTCTCACGGGTTCACACGTGCAAGACTGTGGGATTCTACCGTTGAGATATGTGACGTGTACGGTAGTCACGCGGACTGTCGCATGGGAGGGTACTGTATGTATGGGCATGGGCTTCAAGCCGGCAGTTGGAAGTTGGAACGGCGGCCGACGGCGGACAGTCGGTGACGGCGGGACGGACGGGGAACCGCGACGCGGGTCCGGTCAAACATGGCGACTTAGTTAGCACGTCGCCGTCGTCGCGGCATATGCATGGTCCACGTGACAAAGTGTGTTTGTCCGTACAATATTGGTCTGTCGCATTAGCGCGGTCCCTTCCACTTTGCGAGAAATGCGAAGTGGTTGAGACATGGTTCGTACATGCGCACCATGCAGAAGGTAGTGGCTCCTGGAAAACGTATATTTCATGAGATCAATGCCACATCTCTGTCGTCTTTTAGTTTCGACATGGAAGTGGAGATCGTACTCCTGTACGGCGTTCGTGCCTTTGAGGGGACGTGTACTAGAACCAATAGCAACCCAAAAGGCCTTCCTCTCAGCAATATCAAGGGTGTTTGCCAATTTCAAATCCATTCAGTAATCAACCATTGGCAATGGGTGGCTTGGTAGGATACCAATTGTTCTACCAATGCGCAATGGCTGGTTGGTTCGACCCACCAATGGTTTCAACTTTCAATTAGATCCAATGGTTGAACCCATCACACAGAAAGCACAAAATTTACCCTTCGAGTGGCAGATTTTAACTCACAACATTGCGAGGAGGCAGCGCAGCTTCCCCATCACACCGCTAAATACCAAAATTACTAAACAAAAAGAAGGGTTGACTAGCTTCTTAACCACTTGTCGACCATTGCCAATGCCTCGCAATCATTGGTTGGATCCACGCTTGACGTGCCCCCGCACTCGCAAGCAAGTACGGTCGCTCACTACGGAAAGTAAAGCCGCGACCGAACCTGCCTGCGTGACACGTGTGCCGTCACGCTGGCCACCCCCCCGCGCCGTTCTGTCCTTTTTCGGGAGCGCACCTTCAACGCCATTCTGCAAAATTTCCCCGCAATCCTGCTGTGAAAATCCTAGCCGTCTAGATCCCTAGGTGGAGACGCGTGACAGCCATCCAGCGGTCCATTCGTAAGTCAACGGCTCGTCGCCTCTGGCTCATCTGCTTTGTCCGCAGATCTTCGCCCGGCCAGAGCCCACCTCAACGAATCTCGTCCGCTGCGACGAGCCAACTCGCTCTCCTGACCTTCCGATACATCGCTTTTGACACGTGACTCCATCTGAAGCGTCCATTCTGCTCCGCCCAAATGGCCCCTGTTGCAAGGCCCTGAGCAGGCTCTGGACACGGCAGAGGGCGCCTGCGTTCAGGGCCTTTGGGCAGGCAGGCGGCGAGGGAGGGAGCTGGTGCGGGAGGAGGCCAGGAGGGCGGACGGCTGGCGGAATGGCGGGGGCGGAAAGAACTCTTCAGCTGAACGGGGGAGAGGGAGAGCGGCTGCAGTGAACTGGAGACTATGGTGCAGTGCGCGGGAGCTAGGGGGAGCGAGGCCGGAAGGGGGGGGCTGTTGGAGCCAGCTCAGGGAGGACGCGGGAAGGGGGCGGGGAAGTAGAGAAGGAGAGGAAGAGGCGTCTGCTTAAGACATTGACGGGGCTGGAAGTGACGTGATTGATTTTGGTGGTCTCACTATGTTCGGCTGTAGGAGGGTCGCAGTGGTTCCGCTCTCACTGCTTCTTCTGGAGAAGGCGATAGCCACTGACACTACCTTGGAGGAGCTGAAGGCCTCATCGCTAACTGCTCGCAGGTTGCTTTTCTCAGAGTCAGACGCATCGAATACTTTAAGAGGATTAGATGGTTCGGCCAAGGACGCTTTAAGGACAGCGCTAAATGCGATGTTTATGTCTTCAACTGCTCGGATGGGGAGCTCCGACGTTTCTTTTATGAACCAAGGTAACTCCTCTGGCTGTTACCACTCCCTGAATGTTGCACGACAAATGTTAGCATGTGTGCAACTGTTTAAGCTCAAAATTCTCGATAAAATCTTTTGCGGCTCTCAGCTAAAGGAGTGGGACTCCTCAATCGTTTTACAAAATGCACGCCTTGCAACATTTGAAGTGAAGACTTGTAATGCTGTGCAGTTACATTATGCCCTTACTGTGCCATCACTTGTGCTCTTCACTGCAGAGAGGACGCAAATTGCAATCGCAATCGTGGTGGGGTTGTCGTGCTTTCTTCTCCTTCTCCTGGGCCTCCTCTGCTTCTGTCTTCGCCGTCAGGGGCAAGTTGCTCCTCTAACGGCGAGTGACTTATATTCCAGTGGAGGATCTAAAGAAAACTTACCGCCAACTGTGGACTTAAGCTGTAAGCGCTACTCTGCCTGCTCTTTTGCAAGTCGATTGGCTTTCACATGAATTTTTAAAGTGATGGGTTCCCTGACATTCTTGTCTGCTGTGAGCTCTCTCAATCCAATTGTAACAATGAATCTTACATTTTGACTCTTGTGCAGTTTTTAGCCGAGCAAAGGATTACTCCAGAGCAGATACCGACATCAGATTACATACACCGATCCATTTTGTGCGGTTCATAAAGCGCGCGGAGGTCCTTTGGGCCACTCGCAACTTTGATGAGAAGCTCATAGTCGGCAGGGGAGCCAATGGAACGGTGTACAAGGGGAAAGGTCCAAGCGGCAGCGTTTGGGCCGTAAAAAGAGCACATCGCCTCAGCAGTGGCAGCAACGCTACTTTTCAAAACGAGGTACAGATATTTTGGGAAGAAAAATTCCCAAAATAGGCTTCTACAAATCTTAGTTTTGCATAAACAACCATTTAAGATGGCTCGTTGTGGCTGTTCTCAATTGCATATCTAAACGAGAGGCTTGTGTTTGGCTTGGGTGCAGGTCGATCTCGTATCACGAATGAACCACGGGAACCTTGTAGGTCTGCTTGGCTACTGCACAGAAGCTGGGGAACGTATTCTCGTGTACGAGTATGTTTCCAACGGCACTTTGCGGCAGCACCTTGATGTTGACGAGAGTATGTTGACATCACCCGCATGCCCAACAACACCACAACATCACGGAATATCGGATGAAAGCTGTTCATTGGTCCTTTTATCTTCCTATCTCTTTCAAACCGCTAGTTGCTTGAAACCATGTGATGTAATCGCAGCCTTTCTAACGGCAGGTAAAATTGGGTTCCTTGTTGGGCAGTGTTGTGCAGCTCCCCTCTAACTTTCGGAGAGCGTCTTGAAATTGCACTTGGAGTAGCACGAGGTTTGCATTACCTCCACACGTGCGCCAAAGATCCTATCTGTCATGGCAACCTTACAACGGACAAAATTCTTCTGGATGGGAGCAACCAGCCGAAGCTTTCTGATTTCGGCTTCTCAAAAACATCCTCCACAGAAAATAATATGTCAGCAACGACATTCGGGTACATTGATCCGGATTACAGCAAGTCTGGCATGGCAATGGTGCACAACGATGTCTACAGGTATGCATCATGCTTGAAAGCATGCACCGTGGTTCCGATTGTGAATGTCAGTGTGGATCGCGGTCTCGGGTAATATGACGGGTTTCACTTCTTGATGTTGTCTGAGCTTTTGTTTACTTCTAGATGTATTTTTGAGTTGATTATCGTTCTTGCCTCTTGCAGATATGGGGTTGTGTTGTTCGAGCTTCTCACGGGCCAGCATCCACTCCTGGATCGAGGTGGTCGAAAACTACTGCTTGTCAAATGGGTAAGTGTTTGTGACATTTCACAGCGATAAACAGTACCCGACTCTTCCTAAGCTCTGAACGTTCAATATCATCATAAGTGGGTGCTTCGGTCTTCCCGTTGGCGGATCCTTTGTGGATTCCATGTCCTGCGTTTGAAATCTGGTGTTGCAGCGTTGAACAATGGTGTAAGTACGGATGCATGCTGCCCCTACAAAACAATAAACTTAAGCCACCCATATTTCGTTTTTCATCTTTTGCAGGCCAATGAAAAGATCTTGGCCCAGCAACTGGATCTGCTTGTTGATCCCATGATTGACTCCTCGTCATGCTCCATGGATGCCCTATCGAGGCTTGCGCGCCTAGCGAGAAGGTGTACATTTAGCAAACCGCAGGAGAGGCCGGAGATGTACGACGTCGTGCAGGAGCTGGAAGACATGAAGGCGGAGCTCATAGTGGAGATCGACCAGGACGCCATCTGGGACTACCAGCTGCCGGAGGACGATGTCGCCTCTGTTCAAAGTCCCCCCACGGCAGACTCACATAGGTCCACAATTATTTAGAGTTTATTTGTCCCCTCATAGCGTTTCTGTAGCTCACAAAGGAGAGCAGACCAACAAGCAATAAGACGAACGCCGGCCATTTCATCCTTCGAAGTTGGGATTGTTGTGGTTCAGTAGAGCTTCGGTCAGAGGGGAGGGAGGGGCGAGGGAGGGAGGGAGGGAGGGACAGCTTTGCGAATAGTTGTGGGAAGCAACCTCAGCATCCCACATGGCGTTGGGAAGGCCACGTGGAGCAGTTACAGCATTTTGCTGAACCTGTGCAGACAAGCTTCGAAATGTAGTCATGGAAGGGATGCTGGCTAGTAATTGTAGTCAAACTTGTAGCTGACCAAGTAATAATTGCGCTAAAAACTGGTCCTGTATGTACACGAGCTGCAAACTTTCATGCCCTAACACGTTGGCAGTATCCTTGGCGCAATGGCAGCCATAGAGATGCGTGTGCACACGCAGCCATAGAGTGGGCGGGCGTGCAATCTGTTCATGTTTCAACTGTTGATGACATGCTCCTTGGGAAACAGTCACAGTCTCATAAAAGCTTGTCGAAGGGAAGGCTTTCGCAAACATGCTTTTGTTCGTTGTTCAGTTCGCTGAAACGATACAGATTTTTAGGGTTACCATGGAACAAAAGTAGAAAAACAGCACAAACTTTGTCTTAGCAAGTCAAACACTCGCTGAAGCGCAATTCCTATACCGTTGACCAGTGCTGTCACAAAGCTAGGGTTTAACATGCCCGCACCGCATGCCGGCTCACAAAAGAGCAGCATGTCACGTCCCTTCATGCTTACTCTCACGGGCATTAACTCGGTGCAGTTTGGCGCTGGCACTTAGCAGCATGTCGAGCGGCAGTGAGACCCATGCAAAATCTGTAGCTGTGCACGCACTTTTTAACTGCGTTGTTGTGCCTAGACGTAGTTTTCCGCTCCTAGCTTCGTTTTATTGTGTTTCGGTCCTTTGCGACCAGTCCCTCGTGGTTCCACATTTTGCTTTTGTCCATGTACATTTGATGGCCTCGCCATCGCGAGTTCAATGAAAGTTTCCAGGGTATTGTTTAACAGTTTTTATAACAAAAACTTACAGCAAATGCCATCTCCGTTGTAGTCTAGTCGGTTAGGATACTCGGCTCTCACCCGAGCGACCCGGGTTCAAATCCCGGCAACGGAACGCTCCCGATGTTAACCGACCCTTTTGCCATTCTGCATCCTCCGGGTGGCTCGGTTCCCGCCGTATGGTACCGTACGGTTACTGTGCGCGGAGCCGCGGGCACTCAGCGAGGGCGGCGGGCGGCCCTTAGAGGGTGGTCGGGCAGGCGTGCGTGGCAATGATCGATTCGATCCTACGCCAATGGTTGGTTGCCAACCATTTCAACGGTTGGTCTGGTTGTTCCATGCCGTTCCAATGGTTGGCGACCAATGAATATTTGTATAAACCAACTTCGATTTTTTTGTCTCCTTCGATGTCGACTGTCGGCGATCCGACGGTGGGACGCGGCCGGCCGAAGGCTGCCAGCGTGGCAGGGGACCGGGATTGACCTCGCGACGGCGGGCGGTGCCATCATGTGTGTTCAAGAAACCACGAGTTGAAGCGCTGCGACCCAGAGAGAGGACTTCCAGGGAGGGCTGCGATCTTTGAGCCTAGGCGTAGATTTCCGCTCCTAGCTTTTTTCTTTACTCCTTAGGTCCTTTGCGGCCAGTTCCTCGTGGTTCCCCATCATGATTTTTTCCATGTACATTTGATGGCATCATCGCCATCGTGAGACCAATGCCACATCTTTTTCCATTTAGGTGAATAGTATATCAAACATTGGAATAGAAATTTATAGGTGACAACTTTGCAGAAGACATAGTGGTTTGTATTGCGGCTGCAAGTGAGCCATCATCGTCTCTTGACATAGCAAGGTTAATCCGGCACTGGGCTGTAAAACACGTTTGGAACTGATTACGGACGCATTGATGGTCTCTTCAATGTGGGGCAAAGATAGGAGTCAACTTAACGTACTCTGGCGAAGTGAGGGGGAGGCACTATTCTGTAGTCTGTACCAGCTCTCGGTGTAGGCTTGGGATCTGTAGGCCTGCAGGGCAAGCATGCAAGCCAATGCAATCAATAATGGTAAAGGCAAGGGGTGGATGAAGAAGAAATTTGAATGTTGAATTTTCCAACGTGTTGTGATTGCGAAAATTAAATATTAACTAGGTCACAAGTTTAACGTGGTGCGATCATCTTCTTGATTCTATCCCAACTCCGCAGCTAAGCGCCTGTCGGCCGAAATAGGACTGGGACGGGTGACCTCCCGGGAGGTCCCGGTGTCGCACCCAATTTCCTTTTTCTCTTTCACGTAATTCGATTTTTAATCAGAAAAGAAGCCAGATTGTCCTGTATAGCAGGTCTACTTCCATTCAGAAACCAGCTTGCTTTGTTAGGTTTCGGTTTCCATGCGGCTGCATTGATATACTCCGACTTGCTAGCTTGTACAGTGAGAATTCTGACTATGTATTGCACTATGCGAGGTTTTTGACATGGTTTGGAATCGAAAAGATGCTAAGGTGGCTTGGACAAGAGCCAATGAATTTTCCCGATGTACACAGTCATCAGATATTGTCTGGTACACAATACTTGTGGGTGCGGGCATGCAAGAGTGTGGCGGCCCACATCAATGGCTGCAATATCTACGGCGCGATCAATTTGGGGCACATTGCCATACACAGGTATCGATTGCACATGCACATTCTATCCATCGGCTAACGTGTCCCAAACTCCCAATGACCATTTTGTCGTAGTAGAACATGGAATGCTGTCACGAACCCACACTTATAATGTATGCATGAACAGTGTGGCTGGCTTTTCAGTTAACCTATTAACCTAGCCGTGGACAACAGGTGGCCTGGGAAACGAAAGGACTCGCAGTTAGGTACGGTTGCGATTAACAAATCAAGACATCGCTTTTTACGTAGCAAATTCTCTCGTCTGCATTGACGAGCCTTGAGGGCGTTCTGATCGATCAAGTCCTCCCCCTACCAATCATGTACACGAAGGGCCGGCTTGACACCTTAACTTCTTCGATATGCTAGAACTGTGAATATCCTATTTGACTTGTCATCGATACTTTGCAATACCGTACGCAGTAATCGCATGTAGCACGGAGAAGGAACGAGAGTCGACACAGTCGCACGCATGCCATTTCAACAGCGTTTGGCCTATGGACGAGTCAGGATCAATGAGGCATAGCATGCAGCATCAGGGACAGTTGAGGGGGTAAAAGAAAGAGAAGGCCGCTTTACATGACAGGTCATGTACTTAGCAGGAGCAACATGACAACGAGAAGAAAGGATGCACTTCAATTGGGAACTATGTGTTGCTCCTTGTGTGCCGCCCGCAGTGACTCACTCGGCCGGCTCCTATACATGTCTGTGCTGCCCTCCGTTCCGTTCCGTGAAGTTTCCTCGTCAGGCTGCAGCAAGTCGCGCTGCAGCCACCCTCTGCCTCCCTCCTCCTCCGTCTTCATGCGCGGTGCTGTCAGTCCATCCAAGCTGCTCGCATATTGCAAGCACCGCATAATGGCGGAGAAATGTGTCCAGGATTTTGACAGTGCTGACATCATCAACAAGATGTTCCAGCCCGAGCTGAAAGCCGCACAGAGCTGACTGCCCACAGGAGGGATGAATTAAGCAATAACTAGAGTACCAGCTACAACTTTATTACTTTTCTACCCAACCCACTAAGGCCATTCTCCTCTACCCACTCTGTTCCGAAAAAGGCAAGCTCGTTCTACTGCAAGCTCACCAATTGTCACTGTCAAGAGCATCTTCCCCCGCGACGATTAGCCACTAAGCTTCATGAATAGCGGAGAACATCAATGGTTTCAGTCCAACAGGAGAAAGAATGGTGGCTCCCACAATGCCACTTCTCTCTCGCCCCGGCTCATCTGCCACTGTCAGACACTCTGCAGCCCATTTGGTGAATAAGGGATAGCGAAGGGGAGAAGAGTAATGCTAATGGCTTGCTAAGGAGTTAGGTGAAAAAAATCAATTTAACTTTTGAGGACTAAAGGAAAGACTAATGGCCTTCGGAGTCCCCTGGAGACTAGCCATGGGCCCATATGGAGAGAATAAGGTGATTTGGATGGTAGGTCAAAACAGAAACCTACTTGAGCTCGACAAAAGCTATCAAAGTTTGTGAAGCAGCTTCCAACCCTTCCCAAATTGCCCCGTCGTGGCAAGCGTAAGGCAGGAAAAGTAGAATGCATCAGTTTTGTAGGAGTCCTGCGGTAAGACTGCTTGGCGTAAATCGTGTGAGAGAGGGAGACTAAAGAATATTGCAATGGCAGCCTGGTTTGGGTGCATCTGGAGTTTGTTGACCTGCATCAGAGTGCAAAAAATGGTAGAAAAGTGAAAGATTGGATACTTCCTTCGATCCTTACGACCATACGTCAGGGAAGAACAGCTGTGCATGCAACGGCCACTACATGACCAGCAATATCCTGCTCTGTCAGCAACACGACCTCCTCTGGAACACATTTATATAACAACGTAATTTACGCTTCAGTTAGTTAGACGGTGAGTCAAGCTCACTCTTGTCCAAGAGTATTCATAACAACAGCTACCTACGACCGAATGCATTGCATTATGCACAAAAACAACTAGTACGTGCAAGACGGATGACTCCTCTCTTCCACTGCTGCTATTAGAGGACTGACAGTAGAGGCAATCTTAACAACAGTCTCGTTTTCCAACAGCAAACTGAATACGTATGGAAGCCCACTCCGTACCCCGTTTTTCCTCAGCAATTTTCAACACAAAAACGTGGCGCCTGAGCACCAACTCAGTTTATACACCAGCAATATAACTTGACAATGACAACTATTATATGCATGAAGTGCTGCCATCTGCACCCACAAGTAGAACTCCGCAAGCAGTGAAATGGACTGCCTCTCCATAAGATCAAGATATACAAAATTCACGTGTTAAACGTCGACCTAAAGCCACAACACGTTTGGTTGTAAGCAATCGCAATGCAGCAAACTCCTAACACCTCGGAGGTAAGAAACACCACATGTGTTCTCCAAAGATGTAGCAACTAAGCTACTATAACTTCCGATGCACGAAGGACAAGCTCTCAGTTCACAAACCCCTTCACGAAAACATTTTAGAATTAAAAAAGGTGTCCGCTGAAGATGCTGTACACACACTTTAAACAGAGCTGAGGATACTGTTCAACCTGAATACTGCTAAGGAAGCATGCTTCCCTTCCTGATGACCAAGAAAAAGAATGATCAAGCATATGTTCGTTCTCAAAGAAACGTCCTCAACTCCCTGTGTCAAGGAAACTCCTATGACCAAAATTTTACTAACAAGGACGGCAACTCAGCTAATCTTATTCGATATTGTCAACATGGAAAATTTGACCTGTGGTTCATTTAATACCATACCCGACAGAAGGTATTGCTTCAAAATCATGGACAACCCTACAAGCACGACATCTCCACGAACGACACAAGACAGGAATACAGAGGGACTTTCGAGCAATTGGAATATGGAAAGGTTGAAATTGAAATAGTACCGTCAGTTTTATCGGCTGTTGACGGCCTCATCACAACATGCATTGTGATAACGCCTCCAGGAATTTCGCCAATAGGCACTCGAGACTCTGCCAGTGTTTTATTGTTTTCTAGGACCTTTCCAGCATTGATCAGCTTAATTTCGTGGATAGCCTTCGGACAGCCTGACTTGTCTGCAAGCAAGAATATCGCAGTTCAAACGATAGCATTCATGGTAAGGTCATTGCACCAAACAATTCCGACCTGATTGCTGAGTAAATGGCGAGATTCTCACCACCATTTAAACAGACACACTTTTACAGACGACATGCAAAATAGGCAGGAAAGGCAGAGTTTGAGAAGCGGGGAAAGATATTTGACCATGAAAGGAATGATTAAGTTTGAGAAAATGTGCCACAGGAATCTCTACTGTTACTGAAACTGCCACCAAACTGACATCACTAACCGAACTCGACACAACGTCTTCATCAAACTTCTAACTTCTTCGCCTATAACCAAAACTGCTGCGTATGCCATCCAAATGCCACTAAATCTCACAAACGACTACCGCTCTGAAAACTCGTATTCAACTATTTCTCCAAGAATGACCACCAATTTCAGCGACAACATAGTGACACAGGACCGAACGCATCCAACATAAATTCTTTGCTCGAGAAGCAATAGTGGTCTTCAAAACATGTTCCTGCTATTAGAATGGAGAAGTTGACTTCTGACCTAAACATACTTCCAACAGCAAAACCTCGAGAAGACCAGAGAAAGCGTTAGGGAAAAGTTTCTGTATGAGAGAGGAAAGGAACACTGCAGAATAACTGCAATTCTTCGTCATTCAACTCTACACTGGCCGTTGACCCTTCTCTCCACTCGCCAAGTTACAACTGGGGGGTACACGGAGCCGGAAAGATAGAACGATAGCACCACAATTTTCTCCCCAAGACAGCAAGCTTACCGGCAGGCCAGTGGGCGATGATGCTCTCCTTCAGAGCCGTCACAGTGGTTGCAGGACCGTACTTGTTCGGGCCAATGTCAGTTCCGTCGTGTAATCGAAACTTCAGTTCCACAGCTTCATCAGCCGCAACAGCAGCCATAGCTCACCTCCAAAGCTCGCCTTCGGAAAGGCAAACCGCTCGGCAGAACCTGGGCGTCACGAAGTTGCTGTTGATCCTCCAGAAAAGACGCCACCCGCCCTCCCTTCTACCGCCTCTAAGTCCTGACAGTTACAAAATCAGATAACTTCGCGGTCGAATCAGAAACTGGCCTCCAGGGGGCAGTCCTCCCCAGCATCAGCAATACCATGCCATGTCGGCCCGTAATGCCGTTTGCAGAGCAATGAAAGAAGCCCTCGTTCTAAGCATTGCGCGCGCGGAGGCAGGCCGGCTTCCACGACGTGTGCCCTGCAGGAGGGCTCTATGGCGGTCAGAGGAGGGAGGAGGGAGGCAGAGGAGAGAGAGGGAGGGGGGAGGGAGAGAGGCGGATGGAGACTCACTGAGCCGTACGGGCGCCATTGACCTTTTCCAGGGCTACGGTAGGCCCTCCGAGGGTAGGTTTTGGTTCAATATAGATCCACATTGGACGGAAAGTGGATCCGGACCACGGCGGTTTAACTGTGACGGACCGGCGGCACGTTTCGGCAGCGCGGGCGCTCTTCGGGAAAGCCTCCGCGGGGGGAAACGGGAACGGCATGCCTCGCACCTGCCGCGGCGCGCGCTTATTGGCGGACGAGAACGTACGGACAGACCAATCCTCGCGCGCTTCCGTGCCAGCTGGCTAGCGGCCACAGGGCGAGGCTCGAGGTTGGTGCGAAAGGGACCTCGCCTCAGCTGTCCTGACTTGACCTGACTTGACCTCGCCTGACCCGCCCGCCAGGGCACGTGGCGCGCAGGGATTCGCCGCAGCTCGAGCAAGTCCGCCGGCCGGGACCAACCGGCGTCTCGTCTCGTCGCGTCGCGTCTCGTCGCTCGTGGTTCTTTGCGGGCCCGTCCCGGCCCTGCCCGGCACCGCGAACCGAGGGCCGCCGCCGAGGGTGGATTGCTTGGTTGGCTGGTTGGCTGGTTGGTTGGTTCATTGACTGGTTGGTTGGTTGAGGGAAAAGCCACAGGATGAACCATTGGAGTCAATGGTTGCATGCCAATGATTGCCAACCACTCCAACGACAGCCAGAGATTGTCGTCCAATGGGTGCCCAACGGTTGCCAGTGCCACGGTCCCCCCACCTGTGTTGCGCCCTCCCTCCCTCTCTCCCTCTCTCCCTCCCTCCTGTCCTGACTGCTGCTGCATGTTACTACGGCGGTGACTGACGGCGGGCAGGCGGGCCGGGCGGAGGGCGCACGCGCAGAGCCTCTGAGCGCACCCACTCTCCCGTGCATGGATGGATGGATGCATGGATGGATGGAAGCGGCGGGCGCGTGCGGACACACCACATCGGGATCCGATCGGCTTCGCTGTTGCGGGGATTTGGACGGAAGGAAATCTTGCCGGGGGCGGGCGGGCCTTGCCGCCAGCTTGTTCCGACGACCGCTGGGAAAACAGTCAAGATCTTCCCACGCGGTAGCCCTTGACTCTTTAGTAGGCTTAGATACCGTGTGCATTTTCCTACTCCCATGTGCGATCTACGCGTTCGTCTAGTATTGTGCCAACGAGGCGGCTTGTGTGCAGTTTATTTACACTCACATTTCAGCACACGTAGCGAGCACGACAGTGTGCAACGAGAGCCCTAAAAGTAGGGTTGGGGGCACGGTCCCCCTCCGACCCGTGCCCAGGGGCACGTGCCCCCCCCCCCCCAAGGGGGGGGGGGCATGCCCCTTTTTCGTGCCCCGTGACGTGACTGCATTGAGCAATTCAAATCGGCCCCAAAAAGAATATAATATTTTAAAATCGGTACGGATGAAGGTACGAAAAGTACATATGAATGTACTAAACGTACGGATCAAGGTACAAATGTACGGAAAATATGAAAAGTACGGACAGTACTCAACACAACAATCGTCACCGGCCCGGGCCCGGTCGTACGAGGTAAGCGTCACGTGACAGGGGGCACGGGGGGGCACGAAATATATGGGGAAAATTTTTGGAGGCGTGCCCCGGGCACGGACGGTCAAAAATGGGGGGCATGCCCCCCCCCCCCGGGCATGCCCCCCCCCCGGGCATGCCCGTGCCCCCGTGCCCCCGTGCCCCCGTGCCCCCAACCCTACCTAAAAGACGCCAGACGACGACGAGAACAAGCCGACCAAAATTCCCACGCAAGACAAGGATCAACACGCGGAGTCCACCACTGAGGACGTTGGCGTCTGCCGCTGTGCTGTGCGCAACTCGGACCGCGCGACCACTCGGCTGCACGCGTCGCGTAGACCCACCTGACCGTACATTCCAGCTTCAACGTTACCCCTCTCCACCACCCGTCCCTGCCATCTGCCCATGGCAGGCCCAGTTCTGGTCTCCATCATCACCAGCTTGTACAGCCTTGGTATCGGAGGCGTGGAGTTGTCCAATGCACGGACCGACCATGGTCCGTGAACCACTTGAGCGGGATCCACCGCAAGCAGTCAGGAGTAAAAAAACGAAGAAAAAAAAAAAAAATGGAAATAGAGACCACTATTCAAAATTTGATGACGATGTTGAAGCTACGGATCAAGGATCAAGACGAGGCACACAACAAGAAGAGGCGCTGGATCGCGGCGGGCCGTTCAAGTTCTAGGTACACAAAGCAAGCCTCTACCCAACGAGAAGCCACAATCGCCAACTATGCTCATGGCTCACGACTGAATGGGCATCTACTGCTTAGGAGATGGCACAATGTCCCTGCCAGGAGGGACAGAACTGCTACCTCATATATGACTAGATCGAAGATCGTGACCCCCCTTGTAGAGAGGAGAGTATGAACATATCATGAGTTGCTGCTCGCAGGTACTGTACCAAACAGAACTCGCTCGATTGTTCGTGGCGGAACGCCAGGAGCAACTTGCCGACCTCGATGATCCATGGATGATCGCCGCGGTACAATCCATCTTCCTCTCAGGTTCCAATCATCCACGCCTTTCTTGTACAGTGACTGAACTGCTCCCCTCCCATCGGTCGTGCTGCGACCACGAGCGGCAGAAGGAGCCGATCCGTGTGCAAACCTTGCGGCGCTTCTGAACGGCTGTAGGACACACCCAAGCATTAGTTTTTGTATGTTCCCAATAATTTATTCCCGACCGATCCCAGTATCAGGTTGCTCGGGACGTGGTCCACTTTGCCGCAACAGCCTTCATCCTGGACGCACAGGACATCGACCCTTGGCCCTTTTTGTCCAGCCCGCATTCCCGACTGCGTAGTAGTGAAATCCCCCCTCTTTTTTCCCCTACCGTATTGCTCTCTAAAAAAAAGCAAAAAAAGCAGAACGTAGATTGTGTACAGGATTCACATTGCATTCTGCATAATACAGAATGGAAATGAAATTTGCTGACATCAGCCTTCTACAATTTGAGGCGAAGAATATGAACGAAACCTGCGCTGCATGTGTGGGGTTTCATATCGAGAACATCATGACCTCTCGGTCGTGCAGCGACCACAAAAAACCGCTGGCATATGCCGCAGAGCGGGCAGAGCAGGACTAGGGTTGAAGTACAACGAATCGGAAACCACAAAACCACAAACAAACTAGTCATTTCTGCCAGCTACATTACGCCACCTCAGCCGG
The DNA here is from genome assembly GCA_037447605.1 of Zygnema circumcarinatum. Taxonomy (NCBI): domain Eukaryota; kingdom Viridiplantae; phylum Streptophyta; class Zygnematophyceae; order Zygnematales; family Zygnemataceae; genus Zygnema; species Zygnema circumcarinatum. The sequence continues at coordinate 2,654,466 of CM074809.1, forward strand.
ATCAAATCTCCCCAGAGCATGCGACGCCCTTCTAAGAATTCTTCTAAATTTCTAAGTGGGCATTCCTAGCCCTCATTTAATGAGTAACGAGGGCATGGCGGCAGGGCGTCCTTTAAGCCTTCATCGCTGTTCAGGGCTTCATTTCATGGCCCAAGTACCATGTGCATGGAACGGCATGGCATGGCATAGGAAGACCACAGTGTGACTAAAGGCGTGAGCTGTGCAAGCATGGGCTTGAAGAGTGTTTGCCCCTACGATAGCCCTGTTAGGACCTGTGCAAGCCTTCGCTGTTACAAAGAAGTAATGACGTTCTGATTAGTGAACGAAGCAAGACTGCCAGAACGAGCTAATTTGCCACTAGAAATCCCTACTTTCTAGAATACAAAAAATACAGAATTAATGCAAGACAGTCCGGCAAACCAAACGGCTGAATCCTTCCGCCCCACCAATGCCCTACACTTCCTTTTCCATGGGCATGGGCGCTAACTTGGCCAGGAGCTTCTCCACATGCGTGTGCACATCATTCACCCAAGGCCGCAAAGCTGGCAATGTCTGCAGCATCCATGTCACAAACTGCCGGAAGCTGTCCGGATACGCCTCCACCGCTTCAGGCGGCCACTTGATTTGGCCACTCAATACAGCCAATTGGAGACTGCCACCCGCCTCTCCCAGCGAGTACTCAAATGGCGATTGCCCGCACCTGCTCCCCAAAAGGGAACACCGGACACCAAGGTGTGGATCAGAATAGGGAAAAAACGGAACGAAACGGCATCAATATGTGGGACAAAATTCCCACATGGAAGATGATGTTGACAAAACAACATCCCCTGTCAACGTTGAATGACATAGATGTTTTCTGCGGATAGATCCTGCCCTTCCTCGTGCAATCCTCGGTTATCTTACTCCATTTTTCCCCTTCAGACCTCCCTCTTGCCTATTCCCGTCTTTCTCTCTCTCCATCTCTGCTGGTGGACATGCTCTTATGTGTCCTTGTTAGTACACGATGACAGGTCAGGAAATCGGAAAATCAGGGACAGTGTGCATAGCAAAGGAAAGCAGCCACCACTACGGGTCTAGGTTACTATGGGTCTACGAAGAATACATTATTGAATAGAGGGTGCAGCCAAGTGACCAAATGTCAGTCCTTTCGTCAATGTCTACATGTGAAGGAACATCCCACAACTCCGGAGCGCGATATGGCGCACTGCAATGCTGCGCGGCCCATTCCTGTTGCCCCCCCTCGCCTACAGAGATCCATTAATATTTCCACAAAAGATGTCATTTATTCATTTCCCTCAAAAAGCGTCTCAACTTCAAAACCGATGACGAAGGTCGCCAATGTCCAGGCCAGACCTGCAGTTCAAGTGCTTCCTGCCGCGTTCGAATTTGCCGTCGGCCCACTCTTGCTGACCCGAAGTCCATCAAAACAGCCTTGAAGTTGCTGCCTTTTTGTGAAATCAGCACATTCCCAGGCTTCACATCGTTGTGTGCATACGGAGGATCAGAGCTATGCATGGCTTGAAGACCCGCACAAATCTGAATGCAACCACCCACATTGGCTTCCTCCACACCCTTTAGCCTTTGTGCACAAGATGCTATAACATGTAGACTAAGTACTAGTTGTGAATTCAGAGCTTTGAGGCTGAACTGTTGACTCCAAAGTGGCTGAGTAATGCTGCAGTTGAATTTCCCACCTGATGAAATATTTGCAGCACTGCCTGCGCAGATAAGCGCTTTTTGAGGGGCCCTTCTTTCTGTGTAAGGTAGCTGACGCGCTCTTGCAACGTGCCTTCTCTGTGGAGAGGAAACACCATGTATGCCTCCTTGTTGCCATCCTGAAACACCACTTCTATCTTTTACGCTTCAGCACCTTGCATCCTAAATCTTCGACAGCTCAGAGTGTCCAACGTTCCTTACGTTTTTTAAGCATGCAGACATGACGAGTACTCCTATTCCCTTCTTGGGTCGCGGACGTAATATGCCACATGCGCGGAGTTTGCGATAGTTTTTCTGGTTTTCTAGGATTTTATGTATATAAAAATAAGATCAATGAGATCACGACAGCTTGAGAGTCGCTGACAATTTGACTCCAACTTGACTCCATTGCTTCACTAAATATCCCACGTTCCCATCTCTGCACCAATTTTTAATGGTTGAGATCCATGAAGCTCTACGGCCGAATAGTTTCTTGGAGAGGAAAAAGTTCAACATAAAAAGTAAGTGAACGGAGACATTGACTGTAGCTTGGCTGCAAACACTATGACGAGGAGCGACGCACAGGGGTCCCAAGGCCTTGCAATCACGCTGTGCTCAATTTCCTTTAATTGGAAAAATATTGTCCAGCCCATTTCTTTCTTCTTCATCCCCGTTTATCTTCAGGCTTTCTGCTATGCCCAAACAAGGAGTAAAAATCCTGAGAAAAACACACAACACAAAAACTGGCTAGCCACATGATATAGGTTCGGGTTTACCTTGACAGAAACTATACAATGCTCTAACAGAGGCAGTAAATTAGGGTGATTGAAGCGAGATGAGGCTGCAATCTCCGCGTTGACAAGCTCAAGCTGCTCCGTCGTCTGCACCAGCACCTTCTTCAGGGCATAGGTGTTGTCCGCTGCACTTGGAAAGCAATTCAATGACAGAGACTAAGTTGATTACACAAGTAGTAGCGTCATAGCGGACTAATCCCACAAAACTATAAACTGGCATGCCCTCTTGACATACTTCTCTGTCATAGGAGGAAAGAAAATAAATTTTTGGCGTTTCCTCGGAAGATAAAATATACTGAGCGAGAAGCAATTATACCAGGATAAACGCCAACCTGTCTGAAATAAAATCTAAACTCCCAGCGCCTTCATATTGCAGTTGGAGTGGCGTAAACTCAGACTTACTTACTTACTTTACGTACTGTATGTGCTCATAAATTCTGTTCTAGGCAAAAAGACTAATATTATAATCTAACCAGCTTTTGAGGTGCCAAAATCTTAATATATTGGTTTTTTAACTTGTTTCCACTATGAATGGAGAGGGAATCAGAATGGGACTCTAGGTTGTCATCAGAAACGAGCTCTGAGTTTTATCCAAAGTATTGACAGATGAGAGAACTGGCAAAGGCTGAAGACTCAGTTCAGCAAATGGAACGTTTTCAGAAGGAAGCCAACAAGCTCCGCCCTTTACAGAAACACGTTTGATCAGTTTCTGAAGGGAACCCTGCCCACATTGCAGCGTTCAATGTGCTAATGAATGATATACTTTCCGTCGTCAGCGGTCCACCGCCTGTTGCACCATAATGCAAACTGTCGCTATGTACTACCCTGGCCTTCGAGAAAATGTGTTTAGTAAGCTCTGAAGCACGGTCTCACGCCATCCTTGCATTCCACTGTCGGCTGATTCATGATGACTGCATTTATGTTACTGTTCTGAACATGAAATTTCACAGGCTTGCAATTAACAAGGCCCTGGAGAGAATTCAAGAAAAACATCACTCGAAGGACTATAAAAATATGACAACAAGTCTCCTTCAGAACTGAAGGACTGTGGCTAGAGTGCAGTATAAGTTACTTACGAGAAACGAAGCTCAGCTTATCAGGCAACTTGCTCGGCTGATCTGAGATTACTTCTTTTGCCAGGTACACAAAGGCAAAGCCGCCCTCCCCGATCTGCTGTAGAACCTTGAATCTCCTCTCGTTCACATACACATCCTGCCCGCTGCTCACGGCATCGTACAAGGCGTTCAGGCCTGAAAGCGAGCAGCCCATGGCGGTCCTTTGCAGCAGAAACAGCGCCGTCAGCCACACCTCAGCTCCCGATGACTACAAGCCTTCCTCGCTTCTGTCTCCCGCGCCTCCTCTCTCTCGCTCTCCCTCTCACTCTCGCGCACTCTCTGGCTCTCTCCAACAACAGCAGCTCCCGTCGCCGAGGAGAGCAATCATTAAAGAAAAAAAAAAAAAATGATATTTGTTTGGTGGTAACCGTAAAATCAATCAGGTCCTTAAGGAAGTTCTTTATTTTTATCTCTAAAGAAAATTTCTCATTGTTACTCATTATCTCGAGCTACTTTTGTTCATGTACATTTGATGGCCTCGCCATCGTGAGTTCAATACAATTTCTTAAAGTTCTCATTGTTCAAGCGAATCCAATAGGATTGGACTGAATGATTGAATGAACACTAGAAATCGGAATTGTTCGAGTGTGAGGCATTGAACAAAATGGAAAAAGTTCAAAATCTCACTGTATTTTTCTCCCAAGTGTGGATTCCACTTTTTGCCACGTAGGATTCAGGCAATCCGAGGGCTCCTGTTTAACTTCAGTTTTACCGTACGATTTCTCGAGCCAGCGGTCAACGATTGCGCTTGAAATCCTAACGAGACATTAATATACACTTGGAGAAATGCCCAAAGCTACTACAGTACTGCTTAAGAGCATGATTTTCCATGGCGGAGAGAAATCTAAAAAATTAAAATCAAAATCACACGTTCTGCGATTTGCCAAAATCTCATTTGTTGATCCGTGGATGTGAAGCAAGCTTGAGTTCAACACGACCGGTCGCTAATTCTTCAACGTTCAATTGCTTTCGTTTAGAATTTGTATTGAACAAAAACTGGAGGACTTCAACTTCACCGATTTGCGTAAAGTTCGTTTTTGAGAATCTCGTTTTCTTTTGAAAAATTCGATTCCGTTTCTTCTCGGAGAATGATACTGCACCCCCTTTTTTGGATATCCCAACCCCCTTGAAAATTTCACCCTCCCAATTTGGTTATCCCGCCACCCTTGCATTGGATATTTCACCCCCTATTTTGGATATTCCACCCCCTGTTTTCTCCTTTTCACTACCGACTTCCAGCATTCTGCAACAAAATAAAAGGGGATTTGCATTGATCTCACGATGGCGAGGCCATCAAATGAATATGGACGAAGTCAACATGGGGAACCACGAGAAACTGGTCGCAAAATTTCTAAGCACAAAATAAAAATACTAGGAGCAAAAAACTAAAAAGAAAACTAAACTGAACTAGGCCTAAGCGCAAAAACGCAGCCCTAAAAGCAGCCGCGAAGGTCACCGATGTGGGGCAACCGTTACTCTTCGTTTTGGGGGTAGGATCGTAGACCCCCTAATTAAGGCAAGTCTTGAGTTCCAAAATAGGGGGTGAACTAAACAAAACAGGGGGGGGGGGGTAACCAAAATGGGAGGGCAAATTTTTCACAGTTCGGACCAGTGGATCGGCAACCATTGGACAACCATTGGATGGCAATGGTTGGACGTCTACTGGTTGGCAATAAGTCGAATGGTTGTTTCGGTCCGCAACCACTGGTTGGCAACCAGTCGAATGGTTATATCCATTAAATCAAAATGGTTGGCAACCATTAAATCACTAGTTGTAGCGAACTGAACGCTACAGTTACCAAAATGCCGTCGGCGTTTCGGAGAAAACTATTACGGTTCGGCCGTACAAAATCCCCGTACAACCGTACGATTATGCTGTACGAATCCGTACGCATCTGTACGCATCAGCAGGCCTCTTCAAATAGGGGATTTCGGCTTAAGATAGGGGACTGTCCCCTAACTTGGTTTTGTAAAAACACGTAAATCTGGACTGTACGGACGAAACCGTGCACGTACGGACGAGAATTTTGTGGAGACCTTGCTTCATCATTTCCCAACACTACTACCGTCGAGTCTGATTTTTGAGTAATTGGATGGGAGAACGACGAGTTTCAAAAGAGGTTGACAGACTTTTCATTGGAAGGCATTCTTCACTGCAAACAGTTTGATAGTTTGACCGCTCTTCGAGGGTCTCTTTGAGTAGTTTGCATCACTTCTATAGCTGGCTTGATCAGCTTAAAACTCCTAAGGGAGTGAGACCATTTTTCATTTCATTTCTAATTTTAGTTCCTATTTCAGTTTTTCTTTTGTGACTACACCTAGAATTTCAGAGGTTATGATTTGGAATAGAGTTTTTGTGAGGAAATTTCAAGACTATGATAGATTCTAAAGTGATACTTGGAGTAATTAATGATGGATGGAAAAGGAAATAGAGAGCTTAGGATTGGATCTACAAAGTTTCAGTGCAATTGGGTTTTTGAATAAGCAACTATATGTTGTGATTGCCAAATGCACAGTTGTTCTAATTGATTGGTAAAATTTACCAATCTATAAGAGTCGAAGAGGTTGCACCAGTTTTTAAAGCCGTGTTGTTATACCAACAAGTAAAGTTCATATACATCATTGCTATCGTGGTTGCAAACGCAATTCATTTCCTTTTTGTTTTTAACCAAAAAAATGCTTTTTTGGGGCTTGTGTGGTATTTAAGTTGAAATCACGTAAACTAATCTCAAAATCTTACATAAATAAGCTATTTACGATATTTAGGGGATCTCCCCTATTTGAAGAGGCCTGCGCATCAGGCTTGTTACACTAGTTGTCAACGGTTGGCAACCAACCAAAAAACACAAACGACCCATTTTTGCAAAAAGGCATAATTTCAGAAATTCAATGGTTGCCAACCATTGGATCACTGGTTCCGAACCAGTCGAATGGTTGTTTCAGTCCTGCGCCACTGGTTGGCAACCAGTCGACTGGTTTGGAACCAGTGGATGCCACTGGTTGGCAACCAGTCGAATGGTTGTTTCGGTCCGCAACCACTGGTTGGCAACCAGTCGACTGGTTTGGAACCAGTGGATGCCACTGGTTGGCAACCAGTCGAATGGTTGTTTCGATCCGGCGGCACTGGTTGCCAACCAGTCGAATGGTTGCCAACCAGTGGCATCCACTGGTTCCAAACCAGTCGAATGGTTGCCAACCAGTGGCATCCACTGGTTGGCAACCAGTCGAATGGTTGTTTCGGTCCGCAACCACTGGTTGCCAACCAGTCGACTGGTTTGTCTAATGGTCCGATCTGTGAAATTTTTCAAAAAGCGGGGGTGTGATATCCAAAATGGGGGGGGGGGGGTGCAGTATCATTCTCCTTCTTTTAAACCTGTTTAATTTTTTTTTCACGATACATGTAAATTGGAAACCCAGTTTCTGTTCAACCTCCAGTTAAACAACATTTCTCCGGCAATTCGGCTGAGTTGAACTGTTAAACTTTCTCGTACCAAGTTTCGTCTCCAACACGTCCCCAACAAGTTCTAGTCTTGTAAAGACCGAGGATACTCAATGCAACATTTGGAAGTGAAATTTCAATATTGAATCAGCACAAAATTTATTTAGTGCCAAGAGGAGCACTCCCACTACCCCTACTTCTGCAGCCTTTCCTAGCTTGGATATCTGCAGGTCAATCTGTTAACCCTACTAGTAAACACGGCGACTATTATTGTCTAAATGCTTTAAGCAGCAGCCAACTTACAGCTATTTAAGAATGTACACAATCAGGTGGTGAGCACAAATCTTGATACACATGTTGCCAAGCGTTCAAGACCAGTCCTACTGCCAATTCATCCTCTTCATGAACAACAACATGACTGCTTTTTGTGTTGCCTAATCCTTCTCACCACCCCCCTCTCGCCATCACTCTCTTTCTTCCGAATCGCGGAACGACCGAAGATGAGGGCGGGCCCGCCCTGCTACGAGGGCTCCGCTTTCGCCATCTCCAGCTGCCGCTCAAGCCAAAGCATCATCTCCTTCTGCTTCGACCGCAGCAGATGCCCCAACGCGTCTCCCTTCACCTCCACGTCTCTGTCCAGAAGCAGACACTCCTCCCTCTCCTTTCGGTGCATGTCATCGATTCTTTGGCAGTCCCGGGCCCACCTCCCCCACAGCTCCTTCACAGCCTGCACCGTCTCCTCCGTCCGCTGCGCTTTCGCTCTCGTCGCCGATGCGCTAAGCTCCTGCAAAAGCACAAAAAACACACACAGTTCCCCGTCAGAACACACACACACTGAACAGGATTTGAGAAATGCACAGTATGGCTTCAGGCACTCGGACAACTACGCTCACACACGCTGCATCAAGCAAAGCGCTTGTAAGCCGCTTGTATGCACCCACAACGTCTCCTTGCTCTCTCTCTCTCTCCCTTTCTCTCGCTCTCTCTCACTCCCTCACCTCAAGCCGTCGCTTGGTGCGCTCTTGCCTCTCTGTCCGCACAGCTGCCCACGTCTGCAGCGATGCATCATGCGCATCGGCTGCTCTGCATCCTTCCTCACCCCTCCTATCGTCCCTGCAGCTCTCTCTACCACCCTCTACCGTGCTGCGAGAGACTCCCTCATGGAGTCTCGAGCCCCTTTCTCCTCCCTTTTGGCCGGCGGCCCCTCCTCCTCCCTCGGCAGTAAGCAGGACCAAGACGGTGGCGGCCTCACTCACATCGTTGACGGGGTCCTTTGCGGCCTTCACGGGGCGATTTTGCATGCGTCGACTCCGACTGCCGAGGGGGCCCGTCACTCCCGAATGGTCGGATAGCGACTCTCCCCCTCTACCCTCTGCTTCAAGGGCTCTGCCGGAGAAGCTGTCCTCCATCCTCCTTGAAACTACCGCTCCCTCTACTCCTCCCCCACATCCCACTTTTGCAGATCTCCCAGCCATGGGGATGGACGGGGCAGAGTTTGCAAAACTCAGCGCGTTCCTCTCAAGAGAGGGAAGCAGAGTGCAAGGTCGGAGGAACGACGCCATGGCCGCCTGCTCGAGAGGGGATGCAGATGTAGGCTTTGCAGAGACGCTGCCACTCGCGTGTGTCTGAGAAGGCAAGGAGGAGGCCACCCATGATGGGCGAGGAGGGAGACTGTGAGTGAGCCCGAGCATCCCCAACAGGTTGGGAGAAAGGAGCTGCTCCGGAGAAGGCCGCATCCCCGTGACGTTGGAGAGGCTGGAAGAAATAGAAGAGCTGTTGGGATAAGCTGCCTTGGAGGGCGACTGCGTGGCCGACCAAACCTCAAATCGTCGAGTCTCTTCAGGAGAAAGCTTTCCCCCCCCTCCGAGGAAGGGTCCACATTCCTGCATGAGGGTTGATCCCCCACTGGTTGCAGTTCCCGCATCGACCAGGGGGGGGGCGGAGTCCACGTGGAGGTCCACGTGGAGGTCAACATTGAGGTCGATCAAGCAGCGGCTTCCCCGGTGGCTGTGACTGTCCCTTGCAGCATCTTCTTCATACTTCTGCGGCTTAAGCCCACGAGCTCCCACTCCCCTCGCGCTGTTCCCGCTGCCTTCATCTCTCACTGCATGTGCATCCTCCATCTTCACGTCGGTGTGACCCATCGATTCGATGCTTCCTCCCTTCGCCTTCTTTCCTCCAGTGCCTCCCTTTACACCACTTGCATTCTTTTCGTCTCCTTTCCTCAGAAACTCCTGGACATTTCGAGCCATGTTCTCTCCCCAGTCGCCTCCATCGGCTTGCTGCTGAGCTGCCAAGGCTCCTCTCTCGCTGCTCACACTGTGGTAGTGGTTCAGCCCCTTGGACTCTCCGCTCTCCTCGCTGCTCTGCACGTTCCTCCTCTCCTCTTGCTCTCTCGGTGTAGCCGCCCCCTCCCGATCTCCGTCACAGCTGAAAGGAATCTTCGACACGACTTTCCGTCTCCGTTTGCTCGGCGGTCCAGGTGGGATAGCTCCTCTGTTCCGCATCTTCGCCTGCAAATACACCAAAAAATGTACAGAGGTCAACAATAGACGCTTGAAAGAAAAAAGAAAAAAAAAGCCAATGAAAATCGAGAAGATTTTCAGCATCCTTAACCATGACTACAATATCGACCTTCCGGCGTTCGCACCTGCAAGCGACTCCACCTCTTTTTGCAGGCCTCCGCCCCCCGGCTGAATGCCTTCTTTGTGCGCCATGCGACGGAATTCCAACTCGTGGGTCTGAAAACACACACAGCAATGACAACGGCAATGTCATCTCCCGCCTCCGCGTCATCCACAGGAATCTATGACCCTCTGAGAAATTCCTCACTCTCAGGAACCCTTTGATAGTGCATCATTCCTGTCGATCCGACCAAGGCAGGCAGCAGTGCAGAAAGAAAGCGAGGGGGGAAGGGAGAGAGTGAGAGGTTGCACCCGTATCTCTCCACATAGTCTAGCAGAATCTCGTCCTCCTCGGAGGTCCACTTGGCGCCCACCCATGGCTTCAGCGCTACGTGCGCGCCCTCCCCGCCCTCCTCTGCGCCTGCCTGCACGTCGCCGGCCTTCACCGCCTCCATGGAGGAATCTCCGGCTCTCACACTCTCATTGGCAGTGGTGGCCTCTTCCTCCTCCTTTACGTCTTTCTGCTCCGCAACTGCTGCTGCATTAACTTCTTCAGAACCGTTTCTCTGCTTCTTGCCTTCCTCTTCAGGAGTGCAGCCACTATCTCCTTGGCTTTCAGCTCCCTTAGAATCGCGCTTTTCCACTCCTGCTCCTTTGGCGGGCCCGCTCTTCTCGGAGATACTTTCTCGGGCTCCATCCGCAGCCATGGCTGCCGTGGACTCGTCCACTTCCGTGCTCCGATCGGCTTCATTTTGATCCTGCTGGAGTCCCATTTCTAGACAAAGTCGACGGAAAGAAAGGGTCTGCATATTAAAGCGGTCACACAAATTCAGAAAACAATCAGCTCAGTCCTGGAGAAGCAACGAGCATTCAGAGTACGTCAATCTTCTCGTGCGTGCATGCTTGGTGCAATTTCGACACAAACGAAACGGAGGCGAGTTTCCTCATCCAATCTTGAAAAAAAAAGGACGCAGGTGACGAAAAGACCACGCCAGCGGCTTCGAAAAGCAAGCACACGCACACAGCACGCGCGCACGCACCAGGTGGTCCTTGCGAGGAGTGTGACCCTCCGCCGACAGCTGCAGGAGCGTGGACCGCGGGTCGACACTCTCCCTCTCTCTCTCTCTCTCGCGCGCGCGCGCGCGGAGCGGCGAGCGGCGAGAAAGCAGTAGCGGCGGTGGCTGGCTGGCTGGCTGCCTGGCTGCCCACTCGGCTCCTGCCCTGTCCCGCCCACTGCCCTGTGCGCGGCCCGGAGCGGGCCGTCCCTCCGCGGGGCGTGGCCGCCGGTGTCGGCCCGCCGCCCGCTGGCCCCGGGCGGGCGGGACCCGCGATGACGGCGGACCCGCCGCGTCCGTACGGCCAGCTCCGGGCAGAGGTTGCGCCGCGCGGACCGGCTCCCCCGCGCGGCGCGCCACGTGGCACGGCGCGCGTGCGCGGCCGTACGCGCTCGGCGCTGGCCGCGCAGCGGGGGGGGGACGGAGGGAGAGAGGGCGGGCGGGCGGACGGACGGACGGAGGGAGGACGGAGGGGGGCCCTGCCTGCGTGCCTCAGGGAGCGCGCGTGGCGGCGCCGCCAGCTGGCACTGGCCCGCGCCGCCCGTTGCCCGGCGCCGCGGAAGCCGGGGGGGGGGAGGGGCCGCGCGCCCGCCGGGCCGCCCGCCGGGGCCGGGCCCGGGCGCGGGGGGCCCGCCCGCCCGCCTGCCTGCCTTGCCTCCCGCGCCGCCACGCGGCGCCGCCCGCCCGCCGGCCGGCCGGCCGGCCCGCCCTGCAGCAGCAAAGGAAAGCGGGGCCGTACGGTGGGCGGGCGGGCGGGCGGGCGGGCGGGCGGGCTTTGACTGCAGACGCGGACCGGACGCGGGGGCGGGGGCGGAGGACCCAACGGGCCGGGCCGGGCCGGGCGGGGGCGGGCCGGCGGGCGGGCGCAACCAACCGACCCCGAAACGGGCCCGCGCGCCCGCCCTCGCGCAAACCGCCGCGGGCGGGCGGGCAAGCGGGCGGGCGAGCGGGCGGGCGCGCACGCCGGAGAGGCGGCGGAGGGGGCCATCCGACTCGGACGCCGGCTGGCCGCCCGCCCGGGCACGCGCGAGCCGGTCCGTGCCGCGCTGTACGGCGACGAGCGCGCGCTCGGAGGGCCCACTTTGGGCGTAGGCCGCTCGGGCGGTCCTTGGTCGGTCGGGCGGTCGGCGGTCGGCGGTCGGTCTCACGAGCGGAGGCCGCCGTGCCGGGAATGACGCGCGGCTGCCGCCAACGCATGCATGCACCGAGGGAGTGTGGGGAACTTGGAAGAGGATGGATGGATGCATGGATGGATGGATGGATGGATGGATGGATGGATGGATGTGCGACGCGACTCTTCTCAATGTCTTCGAACATGAGCTTTACGTCACGGGACAAAATAAGTGAAAAGGTAGACAGCAGATTGAACAAACATAAAACTAGTCTAGGAATGTGCGAGGTTCTTCCAATTTAGTTCACAATATTAATAGGGTAGTGATATTTCCACCCCTTTTTTGGATCCAAACACCCCTTCCCGGCCGGGCAGATTGCAAAAGGGATTAAAAACGGAAAATGCTTTTTTCACACCTTTTTGGAATCGATACCCACCTCCTTTCGTCGGCTGATTTTATTTTTGGTAACCAAGGAAAATGATACCCCGTCACTGCATTTTGAATACTGTATCCCGCCTCCCTGAATTTTTTTTTTGAGGGGAAGAAATATCTGCCAGCCCAAATCCGCTCGAAGTGGAAGATCCGTCAGCCACGAGATCGTTCGCGGATGTCCGTCCTTCACACGTGTGTGTCAATCGCAGCTGTCGATTCCCTCGCAGATCGCACCATTGCAGGTCACCGTTCGATCTGCAGCCGGGCTCGATCTTAGCGAATGGAAAGCGCCCACGAGTCCCGTCAAAGCCGGATCGCACGAGCGAATGCGCGCTTCCCTCGGCCCGAGATCTCGTCATTGTTAAATCCCAGCCAATAAACATCAGCCACGTGTTACATTTTTGACGTGGAAAATTTTGATTGGTCCAAGCTCTCAATGTACGAAATTTTGGGTTCCACAAGTTGCGACCGTACACCATTTGTACGGACAATCTTTTCAGACGACTTTGGCGGGATACGTGGGCACGTGCCATTCGCTGTGACCGAGCCCGGCTGCAGATCAAATAGCGATCTGCCGTGTTGCGATCTGCGAGGGAATCGACGGCTGCGATTGACCGCACGCGTGGAAAAAAATTCAGGTAGGCGGGATATTCAAAATGAGGTGACGGGTTATCATTTTCCTTGTTTCGCAAAAATAAAATCTGCCGATGGAGGGTCGGTATCGATTCCAAAAAGGTGTGAAAAAAGTATTTTCCGTTTTTAATCCATTTTGAAATCTGCCCGGCCGGGAAGGAGTGTTTGGATCCAAAAAAGGGGTGGAAATATCACTACCCTATTAATACCAAATGGTGATGTGAAAGCAGAAACATTGGTGCTCCTGCGAACATGCAGTACGGCCCCCTACCCAAAAACCGCTTGACAAGTCATTGCACTTGGCGAGCCTTCGTGTTGAGTGATAAAGCAAAGGATGTGGCAGTGAAGTAAAGAGGTGGCAGTTCGTCTGCCGTTCGCGGCCAGCGCGTGCCAGGCAGGGCGGGCCCGTTGTTGCGGGCGGCTGCTGACGCCACGCCGCCGGGCGGCCGGCTGGCCGGATGCGGCGCTGGTCATGAATGGCCCACGCGCGTGCCGCCTGCCGCCGTCCCGCGCGGCGCCGGGCGGCCGGCCGCCTGGGCGGGCGGCAAGTTGGCGGGGCTGCCCCGCCCCCCGTCCCGCCCTCCCGCGCCTGACGACGACCACCGCCCTCGCGCCGGCGCCACGCGAGGGCCGTACGCAAATCAGGTCCTGCGCCGTACGCGTCCGCCGTAGCGGCAAGCCGCCGGCCCGTCGCGCCGTGCGCCGCCGTCCGCGCGCCCGCCCGCCCGCCGCGGCAGGCAGGCTGGCTGGCTGGCAGGCGGGCAGGCGGGCGCGGGCGGCCACTAGGGCGGGCGGCGCCGCCCGCCCTGCGCCTGCCTGCCTGCCTGCCCGCCTGCATGCGCGCGGGGGCGTCCGCCCGCCCGGGGCCGGGCCGTACGCGCGTCCATGTGCGCCCGCTCGCCCCCGTACGGCCCCGCCCGCCCGCCCGCTCGAGCGGCACAGGGGTGCCAGGGCTGCACGGACAGGGCCGTCCTGCCGCTTCGCCTTTCCGCATTTAGGGATGGACATTTATAACCCAGTGTCGTGTATTAGAATTCCAATAAAATTTTCTAAAAGTCAGACCGTTTTACAAAACACTTTTAGAACGGCTGTGCAGTCGTACGGTCTCCGACGCGCCACCCCAATTCGCCTACAATACTATACGGTCGTACACACAGTTCAATTGCAGTGGTAGTACGGCCATTCTAATAGTGTTCTAAAACTCTGAAACGTTTAGATTTTAAAACGTTCTAATTCTGAAATCTAAAACTCTAGAAGTCCCCTTGTACGGACTTTTTGCCATCCCTATTCCGCATGCCGACAGGCCTTGCCGTACGCCCTGGCTGGGCCTCGTACGGCCCGGGGACCCTGCGCGACGTCCATCCGTACGAGCGTTGTAGCCACGGCGGCCCGCCCGCGCCCCTCCGTACGGCCGCTTCAGTGCTTGCCTCGGCAGCCATGGTCGCCCTGGATGCCCTGCGGCGCGCCTCCGCCTCCGCCTCCCTGCCGCCCTTCCCACTCGCCTTCCCGGCTGCCCACTCTCACTCCCATAGTGTCCCGGTCCAGTGGGCTTGGCCGCCTGCCTATGGGCGGAGGCTGGCCTCGAATGGAGCGGGAGAAGGGACCGGCATGGCTGCACGAGCAAGAAGGCTCTGCGAGACGAGCGTCTCCGCGCGCTGCTGGATGCCAGTCGTCCAGGCAGGTCTGAAGGCAGTACATGTGGCTGCTGATCAGGCGCGAGACCTTCCCGAAACACCACGCAGCGCCTCTTTGAACCCAGGTTTAACGTCAGGATCAGGGTTAGGGCTAGGGTTTCCCCTTTTGAAGGTGCACGGCGCAGTGGCTTTTATACTTCTCGGCGTCGCCGTGGGGCGAGATGTCAGCTTCGCTCTCCCTGTGGATGTCGCGGAGGCTTCGCAAGTGGGAGCCATGGCGGCAAGGAGCAGCACGCCGTTTGAGCTTTCTGTGGCTGGCGGCTTTTCCTTCCCTTGGCAGGAAGACGAGGAACAGGTGGCACCCTCTCGAGGCGTCTGCGCCACGTGTATCGGAGTGGTGGATGAGACTCTCGGCGTGTGCGGAGCCGTTAAAAATTGCGTCTCGTCGTATGATGATAGGTGAGCCAGCGGCCGGCCCTTGCGGCGCCGTGAACCTGTCGTGGTCTTGCACTTGGCGCCCTTCCTCTCAGCTTTGTAGGCGCACTTCTGCATGGTTTCTGCACTGCAGTTTGTGGCACACTGCCCTTCCTAGGACTACCACAGAAATTACAGAGCATCATGACGTTTGGTTAATGTCTGCTTTTCTTTGAGTAATTCCTTTTCATCATGGGGGAGAGGGGATAGAGGTGTATTGGCGGTCTGTACGTGACTCTGTTACTTTCTGCTCATAGCATCTAGGGTTACAACCGCCAGGAAGTGGAATGGAAAAGCTGAAGCTGAACCTTTCCCCTTCAAAATTTGGACCAACATTCACAACAGGCAGTGATCTCACGCTTGTCTTGAGCATTTGTGGGATGCAATTCGTGGATTTATCTTGCATGGGAGAGATTCACATGACTGTAACCGTATTTCGTGGTGCTGGTGGTGTTGAAACTTCACTCTTAAGGTACAAGAGAGTCATGAATTCAGGACTTTAGTATGTGCATACCTTATCTAGCTCTTCAATAGCATGCTCATCCCTTGCAAACATGACGATGCCACACCGCCCCCTCCCTCCCAGACATAGGGGTTCTCGATCGCCTGGTTGAATGCAAGGAGGGTCCGTTTGCAGACGCTGACGTGTCCCCGCAATGGCTCGCATGAGGAGTTCGCCAGACCTCCGTTTTTCGTCGCTCCGTGGGAGTACGAGGGCGCCCTCCAGGAGGCTGTGGCCAAGCTGGCCGAGGCGGCAGTTCGGGAGGGAGGCTCCGTTCAAGAGCAGCGTGACAGGTGGAGCCTTTCTCTTGCGCGGAATGTGGGCACCCTGCAATTCACTCGAAAAGAGAGCCTTTCGTGATTCAAAATGTGTTCGAGGCTTGTGGTGTATATGTCGATTTTCAACCCCGCAGGTTCTCCTTGCTGAGCGTGCTCGGTTTTCAGCAGGTATCTGTACGTGACATTCGAAGATGCGGACGGGACAGTTGACGACGTCGAGTTTCTGTTCAGCGAACCTGCTGAAGATCAGACTCTGAACATTCGCGCGGCATCGCGAGCGGTTAAGCGGCAAGATGGCGGCCGAAACGGCAAGCGACTTGAAGCTATGCGACTCAGCCTTCAGTGGGAGGAGGTGCCTCTCATCACCGTCCTTACTGCGTTTCTAACTGTATACGATCGTGTGTCTTTCAGCACCCCTGGAGCATCTGCAATGAATTGGAACTTAACGAGTTAACAGTCGCTTACGATGATGAAGTTGTGTGATGTTCAATTTTTGTGTGCTCCTTATCTGCATCGGCATAGTCAAGTAGTGATTTTGCTTGCGACACGCTGCAGACCACTGATCCTTCGTCTGATCCTTCGGCAGGTGCCTATTCTGCGCAACAGGCAAAGGCGATTTTTTGTGATCGAGTCCCCCTGGGACAATTTTGGGCCCGAGCCGCCACCTGTCTATGACTTCGAGAAAGGACTCGAGTTCGCACCAAATGCCGACTAGAGCGTAGGAAGAGAATACTCTTGTTCACATGAATATGTTGGAAAGGAAAAAAACGTTTCTTCCCACTCTTGCCCTGTGTGTCTGCGGCGTCCGTACACCTTTGTCCTAAACTTTCAACATTAGCAAAGCAACTGTAATCCATTTTCCGCACGCGCTGAGTTTCACCTCATCAGCGGTCCATAAAACAACACGGAACGCTCCCTTTGTTAGTGGTGTTAATCCTCCACTTGTCAAATCCAAAAGCCGGCTCTGGGAGTTGTACGGTGCTGCTGGCGACAGATACCCCAGACGGCATGGGAGAAATTCGATCGCCTCTACTTTAAGATAGATACACTCATGCAAGGCAGCCTGTCGAACAGCCTGTTCTTCAGAACATGAACGAAGGTCACTTCTCGTCCCCGGATCTGCAGATGAGATCAGAGTGGCACATAGTCTTCTTTCCTCCTCCGTTCACGTCTCTGTCTCGTACCTTCTCCGCTTTCGCTTTCCCCGCCGAGCGTCAGCGGCTGACTCGTTGCGATTCCGGCAGTTCCAGTCAAAGAGTGAACCGTAAAATCTGAAGTGGTCGCGGCCTGCGAATGGGTTCAACATCCCAAGTGCCGACGGCGTCAGCAAAAACCATAATGGCGTCATATTGCCGAAGAAAAAACTAGAAAACAAACATGAGAACAAACCGCCCACACGAGACAAGTCCCGTACTTGGCAGGTTCCGTACGGATTGGGTCCCCCCGGGTCCCCGACGGTCCCTGGGCCGGCAAGCAACACATGGCCGCACGCGCAAATTTTTAAAACTTTCGATTTTTAACTCTGGTTTCAAACCAGGTATTCCAAATTCCAATAAAATTCGAGCCCAGCAAAATTGGACCAATTAAACCAATTTTACCGCCATCCATCCCTGCTGCACTGCCGAAAGTTTGGATGCCAAAGTTTGGAAGGACCAAGGTCAGGTTCAGGTCCAAACGAGGGCGACCGGCGGGGCGCGGCCGCCATGCACCCACCGCTTGCGCTTGAAGCAGGCAGGCAGGCAGGCAGGCAGGCAGGCAGGCAGGCAGGCGCTGGGCAGGAATAGGGATCGCTTTCGTTTCATTGTGGGGACGAGCGCCGACAGAGAAACCAAGAGTGGAACGTAAAAGTGATTCTGGTTCTGATTCTGATTCTAATTTTGATGCACGAGGCCGGGTGGCGGCCATGGCTATGAAGCGCATAACCAAAGACTTGAGAGATGTGGAGAAGAAGCCTCCCTCAGGATGCAGCGTTGGTGCGTGCTATGGCAGTTGTCTAAAAATGCATGTATAAGGGAAGG
This sequence comes from Zygnema circumcarinatum, assembly GCA_037447605.1. Classification (NCBI taxonomy): domain Eukaryota; kingdom Viridiplantae; phylum Streptophyta; class Zygnematophyceae; order Zygnematales; family Zygnemataceae; genus Zygnema; species Zygnema circumcarinatum. Next base: position 2,672,271 of record CM074809.1, read on the forward strand.
GGCATGCGAGTAATCCGACACATGCACAGACAACAAAGGTTGGGCGTACTATCAGCATGCCATGGCTGCTATTTCCTACGACGAGGTTCTGACGTTGCCGTGCAGGATCATAAAAAAAATCCTATCGGCGAAGTGTGCTGCATATTTCACTTCCTTCTTTATATTGGTGTGCTGTCCAGCTCAAAGTGACATTCCTGCTACAAAGTGCAAAAGGCAACAATGTCTTGATATTTACTCTGATATCACTCAGCCATGGTCTTCAGCCATTGTGTGACTTGTGTCCTCGTGTGGGCATAATGTGTAGGTCTCAAGGATGGCGCGAACATTTTCAGGTGGCAAGCAACAATCATTGGACCAGAAGAGAGCCCGTACCAGGGAGGAGTGTTTGATCTCGACGTGTCCTTTCCTTCAGATTACCCGTTTAATCCTCCAGAAGTGCACTTCAAAACACCTATCTATCATCCAAACATTGATTCCGAGGTGACTTGCTCTTTTTCCCTGACAGCTTGTTGGTTACTGCGTTGCTTCGCAGTCGTTGTTTCCTGCTTGATTGAAGTGTTGTCTTATTATCAACATTTGTAATGCCTACAAACGATGATTGCAATGGCAGCCCGCTTTTGTAGGCCGGGGTCCTATTGATTTATTTCATGTAAGGTATTGCCTCACTCATGGCGTTTCGAATGATTACCAGATACCGTCATAAAATGCAGTTGTCTTTGCCAGCATACTTGAAACATTCAGGTCTTCAGCTATTTGGTTTAGGGATGGCACAAGGTTTTACCTTAGGAATTAAGGATGGCTCAAGTTTTCAGCTTAGAAGCTGTACATTACTAAGTTCGTCCCTTGCTAGCGTTCCACTAGTCCCAGTGTCAATAAACGCGCGGACAACGGGGGAAACCTTCATTGAACTCGCGATGGCGAGGCCATCAAATGTACATGGACAAAGGCGGAGCGGACAACCATTGTTTTATAGAGCTGTTAAGTTTAGCGTCTTCGTTGCGGTCTGTTGCTGTGCTCCAACCTGCCCAAATCCCTCCTTTTGTGCAGGGGACGATCTGCTTGGACATTTTGAAGGAACATTGGGCTCCGTCACTGACTGCTGCCAAAATTCTGGAGTCGATTTGCTCTCTTTTGTCAAAGCCCAACCCTGACGATCCTCTGGTCCTCGAGATTGCAGCAGAATACAAAGACAATCTCAACAAATTTGAGGAGAAGGCGCGCATATTCACTCGCCAACATGCAATGGGACAGGAATCTGTACGTTTGCCAACTCATGTAGCCAGCACCAACGGCATGCCTGTTCTGGATTTGTCTCGTGGCACGTAGTATGGGAGAGTACGGAAGCACACTTTCTTCAGGTATTGGCGATGTTGAAGACAATAAGCAAGCTTGTGGCATGTGTGTCAAGCTTATTTCCGCACGGTCACTGTTTCTCTGACATTTCCACGCATAAAAACTAGTCTGACTGTCGGCTTTGATTGTCGATGTGCCCTTCAGAACAAGAGCAGTAATTTGACACCCATCTATTCCCAAGAGACCCTGCAGAGTAGTTAACTCACACACCTTGTTTACAGAGGGAGAGGAACAAGCCACCCTGAAAATTGGGAGTGATTGTGCCCTAGTCATGCCTCCATTAGGGGAAATTCAAACATTGAAAAGTTTCGCTCTTGGCCCGACCACGCTCTTCCATGCACAAGGCCACGCCCAGCCGGATAGGGTGGCCGCATGTGTTGCATATGGAAGTGTGTGCATGCATGCCTCGTCATCCGGCTGGAATGTGCGTCTCTGAAGAGGACCGGCCATTACTTTAACGGAATTCCATAACACCAAACGTTTACAGTGTGTAGCCACAAGACGCGTGCCCACTAGCAAGTGGGCAAAACTTGATAAAGCCTTTATGATATCATTGCAACATATGTAGTTCAGAGCTACATCGCTTCTCTCAACTGGAATCGCTTTGCAAGAGTGCGCGCCTTGTCGTACTCGTTCAAATCCACCAGCATGCGCTTCACTCTGCGGGCTAGGCCCAAAAATTCGTCAGACGAGCCTCCCGCTTCCCTCCTGCTCTCAAGAGTGTGTGCGAGCATGTTGATGTAGCTCACCAAGGGCGACAACTCGGGGCTGCACCCACAACAAAAAAAGCCTCAGATATGTCTCCTCCAACAAACAGAGCGAACCATGGGAACTGGCCCAAACCCTTGACATCGACGCGAGCCACCTGCTCCCAGATGCGATAAGATCCACGATAGAATCATTCTAAGCTCACCTAATTTGACCTGCAACAGAGGGCCCGATCCATAGAGTCTTCAGAGCAGCAAGGAGGCGCTCTGTGCGCGCAAGAGCGTCGTGAGGCGTTGGCAGGAGGCTGCGCAGGTGCGGCAGAATTTGCCGCGCCACGAGGGCCTCCAGAGCGAGCTGGTCGAGCAGAGGGCGCGCAAGCACCTCCCGCCACGCCGCCACATTGCGCAAAAGCCGCAGCGCTGCGCCAAAGAGGTGAGCAGCCAACCGGCCGGCTGAAGGGACAGCAGCGAGGACAGCGGGCGTCCATGCAGGCACCTGAATTTCATAACATGAGAGTGCCCAGGAAAGAATCTATATCAGGCTATTTGTTTCACGAATCAGACAGGAAAGGAGGCGAGGAGGCTAAAAAGAGGACAATCCTCCGTGGTCCCTCCCTCCACAGCCACAACCGATGGCCTCCACTCCCTTCATTTCCAGTCCTCCCCCTCTCACCTGAGTTTTCGCAATAGTGTCTGTCAACCGCTTCTTCACATCGGCCAGCACCTCCTGCAGTGACTCACTTTCCACCGGCACGTAAATGAAAACCTCCTGCAGGGCAGCCACCGCCCTGGCCGTGCCTCCTTGGCTGAAGGGGTCCCAGCAGGTCGCCAGACTATGCCGCAGCATCGGCAGAGCTACCTTCTCTACCAGGCGAGGGACAAGGTTCATATCGGGGTCGTCGGGGTTCGCTTCTCCTCCGCTACTCGAGGGCACTCCATAGTCAAACAGCAGATTGTACCTGCAGCGACAAGGGCCAGCAGAGTTAGTTTGGAGCTAACAGGTCGCAAAGACATTACTTCAGACTGACCATTCTCACAAGGCAAAACAAAAACATGGTAGCTTTTGCATCTACACTGGGTCGGTCTCCAGAACCTAACAAATGCTGCTTCATTAACTGCCAGTCAGTTTGTTCGAATACTGATAAAATGCGATGAACTCAAAAGGAGACCAGGTGGGATGAACCTGCCAGTTCATGGAGTCGAAACCTGCATTCCCATAGAGCGGATCCCATCGGAGAAGTTCTAGGCGGACATAAGGGGAGAAAAGTGTTGGAGTGGATAGAGAGCAGTAGGCGTCCCGATATGTCACAGGATACTTCAGCTTCCACGACTCAAATCTCTGCTTTACCTTGGTCAGGTTAGCAAACTCTTCTGCAGCGTCACCAAATACACCATCTGGACAAGGAAAAGATAGAACAGAAAAAAACATGTGTGTAAATTCATCGCGTAAGTCTCATTTCGAACAACCCTGCACTGAAAACGCTGAGATAGACAGTCAATAGTTTTAGCAATTGTTATGATGTATTTTATAAAGTAAAGCGACAATTAGAAAAATTACTCCTAAAACACACTTTCTCTCATTTGTAGAGTTTCGACATTTTTCTGCCATGGCAGTGCTAGGAGACAAGGACAAGGAGTTCCTCAGCTCCATTGGGCGTGAATGAATCAGTAAAATTAACCTTGGAGATGAAAGTGAGGCTGGAGACATCGACTTATGAGCTGGGCTACAACTGATTTCTTTGGCTAGTACACCCGACTGATTTGTGCACAGCCAATTCTCTCTCAATTCCCATCAAGACCCACTTCACGTTTCTACCTGGATACAGTGCAGATGTGCACTTCAGACAAGAACTCCGCCATTGTAACAGAACCACAACATACCTGCAACAGCTAAAACCTTTTGTCTTGCAGAGACGTAGGCCGTCTGCTCGCTCTCGCTCTCGTCACTGCTCGATTCCCCCTCCACTGCTGCAGGAGCGCCATTTGGCAGCCCCCCATTGGCCTCAGCTTTCCCTCTGCGAGCTGCAGCTCGAGCTTTCCTTCGCTCGCGTGCTTCCTGACGCCGTTTTGCTTCCAGTCTGAAAAGGACAAAGACAAGACGCAGAAAGTACTCCGTGACAACCCCATATGGTTCACGAACCTGGACCATTTTACTGGCAACAGAAGTCAAACCATCTAACGTTCAATTCTCACACATAGTCACAGGAAATGAGTTGCACAATATGCGACTGTCTTTCAAAACCAAACATAGGCTTCTCAAACGGGCAAGTGATCGAGGACCCATCAGAGAATCACGCAAGGTGTCACTCTGCTGACATGCAAAGATTGCAGAAGCAAACCTCTTTTGCATGTTCACATCTCTCCCAAACTCATCTAGTTGGGGCGCCACTCCAGTTCCATCCCTCACAGCTTCTGCGGCAGCTTTTGCAGCAGCTGCCGCTGTAACTGTGCCTGCTCCGCGGCCCATGGCCGCAAAGGCTGCCGCCATGGCTGCTTCCGCTTCTGCCATTTCATCAGCATTGTCTGCTGCCCTCCGCTCCGCTAATGCTTGTGCTCGATCTTCATAAACCTTCTTTATTTCCTCTTCCAACTCCTCAATCAAGGGTGCCTTATCCTGTACAGCCACCACCCAAGTCATAAAGTTCGCTTCTTTATTATGGCAATGTCACAAGGTCACATTGGCATTGCTCCAACAACGAATCGAATATGTCCCAAGATCATGGTGTTAACGTACCCGCAAAAAGTCACACAAGGTGGTTACATAGTCCTTCAGTTCTTGCACAAAGCGGTACTTTTCTCCCGCCTCCGCAAGGCCTCCCTCTAACGCAAGAACGTTTTCAGCTGCTTGAACAAGGCTGCCTTCAGCCCTCTCAACCTCCCGGTGACTTTTCATGTGAGCCTCCTGCAAACGAACCACGTCTCCATTAATCAACCGTACAACCTTTTCCGCTTGACTGGTTATTTAATATGCACAGTGCTTACGCTTCAGGGCTTCCAACACCGCCAAAACCAACCACATTGGTGATTCTCCATTTTAAAACCAATAGATATAGCATCAACTTCACCTTTGATCTAGACAGAGTGGAGATCTGCCTACGTACAACCCGGCAAGCAATTCAAGGAGATTGATCCGACATACAAACCCCTACAGGTTCCATATGGATGTCCTACAAGGGATTTGTTTATAAGGAGTTTACGGCAGGGCCAAAAAGTGACTTCTTTTCACTCACTCTCAGCCGTTCCACCCCATCTCGCAAAGACTTCATCACTGCCTGTCCTTGCTGCGCTGCACTTTGTGCTTCAATCCTTCCATATGCCCACATGCCAGCTCCTCCCATCCCTTCATAAGCAGCCCCCCTCGACACACCTGTACGGAAATCTAAACCCCCAGCAGCTGCCCCACTAGTTGCTGGCCTACTACTTGCCGCCTCTCTTCCAGCGCCCTGCGTCACCTCCTCCACCCTCTTGCCCACACCTTTCCTGAGTTGTTCTTCCTCCCATCGCAGAGCCTCTTCATCTTCTTCATCAAGAGCATGGGCTCCTTCTGCCCCTGAAATCTCAGATATGCCTCCTGTACCCAATCCTGGGACAGAGGCCGCCTCCTCTCCCACTCCTCCTTTCGTCTCCCTGCTGGCAACTCCATCTGCAGCAGCATCCTTTGTGACCCTGCGTCCCCTTCTTTCACCTCTCTTCTTCGCCTTGCCACCATCACCTACAAATACCATGCGCCCTGCATCGTCATCCTCACCACTGGATTCTCTCTCCTCCTTCTCTTCTAAGTCATCTTCCTGCTCCCTCACCAACCCTGACTCCCGATATCGGCTTCTGTCAGGTCGCCCCATTTCTCCTCCTCCAGCGATGGGAATATAATCTGGTGCAGCCTGTGCCTGCCGCAACCTTTCCCGCTTCGCCTTTGCTGCAGCAATGGCTGCAGCATCGGGAATGTGCGTGATACCTCCCGGTTCAGCTCCTCTACCAATGCCCATCAGACCCAAACGGTTTTCCATCTCTGTCTGTACATCCAACTGATTGGAGTTGGAAGTTCGCGCTGCTAGATGGTCGCTTGACACTAATCCCTGGCCAGCCCTTGCGGGTTCTAAACTCGGAGGCTTCAGAAGTCCCTTTAAGACTACCACTGGCTCTGAGGCACTTTCAGTTGGTTTGGGTGGCGGAGGGGGGGGCTTTCTAGGCACTACGAGACTGCGGGTGTTCCTCTGCAGACAAAAAAACACAAGACCTCAGGATTACTACCAACCACGTTCATCCTAAGGTGCAGGTGAAAATCGCAACATGTTAAATAGAAAATTGCATAATCGACAAGGAGAACTTGCCAGAAACATTTCTTGTGATAGAAAGACAGCGAAAAAAACGGCTTTGATGCCTTTGTCTTTAGCGTTTGATGTCTTTACCAAATAATTGGAGAGAACTAAAATCTCATTAGGACGAGGAATTCTCAAGTAACAGATATACCAATGAGTGGAGCCGAAACAAAACTTGCAGAAGGGGGCACATCGAAACCGAATAAGCGACACTGATCACTACACACTGTCACTTGTTTGATTTGAACTCCTAGCAAGTCTTAATCATTTCCAAGTCTGACTGGCAAAACCGACTCTGTACAATTTTTTTCTCGTGTACTAAGTCAACACGTGAACTAAATGGGCCTCAACAATGAACACAATAGCAATAAGGACTCCTACAATCGAACTAAAACAATTTGCAGATTTTGAGATCCACAAATGCCAAACTTTCAACGCATAGCAGACCGTTAACCACTTGCCTAAATGCACGTTTGTGACCCTGCATTCAGGCTCGTAAAGTGCTAAAGTCTATCAACAATTTCAATTAAGTGGGCCCTTTCAACTGCATGATACATGCTTGATAGTTCATCTTTTAAAATGAAATGTGATGTCCTCATGGGTCTGGTTCTTAGGACCCCCAATTTCACCGCAAACACTGAGGTCTACCTCCGCTCCAAACCAAAAACAAGCGAAAGTGAGGAAACCCACCGCAAGTTCTTCAAGCTTCTCTTTCGTATATTCTCCCGCTGAAGTCTGCAAGGATATGGGAACTTTGGCAGAAGGTTCTTTCGTTCCCTTTACTGATCCTAACTTATGACCTGGCCCTTGCCCCGTTCCAAGCCCTTTTCGTCCCTTCGTGAGTACCCTTCCATCTTCTCCCTCCTCGTCCTCACCGAAGCTAGAAATCCTACTTTTAGGTTTTTCCTTCTTCTTCGTGGCAGCTATAGAAGCCCCTTCAGCCTCGCCGTCGTCTCCTCCGAAGCTCAACAGGCTTGTTGCACCGCCTCCTGGAAGAGACTTCGGCTTCTCCTTTCCTTTTTCCTTCTTGTTCCCATTCAACCCGCCAGCTGTTGCAACTCCAACTCCCCCACCAGCCGATGCCTTTTCATCGACGCCGACGTCGTCAGCGTCGTCGACCCGACGGCGAAAATTCGGCTTCTTCTTGCTTATGAACATTCTGAAGGATGTTCCCGTGAGTGGCAGGCCAACAACCAGCAAAAAAACGAGTGCAAAACTGCCGGAACAGTGTGAATCAGCCTCCAGGGCCTTCGCGAGCAGCCATGACCTGCAGCTGCCAGCCGCTCCCTGCCAAGGATCCTCCTCCGGGTTAGGGTTAGGGTTAGAGTTAGGGTTAGGGCTGTGCGCTTTCTCGGGGCCACGTGGTAGTCTCTTATTCGCTGTATGACACGTGGCACGTGCTGGTTCGCCGTCATTCCCTGTCTTCGGTTCCGTGTATTCATCCGTACAGTTTCGTTAAGGGGGGAAGGGCCCCGCCTTCTGTAGGGCGTCGTTGCGAGCGCCTCGACGTGGATGCGGACTTTGCAGGCCTGCGGCTCACAAGGCAGAGCTAGGTCCTCTCCTTCGTCGTTAGGTCCTTCGTGACCGGTTCCTCGCAGTTCTCCATGTTGTTGTTTAACATGTACGGTTTATGGCATCGCCATCGCGAGTTCAATGATGCCATTTTCCCCGTTTTAGCGACTTGTAAAAGCTAGACAAGGTATGCAAAGCGCGGTGAAGGCACGTCAAAGCACAATTCTACAAGCACCGGGGCGAAATGCGGCTTCAATCGCAAATCCTGGAACGATCATGGTTCAAGTCCGTAAGCCGTGCGACTCAACGATACTGTGTACAAACTAAAGCTCCGGTTGGTTTTTACGCTCTACGAAAGGGTGTACATCTACGAAAGGGTGTACATTGATGTACAGCATTCCACAATATTGTTCGGTCGTGATGTGCTGGTTTCCGATCATGCTTTTGTCCCTGTACATTTGATGGCCTCGCCATAGTGAGATCAATGCCATTTTCCTTTAGTCTTTTTTTTCCTTGAACATCTGTTTTGGCCTCGCACTTCATAACTTTAACAGCTACAAACATTCAAGATGAAACATGAAGAGCATGGGTCAAGACCCGCTGCATATTGAAAATTTCACAAAGTGACATAAAAACGTTAATTTTGGATACTATTGAACCCCAAGGTAATGCATGCTCCGGCTTGCTCAGCGCACACCTGCTCAAGTCTGCACTTCTTTCATCGGGAGCACGCGCACGTCTTGGTCTTTGTTGACCACGAAACTGAGATAAATCGTCCAAACGAACCCACCGAAATTGCTACAAAGGGGCTGCGGAGAATCGCAAGAGCCCATCCCACGCCATCGTCAGCTGCAATTTCAAAACGTGGGTTTGATAAAGACTGTAAATCCACTGTGGTTTCTGACCTTCTGCTGTGTGCTTGCTTTCAGAATCTAAAGCGCAACTTGTCATAATGATACTGCCTCGTGTAGTGCTCTTTGCGATAATTTTAGTGAAACCTCCATTCACGCAACTGGTTCGCTTAGGCCTTCTTGCTGCCTCTCATACTCTTAAACACGCTTGAAAAGAAGGTGTTGCAACGGCTTTGTTGGCAGTGACACGTGGAGACTAACCTGAAGGCAAAGTGGGGTGAACCGGAAGTTGATCATATCGAATATTGGCCAAAACAGCACTCCTTTTAGGAGCGTGGGGATTAGATCTCGCTGAATGCGCATCTTAATCTCGTCCAATGAAGCCCCTATGATTCAGACACGCAAGGAAGAGCACAAGTAAATCTCAATGACTGTCTGTCTTGAGGAGATTGACCGCATTGAGAAAGTGAGTTTTGAACACCCTCCTTGAATCCACAAAAACAAGAGTCGCACCTATGGCCATACTTCTACGTTTCAGAGCTTGTTTTTTGGAGAAGTAATCATGAATGAACTAGAAGCACTTTACCCTGAGTGACTACTCGGAGGTGCATTGGAACTAGTAGCAACAAGTCAAGAGAATGTTTTGAAACATTGGAATGCAGTACTCAGGACATGGTAGATACGATTTGTTTATATGGCCTATGCATGCAAGAGTCAAAATACACACTCGATCATATCCTGCATATTTATGGCTATCAAAATAAACGTATGATAGGGAAGCAAGTCCACCCGGACGCACGATAATGTGCACTTGCAAGCTTCTAACTAGTCATACAAACACCCTCATCTTCGCAATTACTTTTTCCACCGTTATCCAACTGCAGAGGGAGGCTCACCTTGAGCTGCGCCATTGAGGGCAAACCAGAGAGCAGTGGTGGGGGGCCCACAGAGAAGCTGCCCAAGCACCACTTTCTTCACTGCAGTCAGGAGGCCGTTCCCGGGGACATAGCGCGCCAGAAAGCCATACCACAGGTGCAGGATGAGACCCCCTAAGAAACACGAAATCATCGCCATGCGTGCAGTCCTCGATATTTCAAACTGGGAAATGGGGTTGCGGATATCGCCTGACATACGCTGACATATGGAAATCAACTGCAAAGAGCACATGACACAGCAGATTCAGCGTTCAAACTAGCGATATGGACAAGTGGGAGGTTTTTTTAGAGTTTACGGCAGGTGTTCGTCCTCCTTTTACACAAAAAATGCAGATTTCAGTTCTGTGTCTACCGACGACCTCCCGGACAAAATCATTCAAGGCCAAGTGGATATAGAGCTGGTATAAGTCGGCTCAAATAGAATACTGAAACAACGAATAGAGCGATAAAATGACGAAAGTCCCGTCGTTGGCAACGCTTTGCAGGGGTACACGCTACTGCATCATTGGCTAATACTTAAATTTCACAGGCATATTCCTTGTTTCTATGCTTTCATCTGCAAGCGAAAAAATGTTTGCACTCCCCCTCAAAAAATGTTGAAGCGAATATTTTCCCCCCGTGACATCAAACTTCAGATACTCTCAACTCCCTCGTTAAGGGTGCTGTAGCGAAACACCTGCCACCAGTTAATGTTGTCATCGTACCATCATGAAGGTAGCAGATTGTGATGAATAGTACCAAAGTATTGAACCTCGTTTGACGGAAGTACCACTTGCAGTTTGAAAGGTAGTGAAAGTGACCACACATTTGTGACGATAAAGCGGCCACTCGTGAATGACTATGCAAATAACTCAATCGAAAATCAAGAAATCTATATGCTAGGTGCAATCGACGTCCATACTTGAGCCGTAGCGTCTGCTGCAGCCGCTATAAAAGCTGCAGTCATGCTCTTTATAGCCAGTGGTCTCTTTTCAAGGGTCGTCAAGTAGAGCTGCAAAAGCTTCATTCCTCCTCCGGCCGTTGCAGCACCCGCTCCGCTCTGTCCACTCCTCGTATCCTTCCTCAACGGTTTCACAGAAAGGTAATGATGCCTGTGAGGACGCCGTTGAGCTGCAAACACATCTCGCCATGGCTGACTCGACGAGACACCTCTCCACCCCAGCTGCTTCAAGCACGGAGCTTGGTGAGTCGTACCGTGCGTGTCAGCAAGACAAACTGCCCCGAAGAACGACCTCACATGGGGAAGAAGCCGCAACCGAGCCAGTGCCATCTCTTTCTCCTTCCTCTCCTTCTCCCAACTCCACTCCTGCTCCCTCTTCTCCCCCTCCCTTGGCCCCGCCGAGCTCTGCAGCCTTGCAGGAGCATGCCATGGCCACTGTTCACATGCGGCCGTCAAGCGTAGACGCTCAACTGCCCACGCTGTAACCAACGGCCCACGGAACACGCCACACAGAACAGCGTGGCGTCGACTCTTTTTCATAGTTGCCACGTGATCATGGGTGGGCACGTGGCATCCACTCGCCGCTCCACGTGGAGCCATTTGCACGTGCCGGCAACGTGTACGCCACGCTTGCTGGACTCCACGTCGGAAAGTTCGTGCTTCTAACTGTCACGTGTCGACCTCCCAGAACGCCATGCAGATCCGACGTGGCACGGTGCCCAGCCCCTATTTAGGACCTTCCTCCCGCAGACGATCGCTTCGCCGGTAGTCTGCAAGAGGAGGCGAGCGGGCGCCATGGCGCTGAGGGAGAAGCTTTTGGGGGCTTTGAGGACGCAGCAGTGGGAGCCGCTGCGCCATGGACGCTCTCTGCTGTCGGCTGTGGTATCGAGGAGGGGGCTGGCTGGTGAAGGGGGTCCAGATACGGTCAGTGTGTCCATGCATATGTTTGGTATATGCATGCTCTCTGGGAGATTTTGAGGATTTTCTGTTAGAAATCGAGGATTTACGATCACCAGTGTATATTAGGATTCAGTTATTTAAGTTAAATATTTATAATCGACGTAATGTTTTTTGCGAAAAAGGACTGAACCGAGAGTCTACACGCCATCGCATGTGAACTTGGCGTGTTTCTCCAGGTGAATTATTTTTTGCACATCTGTAGTATAATTCTGAGTTGTATTGGTGAGCCGTGGTTTTTACGTGATGTTCAGAAGGAGGAAGTGAAAAATCGACCGGAACCGGATATGGGAAGCACCTTCCAGGAGGGCTCTGAAGGGAAGGCACAAGAAACAAAGGAGGCGGGATACGAGCGCGCTCGGGAGGACGGGGAAAAGATACGCCAAGTGAGTGGCGAGATGGAAGAAAATAAAATATTTTATGTCGACCACCATTCAGGGAAGCAAAAGAATGGAAAACCTTCAGCTCTCCAGCGTCATTGGTCTCTTGGCGTGTTCTGTTTGAAGGGCCTCGAGGGCCTTTTTGTCTTTCATCCGTTGTTTCTAAAAGGCATGAATAGGATTGACGACCTTCCCCTGAGCCGCAAAAATCTTGGGATTGGTGGCTGGTAATTTGTTCAGGCGGAAGGTGTAACAGGAACGGCAAAAGCTGCCGGCCACACTGCGGCTGACGCAGCCAGCGGAGTAAAGCAAGCTATGGGCAAAGTGGGCGAGATGGCGAAGGAAGCAGTAAATCGCGCAGCAGAAACTGCGTCGGGCATAGCCAAAAGCGCAGATGACAAGACCGAGGCAGCAGCATCTCCAGGCGAGACTGGTGAGGGAAGGACTACATAATTTAACCGTGCTGACGCCGAGTGCTCCATCACAGGGGATTGTAGTGACTGCGGGTATCATTCATTGAGACAATCAGTTCTATGAATGATGAATGGAAACTAATAATAAAAAGTTTGGTCGCTTATGGATATTGGAAGCGTAGTTGTGAAATATACCTCCGCTCCTAACTTGCAGTATCCAGCAGGGCTACTCTTCCGGCAGCTTGCAAACGCCCCCATGCCAGCTTATGTCAGCTTCATGTCACGTTCGGCGAGGAAGGTTGTGATGCATTCAGTATTGGCAAGTAAAGTCTGTGCTCGGTGTTAGCAAGCTCGGGCAATATACAAGGTCATATTGAGATGATCTTGATATCCTGCGAGATGAAGATGACACTTTGCATGGCCATTGACGAGCAGGCGTTTTTGGAGGAGGGGTTGGCAGCGGTTCATCCGACAAAGCCGGAGAAGTCGAATTGACGAGCGAGGATGGTGCTGTGCCGGTGGCGAAGGTTCCTCAAGGACCGCCACACTCGCATCATAAAATGGCAGGTGACAAGAAGCCAACTGGAAGCACTGGTTTTGCAAGCAGAATGCCTCGCGATCCTCCTATAATTGACTGAGCGACTTTCTCGGATAGGTCGCCTCTAGTTGTGGGCAATCCTTTTTCATTCGTACAATCATTAGACATACATGCGCACAGACAGAACTGATAATTGCACTTTGTTCCGAGCTTTCTCTCTTTTCCGACTTTCTCTCAAAAAGCTTATCGTCAGTTTGTGATGACATGCGATGTGTTGTGTATGCGACGTGAATTATCTAAAGTGGTTTCTGAACGTGTGAACGTGCAAAAACTACTACACACTACTACTACTACTACTACTGTTACGACACAGAAAATCATCCTCATTGCAAATCACTTCCTTCTAGATTGCAATCCAAAGGTGTAAAAGGAGAAGAGAGTGCACGAATTTGAAACGACGCTTATTATACAATCCAAAGGTGTAAAAGGAGAAGAGAGTGCACGAATTTGAAACGACGCTTATTATACAAAAGGACATTGTTCGTGACATCGTGTTTGAGAAAAGCTCGACGTCAATCATTGAAAGCACGAATGGGGGACCCTCCAACGAGCCAGCTACGCCCTACACCGCACTTATAACTTGCTAAGTATAACTTCAACATTTGCTTATTCTGATCGTCGTTCTTTTCTTTCCACGGGAACTCGCTATACATTGTCGGAATATGAAGGGGTTACTATGTTCGAAACAAGAAATGGAGATCGTCTGTGGTCAGGCGAGTGCTTCTATCGGCCCCATCCTTTTCTCCGAAGGCAGAAGCCACCAAGACTCTTTTCTTTTCCTGAACATTCGAGCAGATACAAATTAGCGCCTTGATACAAAACGTTCTTAGGACCTCACACGAAAACGCAGAGCAGAGCATAGCAGGGATTTTCCACAAATAAATGACTGTCAAGCCCACCAGCCCACCTGCTACCTGCCCGCTCGCCTCCACAGCTGATACTTTTCAAGCAAACGCAACTGGCACACGAGTGAGCATATTTTTTAACTTGGCTTTTCCAGGGAGGTTCAATACAAGTGCTGGTCGGGCCTTACCTGAAGCTCCAAGATCCTGTCTTCAATTGTGTTCCGAATCGCAAACCGCGAGACGTGTACAGTGCGCGTCTGCCCAATTCGGTGAGCACGGTCGATTGCCTGCTCCTCTGTTGCCGGGTTCCACCACACATCGAGCAGCAGCACATGGCAGGCAGCCACCATATTCAGGCCCAAGCTCGCAGCCTTTAGGGACATGATGATCACGTTCACCTGCATCCAGTCATAAGGAAATGAAGTTAAGCTACGGTCATTTACATGCCAATTAAGTTAGCAGGGTGGTCATAAAACACTTCCACATTCCTTCAATGACGACAAAACTACTTCCTGCAGTAAGTTTAGAGGTAACACTTCGAACGAGAATCAAATGAGAAGTGTACTGCTCAGCAGTGGTGTTCTCGCCAGGCACCATTCTATGAAGTTCTCCTCCCTCACAACTCTCGCGTCCCTCTCTTGTCTGTGAAAGTTTGAATGCTTCCCTTCCCTAACACACAAACCAATTGCCGTGAACTTCAGGAGCAGAGTGCGTACAAGAGCCGTCCACATATGGCTAACTCACCTCCGGCCTTGTCTTAAAGTCAGTGATGGCCCTATCCCGTGCTTGAATGGACATGGTGCCATCCAGTCTCGAGTAACCAAACCCTGCTCGCTTCAATGCCGGCTCCAAAAGATTGAGCATACTTGTCCATTGTGAAAAAACGATCGCCTTCTCTCTCACTTCTACATACTGCCGCTTCCTTCCACTGTCTGGAACGACGATCGGTTTACAGTCCCAATTCGTCTCAGCATCTTTCCAGTTGTCGCTTCCAAATTCGTCTGCCTGCAACTTCTTCTCATCTACTCTTCTCACCATTCTCCCGTCTTCAATTTCCACAGCCATTTTTGGAAGGTTGGTGAGCGTTTGTAACACAGCTTGTATCTTGGATGACGTCAAAAAATCGCTTCCCTTCATTGCCCCACCTGGTCGAACGTTCTTCACATCCCGGTCACCCATGGTCGGATTTTCATACTCTCTCCCACCCGAAAGAGAACTCAACCCACATTCCAACTCTTGCTTCACTTTCGCTGCACCTCCCAGACCACTTCCAGGCTCTGCCATTCGGCATCCTGTCCCCCCAAAACCTGCCTTTTCTAATTTCCGTGCAGTGGTAGACTGCAGCAGACACGCTCGCAGTACTGAGGGGGCGTGAACATCAGAAGGAGAGAGAGGCCGCCGGCAGGCTGGGCAGAGGCTCGGGACAGGGTCGGCACAGGGCCACCTCTCGGCAGCGCACTGCCGACAGAATACATGCGAGCATACACTCACAACGGGGTCCTCTGCAGCATCCTGAAACAATAAATAATAAATGATAAGAAACAGCTTGCAAGAGCCGAAGCAGTCCCCAAGGCATAGAGAGGATATCATGTCAGCTTTTCATGTGACATTCGTCACATGCTGTTTCACAAAAAGGTTTTCTCTATGCAATCCAATTCAACGACAACGATGCAGAGCAGTGTATCTTATACCTCGCATATGGCGCAGATCCCACAGTCCCTTTTCACCATGCTCAGCAACCTTTCTATTTCGTGTATCGGAAGCTTGCGTGCAGCTTGCAGAACCTCCTCACTTGCTCCCTCTCCCTCCTCCCCCCTCAGGGATGACGACCGACGTTTCACCAGAGCGGGATGGTCACATGCTTGCCGCAACTGCAGCAGCAGCACGAGAATGTTGACATAATTGCTTTGGACAGTGCCTGCTTTGGCGTAATCCTGCGAGAAGCGAGTGGCAGATGACAACCATAACTCGCATCAGTATCGGTTGAAACTGACTAGAACTGGCAGCGTTGAACTAGTCAAGATACTATAAGGCCAAACAGCTCTCTACTTCTGTTGTATCCGAGTAATGCAAGCACCAATACCACCAATACTACGAGAGTGGCAGCACTTCAACGTTATGTCCGTGCATGATGTCAGCCATCTTGCAAAACATTGGTAATGTTAATGCCGACGGTCAAGTTTCAAATTCAGTGCAATTTCGCGAACCAATTGAGATTCCGGTCCGCCATGGCAAACAGTGGATGAGATTTATGGCATCAACTCACTGCCCCTGGGAGGGAATTGAGACAGATTGCAATAGTGTGTTACCAACAACCACCACGTATGACTATCAATTCTTTTGAAGAAATCGAGTTTCCCACGGTTGGGGAAAATGCAACAACTATTTCCAGCGCATGGCTGCTTGCAGCCCGCCATTGTCATTCCCATCATTGCAATTGTAGTGCGAACAAAGTGAGATGGCAGTTAATGTACAAGCCAGAATATTGGATACATTAAAACCCTCCGCACATCACAGAACGTCGAGAGAACGAGAAGAAGCATCTTTACATGACCCACCTTAAACTGTTCCCTGGAAGACTCTTCCAAGTTCGTGTAGAATGCACGCTCTGCAGGAGAGAAGTCGGTTTGCTGGAGTGTCACAATTCTCCCGGGCAAATTTATGATCGGTTTTCCGTCGATTTTAGTGGCTGTTGCAGCATGTAATCAATTTCAACAGAAAATCACACCGCGAAACATGATGAGTTTATGAATGGGAATCTATCACTCCAAACTAGCCTTCCTCGTAATCTTTTGGTTTTAAACCACAACCACCGGTCTAGAGAATATAAAGAAACGAGAAAAAAACCTACAGATACTTTAGGCAGCCCTTGGCCTGCAAGGTTTGAGGAGGATGAAGATTTCAACCTTTGGTGCGCCGCAGCATGACTGCCTGCAAAATACTTTGCAACTTCTTCCATCCGGTAGTCGGATTGCGGACAATGGCATCCTTCACTTGGGAGCGGAAAGCAGAATATTCGTCAAACGGGTGCCATCTCAGGAAGCGGAAGTAGCTGTAGAGATCATCGACGGAGTTTTGAATTGGAGTTCCCGACAAACACCATCTCCTCTTTGCACGCAGCCCCCAACATGCTCGAGCCACCTGTTCTTCCCATGGAAAGAACATAAGAGACCTACGTCGAGAAGTTTTTTACAAGGTTATCATTGCATGCTGTGCAGCGCCGAACTGAAAATGGCAAGGGCAGTCACTTCCATTTTACAGTTCTTGCAGAAACTACATTGAACACGATAATCCTCGCTCAGCAATCGGTTGATTAGGAAAACCCTCACTGCATATGGGCTTCTCAGCTGCTGCTATCCACACACGGCCCATACGCAACCCCTAACAAGGGTGTAAAATGGAATGTCTCTTGACAACCTTTTGACGGGCAAAAGCCAACATAGAAAGTTTGAGCTGTGCTATTGACATTGCTCAATCCGCAGTTCAAAAAGACCCAAAACGATGCAATAGTCAAGTCAACCATACTTCACTCAAGCCCTCACATCTCTTCAAGAGGAGTTCCACAGTTCGATATCATACAAAACCGCGACTTAAACCAGCTTGCCATCCTTCCATCCTTGCCAGCTTTCCGATACTTCTCAACCACACCGTTACTCCATAAACGGAACACGCAGAGTGCACTGCAAGCCTCCTAGCGAGGCAAATACACACATATATATATATACTTATATATACGATTCCGCCTGCCCCTGCTCTACCAGCGAGGTCCCAAGCGCAGCCCGCAGCCCACCTGCGTGCTCCGATTCTTGATGCTCTGCGCCTCGTCCAGCACCACCCGAAACCACGCGCACCGAGCGAGGGGCCCTGCGCCGGGGGACAACAGGGCCTCCTCGCCCTCATCGCCATCCTCGGCCTTCCTCTTGGGCCGCCCTCGTCCTCGACCTTTCTGGGATTTGCTTCCCTTCCTCTGTCCACTTCCACCTGCACTGCTTGAAGTTTGGCTGCTCAATATGACACCTCCAGTGGAGGATAACCCAACTGACTTTTTCCCTTCTTCCTTCTCCGTTGGAGGTTTTGGCACCTCCATGGTGACAATGGCATAGGTTGTTAGCACTACGCCATAGCTTGCCAACTCCTCGGGGTCCTTGATTCTGTTTGATCCATGATAAACCAGAACGGAAAGACGGGCTTCATCTTCCACTTTCTCCTTTAATTCTGCAGCCCATTGTCGAAGAACGCTTGTAGGACAAACCACTAAGGTTCCCGCAGAAGCTCTTCCTGAGTTTCTGCCAACCCTTTTCCCTGCCCTCCTGCCCTCAAAGGCGGGTGGATTGCAGGTATTCTTCCCTGCTCCACTGCTTGATGTATGACAGCCATCCTTTCCTCCGTGAAACTCACCACACTGCGATGGAGAACACGGAACCATTGCCCCATTTTCCCCATTCATACTTCGTGCGTGATTCTGTTTTTCATCATCATCCAGCAGGTCTACGAATCCAACAGCAGCCCCTCTGCTGCTGCTAGGGACAGACTCCCCCCCTCTCCTTTTCTTCGATTCCTTTACAAGACTCGGCCCTTCTACTTCATCATCCTCCAGGTTCACTGTCGCATGGGAGGCTTTGGAAGAAAGAAGCCGCAAATCATTTTGTGACGAATCACTGTTTGGCGAGCGGGCTTTCAATATGAGTGATATTGTTGTAACGGTTTTTCCAAGGCCCTGAACAACACAACAGCCAGGGGAAGCAGCTTAAGTCAGGAACATTTGCACAACATCATCATCACCATCACCACCATCATCGTCACCTTCATCATCAGCAGCAGCAGGTGCACCATTGCCATCATAATCAGCACGCCACATCTGTCATCATCGTCATCACAACATAATCTATTTAAAGCCTCCGAGACAGCTTCACCGTCCATCAGGAAAGGAACCTGCATATATTAATTCACTGCTTTCGAAAAAAGCTGTTTGACTTTCTTAGGGGACATAGCAACTTGGCCGTCCTGATTTTACTATCAGGATGAGGCCACCAATAAGACACCGGTCGTGTCCGTTTCCTATTTTTCACTCTCATTTCTTCAATGCAAGTGAGCCTTCATTGCGATAATCCCGCCCTGTTGTCGCATATCTCGTTTATAGCCTGCACTAGACACTTTTCTGCTCTGAAGCCAATTGGATCCTTTCTTTAATCATTACCCCACTTATTTCACGAAAGGTCTGCGCACTTTTGAATACTTGTTTGCCTCGTTGGCCAATTCCTACCATAGCACACACAGTATCCTCATAACAGTATCACTAAAGTGAGTGGAAGTCCTGGACAGAACAAAAGGCCATGGTGTTCAACCGTGCAGCTTAGAAATACGCCTGCAAGGGTCTTCGGTAAGCACTTTAAAGTGGGGAATACTGTACTGTACTGCAGCAACATGGAGACAAGCTCCCCCCTAACGGAGGCACTAAAAAAAAATTGAAGTAAAGTCGGTTCATCCAAATCACCTGATCATCAGCCAAAATACCACCCGCTGGATACGAGCTCTCCCTCTTTGTCATCCAGGCGAGAGCCAACCTCTGCTCCCCTCTCCCCCCC
>CM074809.1:2691675-2709803 GCA_037447605.1 Zygnema circumcarinatum
CCCCCCCCCCCCCCCCCCCCCCCCCCCAAACATCCACCAATCCCAAACCATCCAGCTTATCTGATCAGGAAAAAGAAACAGACCTCACAGTTTTTACAGGACCTCCGTTGGCTAACTTGAAAAATAATGTTGACAGATTCAGAGTCGGTCTGCTTGGTTTCAGACAGAGAACCGCTGTGTGCCTGTATCCAGCAGTACACATTGTGCAAGCAAAAACAAACAACAGAGATTGGACGCAGCTTACTTGGAAACATAGTGGCAGAGGGCCATGGTAAAGCCTACCTGATGTTTGAGAAGAGGCATTCTAAGCAGTCCGTCAGGAACATTCACCTCCTCACGCAGCTGACCCATTTGCAAACCCTGCAATTCCGCCAAAGCAAAACACGCTCAATGTCTTACACCAAAAGCAGGAAGCAATGAGATGACAACCACAAAACAAAATCTTGAAATTAAGGGCATAAACTTCGAAAACGAAAAAATAAATGCCACTCTGAGTAGGTTTGACTTTACGTGTGCCTGGTCAACCCAACACAATGCTGTTAATGTTCTAAGCAAAAGTAACCTGCATCCTTTCTCAGTCGAAATATTTGCATCCGAAAATTATTAACTTTCGAAAGCACTTTCATGCACGTGGCCATGTACTGCCTTGAGAGCTCAGAAAACGGAACATCCCTTCTCATCCTACATTTGTGACTTTCTCACCTCCAGGACTCCCCTCAACGCCAAGGATGTTTGTTCATCCGGCTCATAGCCAGCTCCCCCCCCCACTCCATGTCCAGATCCCACAACAGCCCCATATCCTGCTCTGATCGCATGCAGCGAGCCCGGTGCGAATCCTCCAGGAAGCATTCTTGTGGAGGCATCTGATGAGGTATGTGGATGTGACAGAACAATTGCAGGAGGCAAAACCCTTCCGTTGCTGACGTGGTAAGGCCCTGACCCTTCAGCTTGTGTCACTTCATTTACAGTAACACTTTGAGAAACCAAACGATGTTGCTGCTTCTGGCTGTTGCCAACGGAAGGAGATGAAATGGCAGAGAAGAGGTGCTTTGCCTGTTCAAACAAAGATGGTTCTGAAGCGTTGAATGCTCTAGGAGGTCCAGCAGGATGAGTCATCTTATTGACACTTGTAAACTGATCGCTTGATCCACCTCCTGTGGACTTGCCCAAAACTGTTGAACCAAGTGAACTAGCAAGCCTCAAAGAATCGCTTTGCAGTCCAAAAGCTTGCGATAATTCTTGTAGGCGCTTGTGCAAGCCCGAGTCAGGCATGGGTTTCAGGTTGGGGAGAGTTCGACCAAGTGACGCTTGCCCTTTCAAAAAGCTGTCATTAGCGAAGCTTTGCCCAAAAGCAGCAACATCCGCGGCCCCCGTATGCGGCTGTTTTGCATGCATCTCTGCTGCGTCAGCCCAGATGGGCAGTTTTCTCTTTCCCAGTGCCGTCATATTCACGTCTTCTGGTTTGACAGATCCACCGGTAGACTGTACACCCAGTTGTACCCCAGCTCCATTTCCATCGGCATCCCCAAAGCCTTTCCTCTCGCATTCCACCTCGCTGTCTGAATCGGAGAGCTCAACGACTGGACACGAGGAAACAATTGCTTTCTTCTTTAAGGGCAATACACCCTCCTTTCGTGAATCTTCAACCTGCATCTCCAAAACTGTATACTACAAGTAATGACAGCGATGGAGTCTATTACGCACAATACTTACAGAAAGGCTTCAATTACATGAATGCTTGTTCTGTTTGTGGAATAAAGACATGAATTTATGGAAGATACAGATATTCTCGTGCCCTCCATGAAGTCTCTCCGCCAAGTAACTTAATGCCTTAATTTTATTACACAGAATGAAAAGGCTTATGTTCAAAGGACACCCTAGAACTCCTTAACCATAAGCCTGCTCCCGAAAGTTTATGAAACGAAAATGTTTCCATTGGCATTAAAAAATCAGAACCGCCATCATCCTGCCACTCGCCCAGCAACAGAAATCAAGTTTCCACGCACTCCCCGCAGCACCTTGCATGTTCGATACAGCTCCTTCACCGCTCTGCATCCGCCCCCATTGTCCTGCGCCACGACTTGCCTGCAGCTTCCCCCGCCCCAGCTTACGTGCCATCCGCTCGCCCTCAGCAACCCTAATTCCGCGGCCTCTCGCCCGACGCCCTGCTCTCGCTCTCAGCCCGCCAGCCAGTCCGCATGCGCCGACGGGTTCCATGCTCCAGTTTCGAGCATGGACCGCGGGGTGTACGGTTTCGTACGATACGGATATAACGGTAACACGGCAGTGACGGACGGCACGCGTCCCCTGGCCGGCCTCGCCGCAGCTGGCGCCGCCCGCACGTGCGGACGGACGGACGGACGGACGGGTCCGAGCGAGTCCGAGGTCTGGTTAGGAACCGGATTCGGGCTGGTTCGGTTTGCGGCTTGGAAAGAGCGAGTCCGAGGTCTGGTTAGAAACCGGAGTCGGGCTGGTTCGGTTTGCAGCTTGGAAAGAGCGAGTCCGAGGTCTGGCTAGAAACCGGAGTCGGGCTGGTTCGGTTTGCGGCTTGGAAAGAGCGAGTCCGAGGTCTGGTTAGAAACCGGAGTCGGGCTGGTTCGGTTTGCGGCTTGGAAAGAGCGAGTCCGAGGTCTGGCTAGAAACCGGAGTCGGGCTGGTTCGGTTTGCGGCTTGGAAAGAGCGAGTCCGAGGTCTGGTTAGAAACCGGAGTCGGGCTGGTTCGGTTTGCGGCTTGGAAAGAAACGGGCGGGCCACGCCAGCGGACCGGGCCCCGGGCCGGGCAGGCAGCGGCAACTTGGGGTCAGACTTAGCGCGGAGAGTACAAAATTCCCGAATTCAGTACAGTATACGAAAAGTCACTTTTTTCGTGTACCTAGCCGTACTGAAATGTGCACCTAGCCAATGCGAAATACGCCCGGCAGGCTTACGAAATTGATTTGACCATGTTTTAAGTCTGACCCCCCCCCTATTTTCGGGATTTTCGGGATTTTCGGGACACTTTCTTGTACCTTTCTGTGCCTTTTGGTACAGTACAGGGGGTCCTCGTCATATTTTCCACCTTCAACAGTGCGTCACCGATAAATTCGCACCGATTTTGCCGAAACCACCTTTTTGTACCGTAACTGTGTGTTAGCCGTACTATTCGTACTATCCGTACCCTACAAACCCTAAAACCCTAAACATTCGTACTATTCGTACCAACCGTACTATTCGTACTGTCCGTACTATTCGTACTAGCTGTACTAGCCGTTACGGGCTTACGCAAAACTTCACCTAATTTCCCCGCACGAGCCGCCGTAAGAGGCGCTCGCTCTTCTCCCCTTGTTTTTGGCTTCGATACGATGTGATACGATACGATACGTCCCAATACGGTACTATCCGTACTAGACGTACGAGCTATAGTAGCCGATATGGTACGATGCGGTACGATATGAAAATAAACGATACGATACGTACGGACATACATGAACACTAACATAATTCCGCTCGCCTATTGGTAACACAGATCTTCTATTAAAAAACAATATTTTCGCCCGGTATTTGCCGAAACCAGGTGGAAAATATGACGAGGACCCCCTGTACGTTTTCATACTTTATTTTGTACTTTTAGGTGCTCTTTTTTTACTTTTGGACGTAGTTTTTGTCGTAGTAGCATTCGAAGACAATTTTTCTAGGAGAAATAAGACCCCCCCCCCCCCGATAAGACAGTAGAACTGGAGCCTCTGTCTCTCTCATTATCATCCATCTCATCTTTGTGGGCCTTCCCTTTCTTAGACATGTTCAGCAATCACAAACATTCAATGCACAGCACACTTATCCCCAAAAGCTTTATTTCCAAAGATGAACAAGAGCTCAAGCATCAAATGCTTCCCTCAAAGCTCAGGTTGACAAAGACACACAAAACACGAGCCTTATATCTGTCCTTCCTAAAACCTCGCCGCCAAAATGCATAACATGATGAACAACACGAACCATACGATCAAAGGTCTTGGGATTCACACTACTTCCTAAGCACTCAACACGTGTTACTCGGCTCGTACAATTCTGTACATAATATCCAAACAAACGTTCCGTACGGCTCTATGTACGATTGTACGGATCTCAACAATCCCCCTCTGATCCGTGCAATCGCTACATCATTCCTATCAGTTGAACACATGTGCGAAGAATCGCTCCAGATACTCCTTTTGTCATCATATCAGCCGCCTGTTCCGTCGTCCGTATGAATTCCACTCTGATCTTCTTCTTCTTGACCTGCTCCCTTATAAAGTGATAATAGAGATCAATGTGTTTTGACCTCTTGTGGTTGGCGGGATTCTCTGTGAGTGCAATCGCTGATTTGTTGTCGATCAAAATCAAAATCGGATATTGTGCATATCCACACTCTTGAAAAAACATCTTAAGCCATATCGCCTCCTTTGCCGCGTGACAAGCTGCCATGTACTCTGACTCATTACTGGACAACGCAACTGTCTCCTGTAACTTCGAATTCCATGTGATACATCCTCCTCCACACATGAACACATATCCTGACGTGGACCTACCAGTATCAATGTCTCCTCCCCAGTCGGCATCTGAATATCTGTACACCTGAATAGACTCACCAGCGCTAAACGATATTCCGTACTCTGCCGTCCCCTTCACATAGCGAAAAATTCTCTTCACCGCCTCCCAATGTGCGACTCCAGGATTATTCAGAAAACGACTCACATTGTTGACTGCTTTTGCAAGGTCGGGTCTGGTACCTGTGGTGAGGTACATTAGGCTCCCAATGGCCTGTCGATAAGGCACTCGCTGCATCTCCACCTCTTCTTCTTTGGTCTTAGGGCAATCAGCTGCTGATAGCTTTGCACTGGGATCCATCGGTGAGGAACACGGATGGGCATCCTGCATTCGGAACTTCTCCAAGACATCTTTTGCATACTGCTCCTGGGTGAGTAAAATCTTACCATTCTGCCCCCTCTTAATCTGAATTCCAAGTAAAAAGTTCGCCTCTCCAATGTCTGACATTTTGAAATTTCGTTGAAGCATCTCCTTCAGTGCTGCAATACTTGTTGTAGACTTGCTGACAATAATAATGTCGTCTACATAAATTCCAATGAAGATCCGTTCCTCTCCTTCTCCTTTGATGTAGACTGAAGGGTCTGTTTTGAATTGCCTGTATCCATTCTTCTGCATTACGTCATCCAACTTCTTATTCCAGGCTCGAGGTGCTTGCTTAAGTCCATAAATTGTCCGATGTAGCTTGCAGACTTTTCCTGGTACTTTCATCACTCCCTCTGGCATCTCCATGTAAATCTCCTCAGTTAATTCTCCATTTAAGAAGGCTGTCTTTACATCCATTTGATGAATATGCATCGATTCAGCTGCTGCAATAGCCACTAACGATCTCAAAGAATTGAATTTCACAACTGGAGCAAAAGTCTCCTGGTAATCTATGCCTTCTGTCTGTGAATATCCTTTAGCTACCAGTCTTGCCTTGTACCTTTCAATCGATCCATCTGCCTTGCGCTTGATTTTGAAAGTCCACTTGCATCCGATTGCATTTCTCCCACTTGGCAACTCCTCCAACGACCACGTGTCATTTTCCTTTAAGCTCTGCAACTCATCCTTGATAGCTTGCTTCCATTTCTCTTTATCTGGTCCTTCAATGGCCTCCTGAAATGATTGTGGCTCATTTGGTTTTGCTCGTGTGCAGGCTGCAACGTAGGCAAAATTATCAGTATCTGTAGGAATCCTTGTGAGCGCATCCAATGATTCTGCTGCCCTTCGAAAGTTCCTTGGGCGGTCATTTTCTGATGGTGTGAACGCCTCCCGCTCAGCTATGCGTGCACTTCGCCTCAAGGTAGGAATCTCCTCTCTTGACAATTCTTCAGGTGATTCTGATTCTTCCAACCTTGACTCCAAATCATCTCTTGGTTCAGCATCCCTTTCCTGCAAAATTGTGGGGCTTGGGTCTTCCTTAGCGCTCTCCTCATCCTGCACTTCTTCACTTAACCCCTCTACACTCCATGAGTCCATGTCACTTCTGGTGACTTCTCCTTTCTCCACGAATTGAACATCCTTGCTACGCCTGACTACATTATTCTGAGCATCCCAAATCCTGTAGGTCAAACTCTCATGATCATATCCAACCAGCCATCCTCTCCATGCGGTAGGATTCATCTTCCCTCTCCTCTGAGCATGTGGAATATTGACAAAGCATTTGGACCCCCACACACGTAAGTGAGAAATTGTGGGCTTGGACTCGGTCCAAAGCTCTTCTGGAACCTTGCCATCATTCAAGGCTGATGTGGGACATCGATTTCTCACATGGATCGCTGCATTGATGGCCTCTGCCCAAAAACTCAAATGCATATTAGAACCATGAAACATTGATCGTGCCATTTCCACCAAAGTGCGATTCAATCTTTCTGCTGCACCATTGCTTTCAGGACAGTGAGGTGCAGTAAATTGCTTTTTTATCCCTGCGTCCTTACAATGCTGCATAAATGCACTTGAGGTAAACTCTCCTCCATTATCTGTCCTCAAAGCTGCAATTTTCTCCCCTGTTTCTGTCTCCACCACTCGCTGCCAATGCTTAAAGCAATCTAGCGCTGCAGATTTCCTCTTAAGAAATGCTACCCAACACTTACGGGAATAATCATCCATGAAGGTGATGAAATATTCTGCACCGCTCTTGCTTACAGGTGAAATTGGGCCACAAATGTCAGAGTGAACCAACTCCAACTTCCTCGTTGCTCGGTACTTCCTTTCTCCATGGGTCTTGTGCGGTAGTTTGTGAGACTTGCACTACAAGCAGTCTTCACATGACATGTTGGGACTCAGTCTCCTCTCATCTCCTCAATTCCAATCACTAAATTCTTCTCTACCATGCTTTTCATTCCCCAGTAGCTGAGATGTCCTAATCTCTTGTGCCACTTCTCCAGATTCTTCTCCACATCCACTTGATTTGCAGTCACTTGTAGATATTTGGGTTTCTCCCACTTCAAGAATGCAGTCTGTCCTTGTCTGAAGCCTTCTCCAACTAGATTCCATGTGCTCCTTTCTCTTATCTGAATCCCTCCTATGTCAAATAGTGTCACTACCCCTTGATCAAGCATATAGCAGACTGAGTAAAGATTGTGGATCATTTGTGGAGAGTACAAAACATCTGTGAGAACTGTTTCTACATTCCCTTCCTTTGTTTTTAGAATCAATCTCACTCTTCCACTCTCTGTCACACTGAACCTTTGTCCGCTTGCTGTCTGAACAGTGATAGGCACATTCAGAGTATGTATCTCTTCAAATATCTCCTTCTCTGTACAAATATGAGCACTTGCTCCTGAATCTATAATCCAGTCTGATCTCTTGATGGAAAGATGATTGACTGAAGAGACTCCAAAGCTTGTGGCGTATCCTTCGGTCTGTTCAGTGGTTGCAGAATTTACGGTACTTCTGCTCATACAGTTCCTTGCTGAATGTCCTGGCTGGCCACAGGTATAGCAACTACCTCTGAACGTTGTATTTCCTTGGTTGTTGCGATTTTGAGGGCCGCCACCATATGCTGCAACTCCTCTGCCTCCGCCAGCACGACAGTCTCTTGATGTGTGGCCGTTTCCGCCACATGTATAGCAGGTGATTTCTGAAAACCTTCCACCGTTGTCAAACGAATTGAATCCTGCTCCTGCTCCTCTTCCTCTGTAGCTGGGAAAGTTTACCCCTTGAAAACTTCCACCTCTACCTCTGAATCCACCTCTGCTGTTGTGTCCACCTCTCGGTTCATATCCTCCTCTGCTGCTCATGTATCCTCCTCTATTTGCATGGCCTCCTCTGCTTGACTGTCCTCCTCCTCGACCTCTATAGTTTCCACTAGTCATGGTTGCAAATGCCGTCTCTTGCCTCCCTTTTCCCTCCTTTCTTATCCTCCTCAACCTACAATCATACTCGATAATCCTAGCCTTTACATCCTCTAATGACATCCCTGATTGATGCAAGAAATTTGTAAGGTTATCGGCCGTCATCTCGTATTTGGAGGACAAACTCTGAAGATACATATAGGCCTGATCGTTTTCTACGATAGACCTTCCAGTTTCAGTCAGTGTTTTCAAAACGCTATCAAATCTGACATTGTAATTATCTAGACTTTCTGTCTCCCCCATCCTGATAGACGTAAATTCTGCATACGCTGCTATCCCTTGTGCTAAAGTTTTCGCAAAGTAAATGTTTTGGAGCTTCTTCCACATTTCTGCTGCAATTAGTCCTTTAAGTGCTAGTCCGTGAGGGGATTTCATGGAAGAGAGTATTAAGGCTTTTGCTTTACCATTTCTTTTCTTCCAACTTGCAAACTCCTTGGGCTCTTTCTCCTTGTCTGGTGTGGCTTCAGTACCATCCACCAATTCCATCAACTCCTTTGCTTCCAACACAGCTTCCAGATTTTGGCTCCAGGAAAGGTAGTTCGTCCCATCAAACAAAGTAACTAAGTATTTCCCTATATCGTCATCTCCTGACGCTCTGATACCACTTGTAGAACTGGAGCCTCTGTCTCTCTCATTATCATCCATCTCATCTTTGTGGGCCTTCCCTTTCTTAGACATGTTCAGCAATCACAAACATTCAATGCACAACACACTTATCCCCAAAAGCTTTATTTCCAAAGATGAACAAGAGCTCAAGCATCCTATGCTTCCCTCAAAGCTCAGGTTGACAAAGACACACAAAACACGAGCCTTATATCTGTCCTTCCTAAAACCTCGCCGCCAAAATGCATAACATGATGAACAACACGAACCATACGATCAAAGGTCTTGGGATTCACACTACTTCCTAAGCACTCAACACGTGTTACTCGGCTCGTACAATTCCGTACATAATATCCGAACAAACGTTCCGTACGACTCTATGTACGATTGTACGGATCTCAACAAAGACTCTCCCCCCTTCTTGGATATCCTCTCCCCCTTTTCGGGAAATTCCGTACTTCCATTTTGGCTATCCACTCCCCCCCCCCCCCCCTTTTTTTTGTTTCTCCTCTCATACATCAACGCAATGTCCGCAAACACATTCGCAGAGAGAGAGCAAAGCATAGCAAAGAGAGAGAGAGAGAGAGAGAGAGAGAGAGAGAGAGAGAGAAAGAGAGAAAAAAAAAAAAAAGAGAGAGAGAGAGAGAGAGAGAGAGAGAGAGAAAGAGAGAAGCAAAGCAAAGCAAGCCAACCATTACATCATCATAGAGCTTCACATCCATAATCGAACATAATGCATTTCAATGGAAACAAAGGGTAAACAGAGAATAGAAAGTTCCTAAACAAAGAATAACTCGACTAAGCGTCTGCGCCATTGGAGCTTATAGTACAGAGTACAAAACTACAACGCTGAGCCAAAACATTCCTCAAAAGGAGGGGGGAGAGGAGGGAGGAGAGGTCTTTCTCTCTCTCTCCCTTTCTTTCTCTCTCTCTCCCTTTCTTTCTCTCTCTCTCTCTTTCTCTCTCTCCCTCGTTGCTATGCTTTTGCTCTCTCTCTGCGAATGTGTTTGCGGACATTGCGTTGATGTGTGAGAGGAGAAACCAAAAAAAAAGGGGGGGGGTGGATAACCAAAATGGAAGCACGAAATTTCCCGAAAAGGGGGAGAGGATATCCAAAAGGGGGGGAGTCTATCATTCTCCTTTTTCTAACATTGCTAATATGTCTAACGACGCATGAAGCATCAGAGTTCGACTCCTTCACCCCATGTTGTCATTTGTAACAAAATGACTAAATTTGATACTTTTGTAGAGTTGAATTGATTCAAATGGGAGGTTCAATACAGAAGTGCAGAGCTTCCCTTGTGGTTTCCCCAGCCGCAAGCCAAGCAAGGCTCACAGGTCGAAGAAGTAAAAAATAGAAATTGCAACTCTCTTTTCTCCAAAGTTCTTCACTCAAACCCCTATACTGCCCTCCCTACATTTTCGCCAGAAGGCCAACTGTTTTTAGGTTTTAGGAGGTGGTGAAGTTATTTTGGGTCGATCGAACTCGGACGGACGCAACTTTCCGGGTTCGGTTTTTTCCGAACCTGCGGGCCCGGCCGGCCGGGCGGCTCAAGTTTGTACTGTACCGGGAAACCTCAAGGTGGGAGCCGTCCGCAGGAGAGAGAGTCGGGGGGCGCCGTACGCGGTTGCGGGAATTAGGGCTGACATGGCAGGAGGCAGTGCGCGTTAGGGTTGGGGGGGGGCTAGGCGGGGCGGCGCCGCCATGGATGACGATGGACGCGTGGCAAGCAGACCGCCTCTGCTACAGTCCTCGCATCATGTCAAGAAGCGCGCGAGGAAGAACGTGGGCGCCACAGCTGTATATGATGAGAATGCCAGGAGGTTCGGAGAATCCCCTTGTCGGATCAGCGGTGGTAATTAGGCTTTTGAAGAGCTAGGGGCTTTTACTCTTGGATGTTTTCTTTCTCGTGCAGATTGCAACTTAATTGGATTTAGTTTTCTTTTATTATCCAAATTGGCAATGATGCAAAGGATTTGTTGCTGTTTCTGACAAGGGAAGTGAGAGTTGTGCCAGGGAATATTTGACTGGATTTCGGAAACGGAAGCAGGAGAGGCGCAAGCAAGCGGAGGCTGAGCAGGCGGTGAAGCTGCGAAGGAAACGCATACAAGAACGTGCTCAGGTGAGTGTCATCTGTTCTAGAAATGCTAGTCGGCTCCTGTTGAACTATGCATTGATTTTGAATTGCTGGCTAGCGCGGCATGCGCAAGTGGCCAGTCCTTTCTCATTGTCTCGGTTGCATTTATATTCAATCAAGTCATCTGCCCTTGATGGCACAAATTGTGAGCCGTAATAAGCATTCGAGTAGCACTTCCTAATCACTCAAAGTTGGAAGACTATGAAGCTTTCGGTGAATTGTGACAATTGTCTGTCTGAACATCGAGTTGGATGAGGTTAATAACCATGTAAAATTATGACGTCAATCATGAGTAGTTTGTGACCATGGTCCTTCAAAGCAATTGCCAAAATCATGTTTCCTGTTTTTTTTATGACGGCCAAGTCAGCCTGATTCGAATGTATTATGTGTGTATGGCGGCGGCCACTAGTACAGAAACGTCTGCAGTTGAAGATTGCCAGAGGAGAAGTGACAGATGACGCTGAAGGCGAAATGGAGGGGGGCCGGATAGATGTACCCAGTCGGAAAGAAGCAAATGATAATAGAGATGTGGTTTTGAAATCGTCTTTTGCCACTGAGAAAGAGGAATTAGCGGGCTCCGATGATTCTGCTGAGGTAGAGGAGGCAATGAATGGAGAAGGCCAGAACGCCGCTGTGGAAGGTGAGACATCCCAAAACTGTGAAAACTGTTAACTGGCAGCTTCTTGACATCGTCAGACGTCCCGCTTCATTTACCTCTCTGCATGCAAGATAATGACAGATGCATCCTTCCTTTTCGCAAATTGTTCTCTCAAGAAATGCAGAGACATGAAAAATGGGGTGAATATCCTCTGACGATGAGCTATAAAAGGCCATCCTTTCACTCGCAAGCCGTTGGGGTATATTAAACAGCAAATTGTTCAAAAACTTCCTGGGGTGTTCCTTCTTCGTTTGTCTTTTCCGATGGACACATTGATCAGAAAGAGTGCATGTATCCATCTGCAATCGTTTTTTTGTATTTCTGCTGCATCTCAAAACGCCGACTAGCACAGCCGCTTCATTGAGGTACACCAACTTCTGTTTGTTGCAGGCGTCACAACATACGATTCTTTGGACACGACGACGGTTGTGATCACCTCAGTAATTAACCCGCTTGACGACGATGGAGTCGGCGCTACTAGAGTTGGCAATGGAGGCAGCCTGATGAATTCTAGGAGTGTGAATAACAAACTTGGAGTCACAGTTAAAAATCTCAAACGTCAAGCAAAAGCAGGGAAGTCTAAAAAAAGGAAACGTGATGGGGGGACAAAAAAAGGTTCATCATCCAAAGCATCAAAGGGGAAGTCAAAACGAAAAGGAAAGGGTAGAGCTTCAAAGAGATGAGATTCAGGTGACAGTGCTAGAAAACGTGAACCCTTGTTTCCTGTACAGAAATTTTAGTCAATAAATTCTTGCAATGGTATCATGCAATCCTCGTGGAGATGAACTAATTATCGGATTATACCTTCTCTTATCTATTGATACTTTTCATATTGTCCTGCACTTTGAGGTCGATAGCAACACTTGCCCTTTTGTCTTTCCCGGCTGTATTCCTCAGCCACTTTTTCTTTCAAGTGCAGGTGGCTCGGCTCATGAACGGCAGCATTGGAATAAGAGGTAAGAGTGAACGGCTCCCCTCGAGAGAAATGTCCAGGCTGACCTACGATCATGTGAATGTGCGCCAGCCTCGAAGCTGACCGCTGCTGTAGTTCACAACTAGATTCATTCGAAGTGCGAAAACTTTTACAGAAGAATGTGAAGGTTACAGGGTGCCTTGTGCCGCAACATTGTCTCCGGCACAGGTGGTGGTAAGTGCAAGTATTGAGGGTCTGATCGCATAGAAAAATTCTGCATGTCAGCAGCAAGGTGACTTAAAAAACGTTCCTGTCAGCAGTACAAAGTGACGGATCCTCTATCTCGATGTGCTTAGTCTGCCCAGCCGGAAAATGCTGTCCCTGAATGGGCCTATGTGACGAAGGCTAGTTCAAAGGTCCCCTGACATAACCTATTCATGTAACAGTTGCAAATTGCTGGTCACCCACCGGTATCTGACATATTAACAACAGGGCCGAATACTCAAGAGCTCAGATCTGACTACCATACGGTAAATGTGGCTGCTGCCAAATAATTGCTAAGTAAGAAAGTGCGCAGAAAAGAAAACGTGACTCCACGCCCCATGGCCATCCTCTTGCAGACATCCAACACCTCCTCAAAAGTGCTCATGTCAAGCATCTTGGAGGGGGGTGAAAACGCCGACGGTAAATGCCCCACCTGCCGAGTGGTGGTATTGGAAAGTGAATGACTTGAGGTAATAGAAGCCTTTGCTATGACTAGTGTCTGTACACTCTCCCTACTAAAGCGGGATGTGTCGTATCTGCCTCCATCTGTGGTCACAAAGACGCCCCATACCATCGAGTCCCTGAAGCCCCAGTACGACAGGCAGCAGTCCAGTTCTCCAGACGGCGTTCACACTTGATACTTTCTGCGGTTGAGGTGCGGCGGCAGGAAGCAGGTGAGGACGAGCAGCAGCACGTGGAGGCCTCCCAGGATGAGCCACGTCAGGTGGTAGTCGAAGGGGAAGGCCTCGCGGTTGCTCGCGCTCCAAGCGAAGATGGCGCCGACAGCAATGGGCGCGATGGCCTGCACGATGTTCTGCACGGTGGCGAGGATGCCATTCACGGCGCCCATGTACTGGGGGTAGCGCACGCTGTTGGCAGTCAGGATGAACATGGCGGCCATGCCCGTCATGTTGAAGCTGGTAATTGCGCCCACACAAACACAAACACAAACAGCACGGCAGCGTTAGAGGGTGATCGCCCAGCCTGCTGCTGCTGCGGAATTCGATCATTCGGGGGAGGGCAGCCAACGGATAGATGAAGGAGGAGCGGCACCTTCGAAGGGCAAAGATGATGACGCATGCGATGTCTACTGCAATCTTGTTGCGCAGAAGGCGCACGAGAGGGATGCACGCCTGGAAGACGCCGGTGAGCAGCGACAGTTGAAGAGCAGTCACAGCACCAAACTGGTTGACGAGCCACGGATAGATCACCAGGGTTATGGGCACCTGTTGCCCGCCCTCCGGAGACAGCAATCATCCTTAGAAAATTTTCGAGGTAGTGCGTGGAGATGCAGCGACTCTCCCCCGGGGAGGAGGGGACATAGGTGCTGAGGTCGCTCACCAGAGAGACTCCCGAGGCTGCCTGTGCAAGCCCCAAATTGGTGGTGGTGAAGCCGAGGCCGCCATCTTGCCAGTCCGAGAGCGACCACATAGGGAACAGCTGCCATGGATCCCCGAACACCCAAGCAATCACCACGCTCGTCTCACATTGTCATTTTACATGAATGAGCCACTCTAACGGCTACCAAGCAGGAAAAGTCTCAGCAGGAATAACCGTTGGTATTTGAAATCTGCCTCCATGCGGCTCTGACATGGGCACTCACCGCATCGAAGGCTACCGGCATGAAGCCGCAGAGGCAGAAAATGCATCCTGTCATCACTGCAACACCCAATGTCCCGATCATAATGTCTGTCAGAATCAGCTGACAAATTTCCCTTTGTTTGATCCGCTGTGCTCAAATTCAATCTAATAAATGTGTCGGTACCATCAAATACTCGCGAAAAAGCAGGAGACGAGTCGACAAACTCCATGTAGTACGTCACATCACATCACATCACATGATCCTTAAATTCCAAAATTATCACACTTACGCGTGTCAGGGTCACAGAAAACGACGCGAAAAAACCCTGGATCATCTTCCAGCACGATGTGCATCGCTTCCCCTTTGGCTGGCAGAAGATTCTCCTCCAGACCCCCCTCCTCCACCAGCATCCACTTCTCTGCGGAATTCGTGGGTTTTGCCCCTCCCAGCCTGTCCCCCCCGTCCTCTGACGACCTCGGAGTTCTGGCCATGGCCTCCACTCGGGGTAGCGGATTCCGGCCGAGAGTTTCCGGCAGGAAGAAGACACAGAAAACAGCAGCCAGGACGGAGAGAATACCGAGGACGAGACACGGGAGGAGGAAGGGGAAGGTGGCGAAGATGCTGTGGTGAGCAAAGATGGTCGGAAACTTCTTCGCGGGCTCAGCCAGCACGCCTCCAAGGACAGGGCCTGCATGGGAATAGGCAGAGAGTGAGCGGAGAATGTCCATTGGGGGACCGCATCACTATGCGGAAGAGCCATGGTTGGGAAGCGAGGGAGTCAGGAAGCAGGTGGAGAGAGTTGTGTGTGTGTGTGTGTGTGAGAGAGAGAGAGAGAGAGAGAGGGGGGGGAGGGGAAGGAGAGAGCGCACCAAGGATGATGCCAAGTGCCCAGCAGAGCCCGAAAATTGCGAATCTGTGTGCAGAAACACGCACAAAGCAGGCGGGGTCAGGCGAGGGCGCAGCCCACAGGCAGTGAGCGGCAGCGACGGACGACTGCTCGACAACCGCCGGAACAAGCGCTGCGGCCACTTAAAAACGCAGGCGCGAGGGAGGGAGGGAGGGAGGGAGGAAGCGAGGGAGGGAGGGAGGGAGGAAGGGAGGAAGGGAGGCGCTCACCCCTGGGCCTGATTCGTGTCGTCACACAGCTCCGTCAACGCCCTGCGCTCCTCACAAAGAGAGAGAGAGTGAGAAAGGGATTAAGGTAAACAGGAGTAGAAACAGGCATGGAGGAGCAACGGGGAGAGGCAGGGAGGGGAAAGAGAGAAACGCATGGAGCGGGGTAGGACGGCAACAAGCGAGGGAAACTGGAAAGGCAAGGAAACGGAGCGTAGGAGAGGGAGGACTGAGGAATAGTCTCGAGGGGAAGCGCAAGTGAGCAAACTAGAGAGAGCGAGGAGGGATTGAGAGTAAGGGCAGGATGGAATGCGCACGTCTTGGCAGCTATGAAGACAGTGCAGAAGAGTCCCAGCAAAAAGCGCAACCCCACTGCCACAGCGAGGCTTCCACTGAAACCGAACATTGTGCCGAGCAATGCGTTGCTCGCCAGGCCGACCAACACCACCGCCTTGCGACCAAGCACGTCGGATAGGCACCTGCTTCAAACCGGGGCCCAACCCAACCCTCGCTAAGCATCTCACTTTGCTGAGATAAGCTTCTCTTCTCGCATCATCATCTGCTCCTCTGCGCCATACCACAGAGCTGCATTCCTGTCACAGCTATGGCGGAAAGAGAGTCAATGGTCTCACCCCCACAGAGGGCCCGCGACGAGGCTTCCGAAGAAGTAAGCTGAGGCGAGAATTCCCGCATAGAACCTGCCCCTCCACAGGTGCAAGAGTCAGCTCGTATTGAACCCTTAACCTTCAACATGCGGACAAAGGAAGGGCTTAAGAGGCTATGAGCTGACCCTGCTTCAGAGCTGCTGGTGGCGATTCTGAAGCTGGAGACCATGATGGGCGCGAAGGGGAAGATGAAGCTGACGACCAGCGAGTGCACGAGGAGGCCGCCCGAGAGGGCCGTCAGCGCCGCCATGGGGAGCTTCGTGACCTTGGGAGCCATGTAGGGCACGGCGCTTCCGAGGGCCATGATGGGCTGCTTCAGCGCTTTTATGTTTATATTCTTCTGGAATTCTTCACTGGAAGTGATGGAGAGTGCGGAGGCAACCTGCTTATTGCGGCTGCATGTGAGGTCTCGTTTGGAATTGCACTTGAAAGTTTAGTTTTTCATCCTTATTTGCCATGGCATATGTAATCTATGCACAAAGGGCCATGGATACCGTCCAAGCGACTTTCCCCTGCCAGGCGAAGCACGCGCACCTCTCCCTCTCACCCTGGAAGGACCTCCCTCCCTCCCGCAGCGATGACTGGGCGGGCCCTGTCTCTGCTGCAGGCGAATTTTACTTCAGTTTCGGCTTGTCCTGGAGGGGGGGAGCTTCGAGAGAGGAGAGTGAGCAGAGAGAGGGCAGAGGATGGCGGGAGGGAGGGAAAGAGGGAGTGAAGGAGGGAGGGAGGAGGGGAGAGAGAGAGCGGGTAGAGAGGGAGGGAGGGAGCGGGGAGGGAGGGAAGGAGGGAGGGAGTGGGGAGGGAGGGAGGGGAGGGAGGGAGGGAGGGAGGGAGGGAGGGAGGGAGGGAGCGACGGGCGAGGCTCCGCTTGCGGGCAAGAAAACCGTACGGACGGCACGGGTGCGCGCGCGTTCACTGGGGCCTGACGTGGCGCCACGCACTCGGAAGCGACGTGTCGGCCGCAGGCTCCTTCTGTACCACGTGGCACGCCAGGATTGGTCTCACCTCGCGGCTACGGCCGCGGCGGCCTCTCATTGGCCCGCAGCTCCGACCGGCGCGGAAGCGTTCCTGGCTGGACCCTGTTATCGGCCGTACAGCAGGGGACCAGGCTGTCCGTACGACGGGACTAGACGAACGAATCCGGAGGCTGCCACGTGGGCACCACATATCTGTGAAAGGATTTGGGCGTACGAGTGGCAAGCGGGATCCCTTAAAAGGACAAAGGGAATCCCTGACGGATATGAAAAATCTTAAAAACGAATCAGAGTTCGTCTAGAGATCGTGCTGACTCGGCGACGTCGATACGGCGATCTGGAGTGTGGCCCTTCCGAAAGGTAGAATGTGGCGACGCAGAGGAGGACATATGAAGGGGAATTTCAGCTTGGGCGACTGTTAACTGTCGAACGGGACGGGGGTCAGGTGCCATAGATCGTTAGGCAGGGCGTTGCTCGTGCGGTGAAAATGTCCGTGGAATGTTTCTAGTGCTGGCCCAGCAGCGGCCCTGTTGGGGCTCTGTGTACGGTAATACGGTAGTACGGTACAGGAGGTCCGGGTCCCTGCCTGTGCGCAAGAGGCCGGTCCTGGTCCTGGATGTATGTATGTGTGGCTGCAGAGTGGAAGGGGACGGAGGGGTGGCTCGTGCGGTCGTCGACGACGGGCCAATGTCCGAACATGGAGCACGTACTGTACCTCAACTTGCCGTACGAATGTTGAGGTTCGCTGGGATGTTTGGCCAGTAGCCGTTTTAGTTAGAGGAACTTTTTCTACTCGACTAATGTTCCGTGACTACTGACTAGATCGCCTCCCCGAGCCCCCATATACTGTTATACTGTTACTGTTATACTGTTTTCGATCGACCGGAGGGTCCGCTTGCACGTACGCAAGCCTCGCTCCCTATTTCGGCGGGCGGTTTAGGACTCATCCCGACAATTCGTGTGGCGCCTTCTGCGTTTTTGGGTAGTTGGGCTCTCGTTGCTCCTATTTTGGCTTCGCGTTTTATTGTGGCTGATCGTCCGTTGCTTCAGTCTGTTGTCGCTCATGTTGATGATGGTGATCTTCCGTTTCAGGTTGCATTGCGTGACGCCCATGGTTTGCTTCCTGCTAGTGCTCAGGCTCGTGCGCCCCCGTTTGTTTCGCTTGCCGTCGAGTCTGTTCCACGTGTCCAGCTCACTTTGACTGATGAGGTTGTTGCTGCTGAGTTCTCTACCCTTATTGCGGCTCTTCCTTCTGATGTTGCGCGTGCTCGGCTTCGCTCTTGTGCGGGTCCTGGGGCTGGGGCTTGGTTGGCTGTTACC
>CM074809.1:2709813-2755647 GCA_037447605.1 Zygnema circumcarinatum
GCTCCCTCCTCGCGACGTGCCTCACATCGGTGACCTTCGCGGCTGCTTCTAGGGCTGCGTTGTTGTGCCTAGGCGTAGTTTTCCGCTCCTAGCTTCGTTTTATTGTGTTTCGGTCCTTTGTGACCAGTCCTTCGTGGTTCCACATTTTGCCTTTATCCATGTAAATTTGATGGCCTCGCCATCGCGAGTTCAATGAAAGTTTGCGTTGTATACTGTTAGTCTTACAGTCTAGACTAGTAGGGCTTGTCAGCCATGAACAAACATCCAGGGTTTCACTTATCGAAAGAGGTACTGTAGTTGCTGTTTCGTTGATACTAATTACCTTCAAGGGAAAGACAAGGGAATACTAATTTCGAACTCTATTTTTCTCGAAATAAGTCAAGATTCTCTCTCGTACGGCGCCATGTAATCAAGTACAAAGTATCTCCGCGAGCCTCCCAAATTTGCCCGTTACCACGAGCGAATCCCCGCATCCGTACGCCCACCGCTTGTACGGGCGCTTTCCAATTCCAGCGTGGCTCGGCGAGCGGCTGTCCGTACGGCCACGTCGGCAGGCCCGGGCGGCCCTGCTGGCGCCTTGGCCCCGAGCGCCAGCAAGGCGCCGCCGCGGCCAATCAGCGCGCGGCGCCCGCCGCCTGGCAAGGCCGACGCGGGCGGACACCTCGGGGTCATTTTTGTGAATTGTTCAATTTGCCGAGTAAGTTCGAACAAGCGGCCTCTGGGAATGAACATAAGTTCCGCCTTGAACATGAGTTGAATCAAACATCTCCCCTTGAACATGTCCCCAACAACAAGGCTCTTGGCTTGGGAATGCTGTGGTTCCTTTGAACCAATTGCAATGCCCGCGGACGTCAGATTTCAACTTCGAATGGCTTCAATTGTCAACCTTTTTGCAATAATCATTTTCTTTTTTTTTGTCGTCGGCGGTACGGTTGGGCACGGCAATCTGAATCTTTATCTGAACGACCGCAAGAGGAGATGAGATTTCTCCCCCGTACGGCATCGCATCCAACAGCGTCTGCGATGGTTTGTCGGCGGACCTCCACGCCGTCACTCTTCTCGGTATCCGAGCGAGGCAGAGGGAGAAATTCCATTAAGGGGCAGAGCCTTCTCTCTCTCCCACCCCCTTCCCCCTTCCCTCCCCCCCTCCCTCCCTCCCTCCCGCGCCCGCGACTGCACCGCCACGGCTTCGGAGCAGGCCTCTCGCTAAGCGCAGGGGCCGCCATGGACGGCAAGATGATCGTCACAGTGAGGCACGAGAAGGTGGCGGATCCCGCCGCACTGGGTCTCGCCTCCTTCGCTCTCACTACCTTCATGCTCTCAGCACACAACGCGGGTGAGGGCTCTCTGATCGCACGTGCTGTCGCCTTGGCCCGTCTCTCTTACAGCTGTAGTTCTAGGGACTGTGCCTCCTATCGAATTAGCTGACATTCTTGAGCGTGTTTGCAGGGTGGGCGCCCGATATAATATGGGTGAGTCTGGCGTTGTTCTACGGCGGAGTAGTGCAAGTCTTAGCGGGCATGTGGGAATTTCGGCGCAACAACACTTTCGCCGCCACCGCGTTCTCGACTTATGGCGCATTTTGGCTCTCGCTTGCCGTCTTTGTGCTGCTGCTTCTCACTGGCCTCGTGAGGAAACGCTGGAACCTCTCTTTGGAATCCCTCAAGTTTTTGGACTTCTGTGATGTTAGGCTCGCATTTTTTTGTTCTTTTGCATGGGTCGGACATTCCTGAACCGAATTCGTTCCAAAATGGATCTTCGGAGCTCGTTAGCCGTGTTATAAAGGAATTGTCGAAATATAATTCTGCATTGAGGCGGAAACCATCTCAAAATTCAGCGAAATTGTTGACATATTGAACAGTGTCAATACAGACACAACATAAGCTCATCGTTCAAGATATGTGTTGCTGCAGGTTCCCCCCGAGGTCGATTTAAACCGCGCTCTCGGCTTCTTTCTTGCCTCCTTTTTCATATTCAACACTTTGCTCTTTGCTGCCTCCACTATGATTTCCAAAGCCATTTTCGTCGTCTTCCTGCTTCTAGAGGTGACGTTCGGATGCCTTTTCATTGGCCACTTCTGCCATCAATCAGCCGGAGAGCGCCCCTCCTGGACGGTGGCCGGAGGCTACATGGGCATTTTCACCGCCATTGGAGGTAAATGCTTTAATAATGAATTGATAATTGCGACGGATTTTTAAGAAGACATTTGAACTGAAATGCATGAGAGGCCTGTTCTGGTTGATAAATAACAGCAACAACAACAAAAACAACGCAACAACTATCATAGTGTAGACCATTCTGCTGTTTGGTAGGCGTGGCTTGCTAAGTGACACTCGCGCGAGCTTGGTGGTTTGCAGCCTGGTACTGTTCGTTTGCGGTTTTGATGAATGAAACTGCGAAGAAGGTGATCATACCTGTGGGTGCACCGTTCCTGAGCTTTAGCGACGCTGGAGGAGCGCATCACAGTGGCTTATCAATGAACAAGGAGGACCTGTAAAGCATAGCTAGATGGACTGATGTTTTTATTTCCTTTGTCTTAGTTCTAGTATATGCTATTGCTGGAATGCATTCCCCGCTTTTTTTTCCCCAATTTAAATTATTAGTTTTTTTGTGAGATAGCGATTTCCATTCCTGCTCAACCAGCTGAGCAATCAGCTCTGTATTGGCGTTCAAAGGAAGGATTTATCTTCACGGCCGATCGTGGATGCTATAAAGAGGGTCGAAATCGAGGGAAAAGAAGTTTTGTAACTGCTTTTTTTTTTCCGGAACGGAAGAAAACGAGGGGAAGGGAGAGGGCCGGGAGTCGGAGAGGTAGACGGGGTCGAGGGCGAAGGTCCAGGGGCGAAGGGAGAGGGAGAGGGGGCGGGATGGGGAGAGGAGAGGGGCGAGAAGGAAAGGATGATGGATGTTCTGGGGAAGGTACAGGGGGATTGGAGGTAGAAGCAGAGAGAAGGGGAGATGGAGAAGTGGGAGTGGGAGTAAAAAGTATTGGTATCTGCATATTTTATCAAGATTTATGTGTAAACTTGCAAAGAAGATCCTAAGGAAGGCTATTGTACATGTAACATGATAGAATGCGTTTACTTGCGTCTCTCTACGTCTGTGCAATGCGCCATCCAGGAATAGAAACATTCCAAATACGCGAGTGACATCACGATAATCCACAATCGATCATCCTCGCGTACAGTGCCATGGGGCCATGGCTAGTGAAACATCTCTGACCCTCGCTTCCTCAGCAAGAGCGCCTACTGTATCCCAGACTGCACCATTGAGGTTGGCGCTGAAAACATGGACGACCCGCCTCAGACTCTCCTTCCTGCCCTGCCCTGCCCTGCCCTGCCCTGCCCTGCCCTGCCCTGCCCTGTGCTTTGCTTTGAGCGCCGTCTCCGACCCCTCCTCCCGCCCAGTCCCGCCTCCACTACGGCACGGCCGCCCGATGCCTGCGTCCCCCGCCCTAACTTTTCTCGCCTTTCGAGACACGCCTGCTTTGCTTTGATTTGCTTTGCTGCCTTTCCTTCTATCCCGCGAGCCGATACCGACAGCTTGCCGTCGCTCAATATATCGAGGCGATACGGCTTGGCGCCCGCCCAGAGGGCCTGCCTCCGTACCGTACGAGCGGTGCCATGTTGTTGCGAGACGGGCTGGTCGCGACCATTGGTTGGCGGATCCGGCCAGCCTCCCGCACTGGTTAGTCTGGCACCCGCCAACCCTTGCTGACCATAATCCCGCCCGCCCCCGCTAGCCAACAAGCATTTGCTCTCCAAGTGGTTTGCCGACCGTGGGCCGTGCCGGCCCCAGGCCCTGCCCTGCATTCCACGGTTGGTTCGTTGGTTCGTTGGTTCGCTGTCCGCTTGCTGCCTGTCTGCCTGTCAGGGACTCAGGGTTCTGGCAGTCTCTAGTCCCTCCCTTTGCCCGCCCGCCCGGCCTCGCCCGGCGGCGGAATGCGACGCGTCGGCGGAGTCGGAGCGTCGCCGCCGATCGAGTTCGGAGGGCCGTCCGTCCGCGGGCCGCGTCACGTCACTCCGCCGAAACGCCAAGCGAGTCCGCCCGGCGGCGCCGCGAATGCGAAGGGGCTGGCTCTGGCGGGCGCTGGCGGGCGCTGGCGGGCGGGCTTTGACCGCGCCGGGGAGGAGGGGAGGGCCTGCCGCCGCCGTGAGTATATAACGGCCGGCCGCCGCTGTGTGGCATAACGTGCCTGCAACCAGCAGCTGCTTCTCGGCTGTCAGTGCGAAGGGCTATGGCGTCGGTGAGGACAAGCGGCTGTCTGCTGGGCCTCCTCACGCTGCTCCTTGTGGCCACGCACTGCAATGCGGTAACCAGCCCTACGGCGTGCGTGAGTCCGGGACCTAGTGGCTACACCTGCGCCTGCACGCCGGTTGACCCCGTGTTTGGCAGCTTTGTGAACTGGGACGAAACGTGCCCAGGAGGGTCTAAGTGCTTGGGCTTCCGCTGCTTCATCAACCGCTGGCTCATTGACCGCGATCTTGACGGTGAGAAGTGGTGGAGGACCCTCCAGAACTGCGCGACTAAGCCGAATACCGTATGTGGCGGTCTTGTGACCAAGGTCACTGCAAAAATGTGAGACTGCAGAGCTAGGGGTGCGCTTGCCTGCCATTGTCTTGCCGTCTGAAGGAAGTTTGCAGTACGTAGAGAAGGGTGAAGGGGCTTTTTATCGTTTTCTTTGGGGGCGAAATCTGCCTTCTTACAAAATGCACTGGATGTAGGTCTGTGAAGCTGTTTACGTCGTTTCGGGGGGTTTCTGTTTTCTTTTAAAATCGTGGAAGTCGGGTTCATGAAACATTGAGCTCCCTCTGTGAAGGGTTGAAGAATTGTTGAAGTATAAATCGATTTTCGAATATTTGATTGGTTGCTTCAACGTATTTATGTGCGTGTCGATGACGTTCCAAAGTATGTTTTTCTTTAAATTCACACTGCCAAGGTTTATGTGATGAATGATGTCAGGAGTTTATGTTGTCATGTGCTCCATCCATGTCAAGCATCCGTAGTGGCAGCCTGCTGTACACGTCCCCACCTGCATGTAAGGGTACAAGGGGCGCATCTAAAGATAACGCTCCGGAAATACTATTTGACGTAGCAAAAGCAGCGGCAGGAGTGAATGTAACAGAAAAAGCAAACTTCAACCTGGGTCAAGTTGAAGACTAATGAAAATTCACTGACCTCACTAACGAAAATCATAGACAAGCTGGTGAAGAAGCCGTCAAACAGACCAACCCCCCGTGACATGGGTCCCTGGTTCGTTCACGCTCCATCTGCTTCCCCAATTACCTCTGCTCCATGACACAGAAAAACAACCATAATAGTTATTAATCAAATTTATCTCAGCAACAAAAAAAATACTTAGGATACTTGCTGCACTGAATCGTAACTGGTTAAAAGCCAGTACCCTGTGAGCACCAGTAATACACACTTTCGAAGGAAATGGAAGTGGCAGTAATCTCACGTTGGCGATGCCATCAAATGGAAATGGAATTTTTTCAAAAGTGCACCAATCAGAGAAGTTGCACAGATGTCTGACAATAGAACAGAGTACATGGTCAAGTTTGACTTGTGACGTAAAAGCTCGATCCCACCTTGCCATGCCGCCCGAGATCATCCCCTCTGCGTGACCCCCCAAGAGCTAACTTCTTAGCAGCTGAGCCCTGAACCGTCCATCTGCCAGCAGCCTGCGTGGGACCCCTGGCCACGAATATCGGCCGCAGCCATGGAAGTGCCGCCTCTGCCATCGTATCCCACGGCCTGCCTGCCTTCCTGCCTGCCTTCCTGCCTGACCTGTCAGTCCTTGACCATCGGAGTCAGACCTTGACCATCGCCAAATCAATTTCGTAAGCCTGTCGGGCGAATTAAGCGTTGGCTAGGTACGCATTTCGGTACGGCTGGGCTCGGCGGAGCCGCGGATCCCGAGCCGGAATTCGTAAACGAAAGAAGTGACTTTTAGTATAAGGAATTCGGGAATTTCGTAAGCGATGGTCAAGGCCTGACTTGCCCCCCTCGTGTACGAATTCCGGGTCGGGATCCGCGGCTCCGCCGTACCCATCCGTACTGAAATGCGTACCTAGCCAATGCTTAATTCGCCCGACAGGCTTACGAAATTGATTTGGCGATGGTCAAGGTCTGACTCCCCCTAATCGCCTTATTTTGGGCCCTTTTCGTAGGCCTTTTCGTAATACGGACGGGACAGTCAGGTTCGGGGAAGCCGCGGTTTCCCAACCAAATTCTGCAATCGAAATGAGTACCTTTAGTATAGGGAATTCGGGAATTTCGTTAAGCGATGGTCAAGGTCTGACTCCCCCTATTGTAACGCAAGAGACAGTCACGGATCCATGTGATGCTGTCCCGTTATCTACCCGTGCTACTTTGAGGGTGGTCATTGTAAGGACGGGTTTTGAACTGAACTGAAAGTGAAACTGCACTATGGACAAGGACGGCCCTGACCCGTTTTGAAGGA
This sequence comes from Zygnema circumcarinatum, assembly GCA_037447605.1. NCBI lineage: Eukaryota > Viridiplantae > Streptophyta > Zygnematophyceae > Zygnematales > Zygnemataceae > Zygnema > Zygnema circumcarinatum. Next base: position 2,716,280 of record CM074809.1, read on the forward strand.
AAGGCCGTCGGCTTATTGCAGATGCCACTGAAGGTGTAGGTGTGTGCGTTTGTAGCTGAGTTGATGTGAGGGGGAGCCCCGTGAGTATCAAGTATGGAGGTCGACGCTGTAGCGGAAAGACTGAGAATCTTGGGAGAGAAAAACTCTCAAGGTCGGCAGCGACAAGGGGCGAAAAGAAAGGCAGCAGCAGGAAAGAGGGAAAGCTAAGTGGAGGGAGGAAGCGATGAGAAAAAAGTCCCAGGATCAAGTATGGAGGTCGACACTGTGGAGGAAGTGTCGCCTCCCACAAAGGCCTTTGAGAGGGAGCAGCGTGGCAGGCCGCCCGGTGGTGGAGAAAGAAAGGGAGCTAATTGAAGGAGTTGAATGAAATATTGCTTAAGGTATTGTCTAACCCACTAACACTGAATAGCGTGGAAGGGATTTGAGAGAAAGTGAGGGCTTTGTGTGTTTGGGGGACGACTAATTATAGAATCAACCAATTTATGCTTGTAAATTTTGTGTTGCGACATTAACTTTTTTTGGTTCGCATCACGAAGTCAAGAAGTGGTGTAAGGGTGGAGTTCCAAATAGATAGCAACTCTTTGAGAGTTGTATAAAATTCATCCCAGCTTTTAGTGGGCATTATGTTTCCCATTGGCGAGTAATTTCAACTCCTAATTTTTAAATATGCGTGATTATTGTTGTCTTATCATGGATACATACGTGGTGTGCTTTGTGGCTTTTGGAGTCTTGGTAGAATCATGCCTTTTTAGGCAGTCGCACAAGTATTAGTTCGTCTACCTATTTTTTTTTTCCTTTGCTTCTTTTATGTTAATTTAAATGTTGATAACAATGTCAAATCCCTTTCACGCTATTTAGTTTCACTGGGTTAGGCGATACCTTGGGCACTTTTTCAACCAATTCCTTCAACCAACTCCCTTTCTTTCTCGTCACACCGCCTGGCGGCCTGGCGCGTCGCTCCTTCTCAAGGGCTTCTTTGGGAGGCGATACCTCCTTCACGAGTAGAGTGTCGACCTCCATATTTGATTCTGGGGATTTTTCTCACCGCTTCCTCCTTCCACTTGGCTTTCCCTCTTTGCCTTTTCATTAGCTGCTGCTGCCTTTATTTTCGTCCCTTGTCGCTGGCAATCTTAAGAGTTTTTTCTCTCCTATATTCTCAGTCCTTTTCGGTACAGGTTCGACCTCCATACTTGATAATAACAGGGCTCACTCTCACATCAACTCAACTACAATCGCACACACCTACGCCTTCAGTGGCTTCTGCAATAAACCGACGGCCTTTCCTTTCCTTTTCCCTTTCCAGCAAGTGGGAGAGGGAGGGGGAGAGAGGAGAGGGGGACCGTGACCTTGATGTTCAGTATAGAGCGGCTCAAAGAGCGAACAGGACGCTATGGAACCCCTCGCTTCGATTATTTACAAGTACATTCATTCTCACGGTCATCTTTTGCTTCTTTTGGATCGCAATCACCTCTTGTTTGTTCTCTTTTTTATAAAGGTGAACCAAGATGCACTCTTCCAATTGTTGCTTGTTGTATTTTCCGTTGAATGGCCTTTGCTGCATTTTTTTGGGGATGTTTGTGGGGGGGAATCGAAGCAACAGGAGCTGGTGACAGAGTTTCAGACTATACGAGATGAGAGTGCGCAGTTTACCTAGTTCTTTGTCTATTCTTATGGTCAGAAAGTAGTGTTCTGCATTTAGGAAATGCTTTGCATTGCGATCGGAAACTATCTCCGCCCGTCTCTCAGAAATGTATGCTTTGTCACTCTCTCTCTCTCCTCCTCCGTTCTCATCCCCGCTCTTTCCCCTAACCCTCAGTTCTGTAGTGCTCGCAGAGGTGAAGGAGCAGATAGTCACTAACCTTGCCAACTTTGCTTATGACCCCATCAACTAGGAGCATTTGCGTACAGTAAGTCTAAGGTAGCCCCTGCCTCATGTAATGGCATCATTCGTATGCACAAGCCATATTCTTTTGTTAGTTGCAAAAAGCCATTTAGGTCCTTCCAGCACTTTTGGATGACCTAAAGTCTGTTTTACGTTGCATGATGTATTTAAAGGGTCCCTCTCCGGAGGTCGTCAATGATGTGAAATTGTATGTTCAGGCACCAAAGTGATCCTTTATGAAGGATCGGATTTAGGCTTAAATTTCAAACGAGAGAGCATCCTTTATGAAATGTAGTATATTTTGCACCTCACAAATGTGTCTATGTACCGACTCCTTTTTTGTAGGATTGGGAAGAGGAGCAAAGTAGAAATCGAACTGAAGCACCGTTCAATGTTTTGGAGTCGACCAGATTCACTGAGCGGTGATAGTTCATCAGCTGACTGTTTCAAGTTTTGGTTAAGTTTGGTGGCAGTTACATGTGTTGGACCTCTTCATTGACTGTTTAACGGAGCCAAATGAAAAACTTCAAGAATTTGGCATGGGAGGCATTTGCAACTGTTGCCCTTGTAAGTTGAGGACGGCTTTGTTTGTCCTAACAGTTTGAAACTGAAACGAACTTCTTGCTCATAGTGTGCTGGCCATTGGATTTTGAGTGTTGGTCAACTACAAGAACAAAAGCTTAGCGTAGGAAAGCTGAAGATGAATTGGGAGCTTTCAGAGTTGTATTGGCTTCCAAATTTAAGGAATGTTAAGCAGCGAGACACGATGTCCAAACCTTGGCAACTGACTGAAAGAATGATGTGTGGATTGCTGGCTGGGAAAATGGTGCGAAGTTTCTGGTTAAAGTAGCAGGCGAGGAGCAGGGCGACTAGGGTGAGTATGGAGAAAAGTGCTCCTTGTGCAGAGGACAGTCGGAAGCTGAGTGGGATCAAGGTAACTGCCGACCAGCCAATGGAGGAAGATCAGAGTCTTGAAATTTACAAAAAGTTCAAGGAGGTGAGAAAGATCTTGATTTATACGCCAAAAAGAGAAATTTCATTCTATTTTTGTGTGCTTTGACTTTTTTTCTGTTTTGTTTCAAGGATGCAACTGACACATGCAGTAACCCTGCGTTGCAGCTCCTATGGGAAAGTTCGTTGGACTATTCAGCGCAGAATCTTAAGCTGCTTCACTAGCATTTGACGAAGTCTGATTATCAGCCGGGAGAACTTCATCATCTATGTAGCGTAGTGCCTCCGCTGGGAAATGTTTTTGATGTTCTCTTACAAAAAGGTTGCAAGTCCAGCGAATATGTTGAATCTATGGTTCAACTCTGCATGACTATTGAAGAAGGTGAGAAATTTCTTACAACTGCAAAATGGTAATTCTGTGATTTTTGCACAATTTTCGTGATGCAAGTCTTTTTTAGTTCCAGAAACACGCATGAAATAGGAAGCTCAATTAACAGAGGCAAAAAGAAATAAACAATATGTGACCGCTGGCAATCTTAGTCAATGTGACAGGAATTCCGCCACTGAAATGCACTTATTTTCATTGCAGGAAAAGAACAATGCGGAGACGTATTCATCTCCAGACTAAGTGCATTAGCTGTCTCTAAAGTTACCGATTTTTGAAGCTTCAACGTACAATTATAGAAACCCTTTGCTGTCTTGTGACGCAGTCAATCAAGAATCAGCGAACTTTGCTAGCGAACATGAAGCAATGGTGAGTTGATGAAGTGTGAAAAGAATACGAGCCACGAGCCAAGAGCCTGCTCCATAGCTTGAAACACCTCCATTGCAGCTGGAGGAGCGGAAAACAAAGCAAGGCGAAAACCGACTCCAACGACGACAGAGGAGGCTTTCACGAGTATGTTCATCATCTGAAGACTGCATTGTCAGCGCTGGACCTGAGGTTAAATTTTGGAATAATTTCTCTCGAAGTGGACTAAAATTTTTGTATCGAACTTGCAGAGCTGTCAATACGGTGGCCAAGATGCTCAAGAAGCTCAAAGGAAAGGTGCAAGCCAAGACAAAACAGAAAACTTTGGACATTCTTCAAGAAACTGACAAGAGCACACGACATGAGATTGACACGGTTGAAACCGAGGTCACCAGAAATATGTAAGTTTTTCTAATCGAGACAAATGTTAAATTGGAATTCAAATCTAACCTGATCTCAAAATAGAAATCGAATCCACCCAGGTCCAGTCAGTATTAACTTAATCTTAACAATGTGTAAGTCTGCTTTTGGCTCGGATTCCCTTAAAGGTGGCTGTCTCTCAAATTTGTCAACAACAAGAGAAAACCAAAAATCTACCACTCGCTTTAACTTCTCTGCAAAGGTTTAGAAAGCTGCATCACGAGCCTGCTCGTTGGAAGTCATTCTGAAGAAATTGATGTTACTTACACGCCTTAACCTCAAATGTGTTTGACAGAGAAAAGTGTATGTCTTTCGGGAAAAGGAAGACCAGAGAGATTGAAGAAAACCTGTGTGGTAAGTTGTTTCTCTCGAAACTTTCACATGCTTTATGATCCCTCGACGGTGTTTATTGTCGTCAAGTTGTATGGGGTGTTCAATGTTGGGTGATTGCGATCATTAGGGCAATGGCATGAAGGAATCATAACGCATTTGTGTACTGACAGTAGCACCCCTAGGAGTCGTAAGAAACTGAAATGACAGCTTATCGTTTACCACGATTTTTCACCTCCTTGTGCTCTTCTGCCTTTGTTCTTGCAACCAAGAAGGTCAAGGCCACTTACGAGTGTCGTTTGTGACGGATTTCGCGGAGCGTGTTGGCGAGTACAACAGACTATTTGCAGAAGTGGACGACACCGAACTTGAGCTGAAGACACAATTTGAACATCACAGTGAGTAGCAAAGCAATCCATGTTCGTGGTGCGCCTCTGACCAAGGTGGTATATTTTTCTTTCCGTTCTCCTGATTAGAATGTCGATTATTTTCTCACTTAGGTCTCTTGCAACGTTTGGCAACACTCACGATATCTCAATTTGCAAGAGGTAGAGTTCCCTCTCTTACTAGTCACTGAGGTAGCCCTTTCATTCTCGAGTGCAGGGGCAGCCCACCAAAAAATGCTTACAGGCCGGGCAGACCACTACAGCGTGCTTGGCAGAAGTGGAGAGCAAACTTTTAGTGGTGCAAAAGGTTCGTTGACTTCGGCCTACTTTTCATTTTGTAGTCTGAGTGCGCACTTCCATCCCTGCCAGGAGCAGTAACTCATGGCGTCGTTGCCATAATTCTTTGGGGAGGGCTACTGGTTGGTCATGTAATTCTCAAGTTCTTTGTCTGTGTCTGACCATGCAGAGTGAGTTAACGATGAGAGGACTCCGGGCGGCACTGCAAGGCGCCCTTCAAGAAGTTGCAGGATCTCCGTGACGTCAGATTCATGCTGTGAAGGCTTTCGCTGCGCATCCTGTGGCAAAGACCTGCGTTCAGATGGTAGAGGGATTGCTGCATTGCAAGTTTTTTATTGTTAAGTGCAGGAGGACGTGGAGCCGCACGGTGGTGCTTGCGTAGGTCACATGCAGAGTACAAATTGCCGTGTCCAGACTTTGGTTCTCGAGTTTGGTTCGAGATTGGTGCAGTCCCATCAGTGGTTATGGTTCTTTCATGAATAGCCTACTTTTAGGCTGTACAGACAATGCATGCATATGTTTAGGGGCAATATGGTCTCAGCTAGTTGAACACTGCGAACGCTTTCCAGGCTCAGACTTCTGTCGCATTCACATACCGCACTCTCTGTGTAACCGTCGTCCTTATTCCGTACGGTTCTCAAATGAGCCCTCTTTATGGCATCATGGATACGCGAACAATCACTTTCTCCTCACTTTACCGGCATCGCAGATCCTTTCTTCGTGCTTGAGCACACAGAAAAGCTCGGTTGAGTGGTTAGCCAATGCGGTCGAGTAGTTAGCCACTGCGGTCGAGTGGCTAGCCACTGCGGTCGAGTAGTTAGCCACTGCGGACGAGTAGTTAGCCACCGCGGTCGAGTGGCTAGCCACTGCGGTCGAGTAGTTAGCCACTGCGGACGAGTAGTTAGCCACTACGGTCTAGTTAGCCACTGCGGTCGAGTAGTTAGCCACTGCGGTCTAGTAGTTAGCCACTGCGGTCGAGTAGTTAGCCATTGCGGTCGAATCGTTAGCCACTGCGGCCGAGTAGTTAGCCACTGCGGTCGAATAGTTAGCCACTGCGGTCGAGTAGTTAACTACTGCGGTCGAGTAGTTAGCCACTGCGGTCGAGTGGGGAGTCAGACCTTGACCATCGCTTACGAAATTTCCGAATTTCTTATACTAAAAGGTACTCATTTCGATTGCTGAATTCAGCTGGGAAACCGCGGCTCCCCCGAACCTGTCTGTCCCGTCCGTACTACGAAAAGGCCTTCGAAAAGGGCCCCAAATAAGGCGATTAAGCACACGCCCAAACGCAGGGCCAGAGGCCGTTTGGCTGTCCTGCCCCGAACCTGCGCTTTGTACTAAAAAGGCCCGCCGTACAACGCTTAATTCGCCCGACAAGCTTACGAAATTGATTTGGCGATGGTCAAGGTCTGACTCCCTCATACATTAACACTGACTAAGTGCGGAGAAAAGTAGTTTCCTCCAAATCAGGGCGAATTTCTTGGGCAACAAAAGGTCTCGGGTGGAAAATATTAGGGGGGCCTATTGTATGTAGGGATGGCTTAATTACGACTATATAATCTATATTATATTATATAACTGTGACGACTAAATAACGGCTGTTATATAATACTTTACAACGCCTTTACAACATGTACGGTCGTACGGTCGTACGACTGTACGGTATTATGCGGTGAAGACAGAGTGAACCAGACGGACGCATTTCGCAACGCCAACGCCAAAACGACCTAATTTTGGTATGGTACGACCGTACTCGCGTACGGTCGTTAATTGTTCAAAACGGGTGGGTATAATATATGTAATAAAGTGTTTTACTTTGTACTATATCACTACTTTTAAACCCGTTGTAAAGTATATAATATAGTCGGACTTTATAACTCGGGCCATCCCTAATTGTATGATCACTGCACAGCATGCCGTTCCCGTACGGCCTTGTTTTTTCCGGCAAACCCGGTTGCCGCCGCGTGCGGTGCGGTGCAGTAACCCCAATTTGTGGCCCGGGTGGCCCCCGGTTCGGTTGGCGCTCCCTTCCGTGGCTGTTGCAGGAATGTAATTATTTTTTTAATTTTATATTACTAGTAAAAAGTTTATAATTTCCGTACAACCGGTCATCCCTGGCCGCCGCCCGTAGTCGGTCTGATGTGGTGCTGTTGCTCGGCCTGCAACCGGCCGGCCGTGCGGGCGGGCGGAGGCAGGCAGGCAGGCAGGCAGGCAGGCAGGCAGGGTAGCTCAGCCTTGCCAGGTCCATGGCGGGCGTCGTCGCCGCACAAGGCTGATCTAATCGTGGGAGAGGTAGCACTGAAGGTGGAACTAGTTTCTTGGTGCATTGGAGAGCGGTGTTGAATCCATGGCGAGATGCGCCGGTGCTCGGAAGTTCTCTTGCATCCTCCTGTTGCTCTTGCAGCTATCGGTGTTGAAGGCGGAAAGTGCATTGGACGCAGTTCAGGAGGCCGACGTGTTGCAACCTAAAGTGAAGGTGGAAGGGAATGCATTGGTGCGTGGACATTTACGGTTTGCTTCAGATCCGGATGGATGGGGATGATAACATTTCAATAACCTATTGTCTGCTTATTCATGAGTGATCGTCAAACTACGTGGCTTGCGACTTTCTTTTTGAAACGCTTGATTTGCCAAGTTCATGCAATGTTTTTCCTCGATTTGCTCATCCGCATCGAGCGTAGTAGATCTTTCAAATTATGGTTTTCGCTTGTTGCTGCGATTGATTGTCAGGATGGAGGAAGCAAGGCCAGTTTCAGATATCATGGTTTGAGCTGCTAGTCTAGTTTGATTGCACATAGGTTGAGTCTGGATCTCGTACAAATTTCGTCTCTTCGTGGAGTTTCTCATGCTGATGCATGCAAGTCGCGGTGGCGTGCATGTTATGTAGGCCCAGCTTGGCTGGCCGATGGTCATGAGGAGCTGGTGCCTCGCCCTCTCTGTCGTCAGTTCCGTGGGGATGAGCGATTGCCAATCGTGGGATTTGGCAGTGGAGGGCAGCGGGATAGCAGAGGCGGCACCTCCATTGGTGCGTCCGATACTCTTTGCCAATAGTCTCACGTAGGCTGTTGGCTGATGCTTCAGGGCCCAGCTGATAGGAAGCTCTTGGAGGATCACGGGGATGGGATGAAGAGCAGCAGATCGCGGCATGGCAAGGTGGGATCGAGCATTTATGTCACAAGTCAAACTCGACCATGCTTGCTGTTCTATCGGCAGATACCTGTGAAACTTGTCTGATTAGTGTTGAAGAATATGTTTAACTGGTAATCACAGGGTGCTGGCTTTTACCCAGCTATAAGTGCAGCGAAATTAGGGTTTTTTTTTTTTTGGTTGCTGAGATAAATTAAACGAATAAATATTCTGACTGCTTTTCTGTGTCATGGAGCACAGGTACTTGGGGAAGCAGATGGAGCGTGGACGAACCAGGGCCCCATGTCGCTGGGGGTTGGTCTATTTGACGGCTTCTTGACCAGCTTGTCGATGATTGTCGTCAGTGAGGTCAGCAAATTTTTATTGGTCTTCAACTTGAGCTTTTACTGTTTTCAGGACGGATCAAGTTTGTTTCAGGCGTTTTTTGCTGGTTGTGTGCTTCTCTTATCATTGCATTTTGTCAGAAAGAAGTGGTAAACCTTGCACTTTTTTTGCATTGCCAATTTCTCTTCCTTTCTCCTCGGAATGTAGATTGGCGACGAGACATTTATCATTGCTGCTCTGATGGCCATGCGACATCCTCGCGGAGTCGTCCTGGCAGGTGCTTTGAGTGCGCTAGCCATTATGACTGTGAGTAGCCTACAAGAACTGCCTTCTCAAGTACTTCCATTTTTTCGCATTTTGCCATGGGTTTACAAAAAAGCAAGAGCGAAGTGGTGTAAGAAGACTTCCAACTGGCATTGCGGAATGACCACCTTCGGTTCTTTCAGCTTTCCTCCATCGTCCTTGGCTGCTTTTGGTTTTGCATTCTGCGCCATCAGCTTCTGTCACCCATTGACTAAGTTAAGCAGCGGTCAACTGGACATCTCAGTGATTTTCTTGGCTCACGATGGTGGACCTACAGGTGCTTTCAACCGGGCTGGGTTTCATAGTGCCAAATCTTATATCTCGCAAGGCAACCAACAGTGCTGCTACCAGTAAGCCAGTCTCTAGTGACACTGTCGATTCTGAAATAGTCAACGGTGATCTTTGAGACAGGATAACCTGCAGCGCCATGTTGATTAAGTCCACGTTATTGGAAAAGATTGATTGTCAATAGGCTGTGGTGAAGGAGGCATAGCTTGTCAAGAACCGCATCTTTATAGCTTTGACTGGTATGTTTTGAGTAGTTTGTGGTGTATTTTGGCCTGGAATTAAATCTCTGACGAGATGGTTCATGAAGAGAATGCACACAATGAAAAGAGAGGGTGACCATTACACAGTTTACTGATTGGCGAAAGGGTTGATGGTTTCTTTTATCGCAGTCTTGTACACTTTTTTTGGCCTTCGGCTTCTTTACATTGCCTGGCGTGCAGATTCCCATGACACTCCTCAAAAGGAGCTAGAAGAGGTGAGGTGTGCACATGCCAGCCATGCTATTTCATGGAATTTCATTCCGTTTTTGTCATGAAGAATTTGGAAGTATGTCTTGCCACAGCGTGAGGAAGATTTGAAGCAATGACTGTAGTTCTCTAATCTTTCTGTTTTATTGCGACAATTTGATGATAGGTGGAAGAGAAGTTGGAGGAGGCGGATGTGCAAGCTAAAGGCACAACCCGAACAGTGAGACGGCTTTTGTCACGCTTTTGCACGCCAATATTCCTGGAGGTTGGCCATTAACTTGATCCTCGTTCAAAACCCCAGACTCGCTGATTATACCGACAGGATGTTGTTTTCTGTGGGATAGGAAAGTTTTGCTAACACTGTGCATATGGTTTTTAAAAAAGAAATTCCAGACCTGAACTTCCAGCTGAAATCTTGTAGATAAATAAAAATTGATATGAAAATAGACCGGGAGACTCAGTTGCCCATGCAACCTTCTCTAGAAGGTTTAACTACACAACATAGTTTGATCTGAATAATTCTTAGGCTGACGTTACGGTTTGGCAATTAGAGTGCACTGTATGGTTTCAGTATCCATGTGAAGCAGAGAAACAGAGGTTTCTCCATCAGCACTTTATGAATAGCTACTCGTGAATTGGTGTTTCCTGTTAAAGTTTTCAGTTCATCACCACTATTCTTTGTCAGTCCTTTTGCTAAGTGGATGATGTGTTATGAACTAACCTTACTGAACACTTTCTTGTCTGCTTAATTGCAGGCGTTTATCTTGACCTTTTTGGCTGAGTGGGGTGATCGCAGTCAAATTGCGACTATTGCGGTAAGGATTTGAATTTCAAGCATCTATTGAGGAATACACATGGGATCTCATGAACTTACATCAAGGATAGAAATTGGTCTGTAGACTGTGATGGACAAGTCGAAAGAAAACATGTTGTGAATCTGAAGCATTGGAGTCATTTCAAAACCTCGAAGTCTTTGGCGGTTGACGGTTGTATATCTTAAGGGAATTGAACGAACTGAGCATTTTGGAATAGTACTGATCATCTGGGCAGTCAAATGGCATTCTCCGGACTGCATATTCACCTGGTTTGACTTACAAAGTGCCTGCTTCGTTTGGAACCGCCTCATGGCGGGTATTATCGAAGCTGTGCAGTGAGGAGGGAGAGAGGAGAGAGAGAAGAGGAGGGAGAGAAGAATAGAGAAGGGGAGATAAGAGGAAAGAGAGAAGGTGACAGAAGAGACAAGGGAGACGAGAGACGAGAGGAGAGGATAGAGAAGAGAAAGCGAGAGAGAGAGGATGAGAGAGGAATGCATTGCAGTTTAGGTGGGAGGATGGTGAGTGGTGGTGATACTTCAGATGCTCTATCTCAAACTAATGATCCGTATATCATTTGGTGTATTTTCCATCTGCAACATTTCTGGGATGATTTGGGGAACTCTCGTCTGTTCACTGTTCACTCCCTGTTCACTCTCGAGCTGATTGATAACTCTTTATGCAACTTTTGTGGTAATCATGGCAGCTGGCGGCGCATAAGAACCCCGTGGGAGTGACTATTGGTGCAACGTTGGGCCACACAATCTGCACATCGATAGCTGTAGTGGGAGGACGGCTCTTGGCACTCCGCATATCGCAGCGGACAGTGGCCGCTGTTGGAGGCGCTCTCTTTCTCTTATTTGCTATTCATTCGTTCTTCAACCCCCCCCTGTGAGAGGCCTCGTTTTCTACCAGACGCAGTGGTGCCCTTATCCCTGCCCTTAACCCTGCCGGCCGGCCCTTGGAGGCTAGTGCTTTTTGGTTAGCTCCTCGATGCGAAATCCATATGGCCGGCTCCGTTGAGCAGATGTCTGAGCAGTTCTATTCTTGTCCATTCATTCCCAAAGCAGAAGAGGCCGATGCATTGGTAGTGAGCCCTCTGGCTGTCTGTTGAATAGAGAAGAGAATGAGAAAGAGAAAGAGAAAGAGAGAAAGAGAAAGAGAAAGAGAGAGAGAGAGAGAGAGAGAGAGAGAGAGAGAGAGAGAGAGAGAGAGAGAGAGAGAGAGAGAGAGAGAGAGAGAGAGAGAGAGAGAGAGAGAGAGAGAGAGAGAGAGAGAGAGAGAGAGAGAGAGAGAGAGAGAGAGAGAGAGAGAGAGAGAGAGAGAGAGAGAGAGAGAGAGAGAGAGAGAGAGAGAGAGAGAGAGAGAGAGAGAGAGAGAGAGAGAGAGAGAGAGAGAGAGAGAGAGAGAGAGAGAGAGAGAGAGAGAGAGAGAGAGAGAGAGAGAGAGAGAGAGAGAGAGAGAGAGAGAGAGAGAGAGAGAGAGAGAGAGAGAGAGAGAGAGAGAGAGAGAGAGAGAGAGAGAGAGAGAGAGAGAGAGAGAGAGAGAGAGAGAGAGAGAGAGAGAGAGAGAGAGAGAGAGAGAGAGAGAGAGAGAGAGAGAGAGAGAGAGAGAGAGAGAGAGAGAGAGAGAGAGAGAGAGAGAGAGAGAGAGAGAGAGAGAGAGAGAGAGAGAGAGAGAGAGAGAGAGAGAGAGAGAGAGAGAGAGAGAGAGAGAGAGAGAGAGAGAGAGAGAGAGAGAGAGAGAGAGAGAGAGAGAGAGAGAGAGAGAGAGAGAGAGAGAGAGAGAGAGAGAGAGAGAGAGAGAGAGAGAGAGAGAGAGAGAGAGAGAGAGAGAGAGAGAGAGAGAGAGAGAGAGAGAGAGAGAGAGAGAGAGAGAGAGAGAGAGAGAGAGAGAGAGAGAGAGAGAGAGAGAGAGAGAGAGAGAGAGAGAGAGAGAGAGAGAGAGAGAGAGAGAGAGAGAGAGAGAGAGAGAGAGAGAGAGAGAGAGAGAGAGAGAGAGAGAGAGAGAGAGAGAGAGAGAGAGAGAGAGAGAGAGAGAGAGAGGTGCTTGTATTCCATTCATTGTATTATTTGTCTCAAAAAAAATGCAGTCAATTCAAAAGCCCGCTGTTAGCTATTCTTCGCTTGACTGCAGAAGGAATTGTGTCTTCTGTCACATCACTCGCAATTCTACCGTCTTGTGCTAGTGTTTTTATTTCGAGATTCGTCTCATTAGTGTTTTCCAAGTCGTATATTACCGAATCCTATTGTTGTTTCAGTGAAATGTCTTTCCCACATTAGGTGAGAGTGTGGATGACACGCAGTTTATCATGGGATCAACAACCCTATGCTATTCGCTTTAACATAGATCACATTGTAGAGTTTCAGGTGGCACTGGTTTTAGAGATTTATGGCTGCTTGTCTTGATGACTATGGGATGCCAGAAGTGTCGTTGAGCTCAATGTAGGATGGTAGTGTGACATGGGCTAATTTTCAAAGCAACAATTTTGTGACAGTTTCAAAAGGTGGCAATATCTCTTGAATGTAAAAATATTTTTTTTTGCAGTCAAAAGGATGTCGCACATCCTTTCGATGTAAATAGCACGAAATAAGAGTCATCAAACTGATCCTGAACGTTCTTCCCTTCCTAAACTTTTGGCCCACTCATGGCACCCCTAAGAGGCATTAGACTGCTGGATGTTTGAATTGGAATGGGGCCATTTTTAAAATTTGTTCATGAGTTTCCGTTTTCCAAAAGAGGACTGGACCTTCACTCAGCCCTGTGAGCGAGAACATGGAAGCTTCTCGGAACTGTGATTGGTTGAAAAACAGTTGGAACATGTGAAGGAAACCAATAATCTTAAGGCATTATTTGCTTGAAAGGAATAGGAATCATAAGAAAAATTCTTTCTTTACACAAACACTTGAACGGTTTGTACATTTCTCAAGTTTACAAACTCAAACGAGATCTCCCTGTCCACTCAGCGAAAGTCTAAGTTACCTCAATCTGACCATAGAAACGGGTTCTAATGCAGGACCGTAAAGATGTCCAATTTCTGCAGCAAGAGGCTGCTTTTCTGAAGGGAAATTCCCTCGATAAAGTGGTCATCCTTGAGATAAAGAAATTACAGCATAAAGAAATTACGGCCACATTGAACTTTGGACCCTGACATCCGCACATAACATGACTGGAAAGCCCGAACCCATATGAGGACTGCCGTTACACAGAAACTTAGCAGGCTTAACGGATTCTTTTACGATTTTTATCTATGAGCTCCTCATACGACGAGTATGAGAGAAGTACGGAAAGCTCCAACTAGACATGGACCCCTTCTCTATGAGAGTACAAGTATGCAATAACTCAGCCTTAGAGGAGTTATGCGCCAACTCTGTCTCTTGGGATAAGCCGAAGATCTGAGCCATGCTTCAGGAAGACATTGCCTGCATGCAAGGACAGGAAGGACGAAACGAATCCAATGTTAGAGGCTGAAGCTATTAGCGGGCAAATGCGGACATCTGAACAATCATGCATGCGGTATTCATGTTCATTCAATTCACACGTAGGCATCTAACACGTTAAGGATCTTTGTATCGATGAATTTAGCTAAAGTAACAGTGGAAACTGTCTGAATCATAGTTAATGCATCAGAATGCAGTAGTATAATGCATACTAACGAGAGTAGGATTATAGGAACGAATACGCGCCATCATTTTCGCCCTTGCTGTCTTGCGTTTTTAACGAACGTGATTTAATTGGTCTACAAATTCAATCGCCATACTCTAAAGCTCACACTGAAGATACGTAGAGCAATAATAATCCCATTGATTTGAAACATGTCGTTTGACATTTATCATGAACCAATCAAACTAAATAGGATTCGTACAGATAAAAAGGTCATGAAATCTCAATCTCCAGCTTCTGAAGCTACACGCAGTTTGTACATACCCGCAGACTGCTGTGGATTAATACCAACTCCATCTGCAATTGGAGCCAACAAACGCAGTGCCCACTTCTGTTAAACATTTGTTGTCAGCAACATGCATCTGATACACATTTAAGGTTTAGAACATGGGAGGGTTTAATAATTTCTTCCATTAACTGGAAGAAGGCTTTGCAGAAGCTATACCATTTGTGATGATTGCACTGGTCTGTGGAGGAACTTTAAATTCTTCTGCTGCGAATTTCAGGACAGCTGTGAAAGGGGCTTCTTCCGGAACATTGAACCTGCTTATGCCAGACGAACAAGAAGTAGATGATCAGCATGGAATACCACGTAGACCAGGTGCCTAGGCGTTGCGTACATTGCTATATGTTTGGAAAGGTAGGGAAGGATGACGTGAGATAGAGAGGAACGGAAAAAGAGAGGAATAACTTAAAAAAAAAGAGATGCGGGATTTGAGGGACCAAAGAATGGCGCGAAAGAGCGGTGGGCGTACACTTTATAGGGAAGCTTTGGGTCGGAGGTGAGCGTGACTTTGAATGACACTTTTCCTCCTGACCTGCGCAGAATTGAAGGCAAGAGCCATCCAAGGCGCGGCCGATGTCAGAAGGATGTCACAGGCGCACGCCAACAACAGCCAGCAGCCTGTCCTCAACCCTAACCAGCCATGACGCCACATCGCTCAAGAAGAAAAAATCTTCAGCTTGATCCACATTAATAAGAGCGCAGCGTGCAGCTCACATGTCTGCTGCTTAGTGCAGAAAAATGTCGTCCTCGGGCCACGCCCTTCTCCGCCTCCTCCTTCCCCCGCCCTCGCCCTCGCCCTCGCCCTCGCCCTCGCCCTCGCCCTGGCCCTGGCCCTCCCACTGATCTCCCTCCCTCCCTCGCCTTTCCCCGCAGCGCTGCACAGGTCGAACCATTGATTGGATCGGCAACCATTGGTCAACCATTGGATGGTAGCCAATGGTTGGACCACCACGCAACCGTACGCACCAAGTACAGTACTGTACAGAACATGCGCAGCTACCGTACATTACTGTACGAACCACATTTCGATACACGACAAACTAAACTCAACTGCCTCCATGTCACTCCGGCAGTTCCAGACGATTGTGTTCCATGCGCAAAAGCAGTTAAATAGCTAGTTCCGTCTTTTGGATTGGGAAACCGTACAGCCTATAGGTTATGTGTCACGTGACACTAGGCTATGTTGGGCCTGGACAGTGGGCTTCTGGGGAGGAAGGGGACTGCGAGCCATGGCCATGGCGGCCGCCATCCTGCCGCCATGGCGCTATGGCGCCCCTCGACGGCTGCCATTCGGAGCCCGCGCGTATAATGGGCCCGCACTCGTCTGTGAAACGCGGCATTCTATTTTCCGCGTGGCTGCGTCTACCTCTTCCGCTTCTGCAGAGCGTTCCTTCTCTCAATACAAATGGTTGCGGGGTATCTACGGAGGTCGCGTAGCCTGCTCGGCTACTGCAGCGATAGAAAGCGCATCTTCGCAGGTCCTTCTTAATCTCCTCTTTTTTCTCCCTCCCTCCCGCTATTCCTCCTCTTTGCTCTCCTCCCGGTCTTCCTCTCGTTCCCCTTCGTTGACGAATTTGAATTTAAAAGGGGTGGCTTGCTGTGCTGAGCATGCTGGAATTTTTTTTTATGTATTTGTGGCACTGCAGGATGCAGCTGCCCTTCTTTCCTGGCTGCACGCGAATGGAGCAGTGACAGATGGCGTGCAGATTGCAGCAGATAGTCGGGGTGGGCTGGGCCTCGTTGCCGCCGCAGACTGCGTGGCCGGGCAGAGGCTGCTGCAGCTTCCCTCTCACTTACAGTTAACGGCTGCAAGAGGATCTCGAGGCAATGAGACAACATTCCCTGCTCTGCGCTCTATCATGGAGACCATTCCAGGTAGAGCTACACTCAGAATCGAACGCGTGTGCATAAATTTCACTTTTTTGAATGAAACATATCGAGGGCTGGTTGTTTTTCGCTGTTCATTTCGTGACTGCTAGAGAACTTGTAGTGTTTCGTGGATGCGCTGTTCGTGCTTATTTAGAGAGCTTGGCATGAACTCGTCGAAGCGCTCTTAGATAATCTCAAGTATGGATGTAATGCAGGACAGAGCCTCTGTGGGCCCTGGAGCTTGGTCTCGTTCTCCTGAGTGAAAGAGCTCGTGATGGTTCTTTCTGGTGGCCTTACATTCGCTGTCTTCCGCAAAGATTTTCGGTTCCTGTCTTTTTTTCACCCGTCGCCATCGGGGAACTTCGTTATCCTCCTCTCGTGGAACAGGTGAGGCAACTCTTGTTGGAAGTGGCTATCTCTAAAATATGTTCGAGAGGTTTGAACCTAATCTGCATATTAGACTTCTGAAGCAAAAAATATCCCAAATTACTCCGCAAACTCCTCTTCTCTGATGTACAACTCAGTGGGCTGTAAGTGGTTGCTATGTAACAAATGTCCTGGGCAGACTTTTCGTTTGTCTAATAATTTTGGTTCTTACAATGTTGCTTTGCATAGAAGGGAGGTCTCTTGTATGCTTGTCGCAATTCCATTAGCGTAGTGGTTACTTTGGTGCGAAGTAGGAGGGGCTTGCGTACCAAAACCATGAGTAGAAATTTATAGACACTTTTATTGCTCGCGGTCTGCCACAGCCATTTTCTCCTTCGCTGGTTAAAACGCTGGTTGTTTTTGAATTACGAGCTTGCTTAGCTAGCCAATTTTAAAAAACATCAGAAGTGCGTTTGTTTCAGTGACATGCTGTGAACTCAGCACAAGTTTTTTAGGTACGCAAGTCCAAGAAAAGTACGAAATGTTTTTTTGTTCCTCTACAGGTGAAAATGCGAAGCCGATTCTTGCTACATTTGAGCCAAGAAGTTATGCCCTTAGCCCTTCGGGAGGTTTCTCCACAGCAGCATCCTTTCTGTGGACAGCATGTGGACACGGGGGCCTTAGCTTGGGCTATGGCAGCTGTCTCAAGCAGGGCCTTCAGACCACGAGGCTTGAAGCAGCCTGCAGCCCTCCTTCCCCTTGTGGATATGGCCAACCACAGCTCTGAACCCAATGCTGCTCTAAGGGCCTGTGATCCGTCAGACGGCGGCGCAGTTGAGGTGCGACGCATTTCCCAGACTCGGGTTGAAGCTATTTGCGAAGACGCGAAGAGTGAAGACGCGAAGTGCGAGGGATATGGAGGGGAGGGAGGAAAGGAACTAGGAGAAAGTAATGTACTTTTTCTGATTGCTTTGATCAAGGTTGATGTCCTCACTATTGGGTCCCTCCATTACGTTGCCAGATGGTTGCTGTCAGTGATATGAAGGCCGGTAGCCCAGTGGAGCTCAGCTATGGCCCCCTCAGCAACGACTTTCTTTTGCTTGACTATGGATTTGTGGAAGAGGCATGCCGACATGACCGAGTGGAGCTGCGGTTTCAGCTGACATTGTTGGAAGCGGCTCGAGAGATAGCAGGTGTGCAACAGCAAGCGGACTCTTCTGAAGCTCTGCAAGCACTCCTAACACACCTTCACCTTGAAGGCCAAGGCAGTAACTTGCTGGTAAGTCGCCCATGCCCCTCCATGCCGAGATTATGACCGTCACTAGTTCAAATTCTTATGGATTTCTTGTGAATGCTGCTCACTAACCAATTCCACTTCATTCCTGCTCCTGCCTGGCAGGTGACTCTTGGTGGAAATGAGCACGTGGATGGCCGCCTGCTTGCTGTGGCTCGCGGTATGTATGCAGATTGGAAAAAAGCAGACCTTCAATCACTTCAGGATTGGAGGGACTCTGCACCACTGGGTCGAGATGTGGAGGAGAAGGCGCTGCGTACTTTGATTGGTTTATGTTTGTTGATGGAGGCCCAGCTGCCTCCTCCAACGGATGTTCCTGCGACCATAACGCTTCCCAGCGATGTGCAGTTGGCCGTGGCCTTTCGAAGTGAGAAGCGTCGCATTGTAATCAATGCTCTGCGTTTCCTCAAGGAGAGGATGCAGCTTCTGAAGCAGCAGTGAGTCAAGGGGCCGCATAGAGGGCTCTTCCAAGCTGGCGGAGATGAGTTATCCATAGACATGCCATTGAAGATGTCTATTGGTGCATATTGAACTGGTTCACACATTGGACCAGGTGTATTAGAGCCTTTGTCCATCCTGCAAGTGGAGATCATCGCTTAGAGTGTGGCATACATCCGACCAAGCCCTCGATAATGGGAGGAAACAAGGTAAACCTTCCGTTTGCGGGTGTGTTGCTAGTCGTCAGGGGCTGCAGACAGTATCCCCAACCGCAGCAGCCATGAAACCATACCGAGTGGTAAAGTTGTCGACCTGGTGTGTGGAAAAAACAGCCAACATTCCATATCCGCGTGTGAGGTGTTGCCGTCGTTTTGAACATAGAAAAAGGCCAGGCCCTCTGGCCTCCTTTCCTTCGGTTCTCATGGTGCCCTTATCACATGAGTACACTTCTGTACCAGCGTACCATTCTGTTGCAAAGTTGCACAACGCAGTACGAGCGGCCCCGCCTCGTTGCGTCGGCTAGTAGTTCTGTTATTGTTGAGTTGAGTGTGGCGTACTTTGTTCGCTGACTATCGGTTTGGTTCCCCATTTCTTCCGTCCAAAAGGCCTGTCGTCGCATGAAATGTCCTTTCTGTGTACCCTTTGGACCCTGATGGCCTCGCCATCGCGAGTTCAATGAAAGTTTTTCACCCTTTTCCCCCTTTGGACCGTGGTGGCTCGTTCCTTCAAAAATTGTCGTTCCCTTTCCTTGGCCGCAAAGCCCACCCGTCGTTCAACTCACGTGAAGTCACGTCACATAACGTCACGTCTTTGTGCAACACTGAAAAACCAGACCACGCGCGACGCGCTGCTACAGGATTGGTGGAACGCCAGATTCGGCAAATCTGTATCAGCCAATCAGAGCCGCCGTCGGCCAGCCTCTTTCGGACTTTCCCATCAACGAAATGATGCCATGTGGCATTCATATTTCCTCGTGGCACTGGGACACGTACGGCAGGTCCAGCGTGGCAGCTCCGATCTTGCGGGGCTCCCGTGAATCCGTGGCCGCTCACGTGCCGTACGGTACGGCTTGGTCCTACATTGGTACGGTACGGCGCCACTCTATACCGTACGGGTCACCGTCATTCCCTTGCCATTTCCCGAAGACGACAACCGTCAAGTCGAGTTTGAGTTTGGTCGTCCAATCACGACTTGCCATGGTGGCGTTGTCATTTCGTGGCGGGCGCTGGTTGGCTGTAGCCCATTCGTACGGTCCTTTACGGCATTTGTCCACACATACGGACGGCGCCTTTCCCTATCGCGGCTCGCCCTGCGACGGAAGGAAGGCTGCCAGTGAGGGAGTGGCCTTCTGTACGGCAGCAAACACTTCTCGCGCAACGTGGACCGTTGGATCGGAGATCGGACGGAGGAGGGGGGAGGGGAGGGGAGGGGAGGGGAGGGGAGGGGAGGGAGCAAAGGCGCCGAGAGTTTGGCAGGGGGAGTCTGCTGGTCTGCCTGCCTTCCTGCCTGCGCCGCAGCGGAGAGCTTGGGCTGCCGCAGAGGGAGGGAGGAGTGAGGAGGGCGACCATGGGGGAGGCAGTGGGCTCTGCGGCGAGTGCGGCGCGGCAAATGCAGCCTGCCATGGCGACCGCCAGACGTCTCTGGTTTGAGGAGGAGATTGAGGAGGATTTGCGCTGGGTCTTTGGAGTCAAGAGGTAACAAAGGAGAGAGTGGCTGAAGAATAAGAGGAAGAAGCGGAGCAGGAAGCTGAGGCATGGCTTCAGAATCTCGCATGTTGGAAGGAGAATCTAATTTGTTGTTTGGAAGGCGGGTCGCAGCATAATTCACACGGGTGTGAGCAAGTTTCAGGATGTTGAACTCGTCGAGAGCGGTCCGTTTGGCAAGGTCAGTGACGACTCGTGTTGCTGCTTCATCTCTACCTCGAACAGCAGAGACTCGTTTATGCTGCAGGACCTGGCGGTACCACTACGGTGTTATGGTCGAGGTCTTGGAACAGGGTCATCTAAGCGTAGGAGGATGTTTGAGCAAAGAAATTGCTCGATACCTTTTTCCTGTTTTGAGCTCTACAGGGAATTGCAAGAGCCGGTACTTTCGTCAGAGTCGCCTTCAGCGCCATTGCAATTTTGCTCCAAACTTTGTATTCAATACGAATTTGTTGAAAACTTACAGGCTTTAAAGCGCTGGTGCTTGTAATCAGCGTTTTCATCCTTGCGGAATTCGCGGAATCTAGGATAATTCCACAAAAGTATTGACTTTGTGAGAGATGTGGGCGAGCGGTAGAGGTGGTGCTAGAAGGAAAGCAAGCCTTGACAACATGGACAGTGCAGACTTGCCTAGTCCGTACAATCCAGAAACCATTAAATGCTTCGTTAACACCACAGCTGCATTGGATTTATAATTCGGGCTTCTGTTGTGGTGGCGTATAAGGAGAGAGTAAATCAGTTTTGTTATTCCCAGCACTTTCCGACACCCCAATCTAGTTGCCTTTCACGAGTCAGAGTGCAATTAAGAGCAGAATCGAAGAGCTGACAATGATTAAATTACGTCAGGTGGGGAAATTAGGAAGATTGTTGTGAATTATGGATGAATTGCGGAGGGCGAGCCGTAATTCACACTGTATGATAATTCTCCTCCTGAAAAGCTAATGAATGTTGCCAGGACTTAAAAATTACAGATGAAAGGTGAATTTACCCAATTTAAAGCTGGATATACTTGTCCCATAAATATAATCACATGGGACCTCGAAGGTTATTGGTTTCTGGCTTGAGATCTATTAATAGCAATTGAGTAAGTTGTCTTCATTTACCCAATTGCGTCAGAGCACTTGTGGAGGGTGGTGGAGGGGGGTTCAAATCGTGGCGCATGCAGATTTTCCAATGTAAGCTTATTTCATCTGTGGCCGTAGTGCAGGTGCTCATTCTAGACGGCAAATTGCAGAGTGCGGAGATGGACGAATTCGTCTACCATGAATGTTTAATCCATCCTTCCCTACTCGTTCATCCCAAGTGAGTCTTTGATTCTGCCAGATATGATCTCTCGCTGTATTTAAGCTAACTAAAGGGGAGTGAAAGGCCATATCCTTAGAGAAGACGCGAACTTTGGAGAAGCATAGGTTTGCGGGACAGGAATTGGGCTTTCTGAGGACAATGTGGTCCTTCGTTATCTTTGCTAACGGCAAGTTGTCAACCACCTGCATCCAAAGGAAATCTTGATGGATCAGGTTCACATTTTCATTCGTGTAGACTGCAACGATTGTGATGTTTCTCTGATGTGAGCAGTCCTCAGCGCGTGTTCATCATGGGCGGAGGAGAAGGCGCGACGGCTCGTGAAATTCTAAGGCATCGAAGTGTGGAGGAGGTTGTGATGTGTGACATAGATCAGGTGTGTTTGGCAGCAGCTACTGTGTATGCCTGAGAACCAGGTCCTGCAACTAACTGTGGGTATTTTGCGGATGGTTCAGTGCTTGAGATTGATCCCTGCGCATTTGAAAATTCTTGTCTTTCGCTTAATCAAGAAACATATGTTTTTTAGAAATGTTTTCGTCCAGTGACACTTATGTATCCCGGTTGGAGATTGGGCTGCGGTATTACTCCTGCAGGTTGTGGTGGACTTCTGCCGCCAGCATTTATCTGCCAATAAAGCAGCATTCAAGAGTGATCGTCTTCAGCTCATCATCAACGATGCTAGGTGAGAGGTCTTTGGATGAGAAGATAGCGATTCAGTTAGTGGATGTAATTCTTTCTTGGAAGCATGTGGATCCATATCATGATCATCTTAGACTAAGGCAGTCATCCAGGTTGAAGTGATGGTATCAAGTTAATTTCACAAGCTCAAGTCATGCTGTCGTGCAGAGCAGAGCTGCAGAAGGAGCAAGAGCCTTATGACATTATTGTGGGAGACCTCGCGGATCCCGTGGATGGGGGCCCTTGTTATTTGTTGTACACGGAGTCGTTCTATGAAACAATCTTGAAGCCAAGACTGAAGCCGGGGGGAATTTTTGTCACTCAGGTGTGTAGGAGCATCTAAACTCGGCAGCTGATGGAATTTTGCAGCACAGGACTTGGGAACTTGTCTTGAGTTGCCCGCTAATAGGAATAGGGGACTGAATGGAGGGGAAACACAGGCAGGGCCTGCGGGCATATTGACAGCAACGGATGTCTATACGCCCATATACAATACGCTCAAGCAAGTCTTCAAATGTACGCTGTATGACCTGATGTCTCCCTAAGCCTGCAGAAGGGAAGCAAAAGCTTTCGCTTGTTTGACTGTGCGTTGGTCTATCTTGCGGTTGAATTTCTATCTAAGGTTTACCACTAAGGTCACAGAAGCTGCTTCGGTCCGGTGCTGAAACGTAATTTTTGTGAGTATAATTAAGTTTTTTAATTTAAGTTAAAAAGGTTAAGTTTTTAAGTTTAAGGCTTTGTTATGGAATGCTGTGGACATTTGCAGTCATATAAGGGTGTAAGGCCTAAGTCGAAAGTGAGATTGACCTTTTTTTGGGATGGAGCTGTCGGCAGATGTTACTCCATATGCTGCGCATGTTCCCTCGTATGCTGACACGTGGGGCTTTGTAATGGTGAGATCTGCTCCCACGCAAGCCACTTCTTCACCCTGAATGCCTTTGATGGTGCTGGCTGAGATCGTCAATTGCAGAGGATATACGATTTGAACTTACAGCTTCTTGGATGAGGCCACCGAGTGCTGTTGCCCATCTGCAGTCTGGACAGTGTGGTGTCGTTTGGACAGAGAGCGGACTGCCTTTTCTCGTCTGGGGGGTGTCTAAGGCAGCGAGTGGTTCACTAGTACGAGGAATGGCTGTGGTTAACAGCTTCTGCTAGTGCGTTTTTCCTGTCGTGGAGAGGGTGGGAAAAAAAAAGCTGTGCAGTCTAAGAATGCTCACTCCACGCGCACATTCGTTGCAGGCGTCTGATGAGCCTCTGCCCAAGTTGCGTGGAGAAGAAGCCGATGTCCGAATTGAAGAGCGTGTGACAGGAGAACTGCGCTTTTTGGATGGCGATACGTTGATTTCTGTCTTTTCGTTAAACAAGTACACAAGGCGATTGTAAGGATGCAGTACCACATGATTACTTCTTTTGTCTAACAGGACAGGGTAGCGGAGAGGCTGTTCTGTTAGATGCTCAGGATCTCAAACTCAGAGCTGGAAAAGTGCATTGCAAACGTAGTTTCATCGTTCGTTGGTTCTTAGGCCATGGCATGATGCGTGGGAAGGATGGAAAGCATGGCTCATTATAAAGTGAGAGGAGAAGCAGTGGACTAATAGTGCTGCTTTTCCTCTGCGCAGGCTGGCGGAGGAGACGACCGTCTATACTGAGGACACCCCCATGTTTGTGCATGGCCATGGAATGCAAGCTCTCCATCATACAGACAAGGCCCTCAGCTGATACTGTAGGAAACTTCTGATATCTTGAAATTGCATTGCTTGGCCTCTCTCGAAAGCGCGCCTGTATCATGTCGTAGTGCTGCCGTTACTGCTCTCAGGTATGAACTAAGCGCCATCCGGTTGATACCCGGCGTGCCACACATAAGTAGTGTGGTTTTATTTTGGCTTTATATTTCGTCTTTGTATCTGACAATCGGTACTTGAAGTGTTTGCAAGTAGCAGTAGGTTATGCGCACATGCCTCTCTTCATTGAGAGGAGAAATTCTTGTAAGCTCTTCCCCCCTCTCGCAGTTGAATGTTTAAAAAGAAAGATTCGCAGGCACCTTCTTACTCGACCATGGGATCCAGTAACATCATTTTATGCCATTATCTGAAGACATCCTATTGCATTTATTCTCATCTTATTTCTTACTAATTGAAAACCATTTTAAAGACCGAATGCTGCATTCTCTGCGTTTTGGTTTGTTCTGTTATGTGGCCTTGATGCTTGAAATCCTCCATGAGAAAAGTAATCCAGAGTCATCCGCACTTCAGTCCAGTGGCAGCGAAGCAGACAGTGGCAGCGCACGTGAAGTGACACATAGAAAACCAAGAGTCAGAATTCGAGAATGATGTACAAGTCGTTGTTAAATACACAGAACCTAGACCAACTTGACATTGGAATTGTGAACTCCGAGTTAAACTGCGGCAGTTGACTCATCCACGCAGGCCCTGAAGTTTGAACGATAAATAAAGCAGGAGTTTGTGTGCTAGCAAAGCTTCAACATGGCAGCTCCTGCGCCAAGATGACCATCTCCCCATTATGTGCACTAAGTACTGATCAGACTTGGCTTGGGAGATAATAGATGCAGCGGGAGGGACTGCCATCCATGCCATGTGATGCTTGCGGCAGGCCGCACGGCAGTATCTTCACACAACGGGATACGATGCGCAGGTTGCAATGCCTGCAGGCAACATAATTGAAAGGCGATTGAGGTCCAGAATCAAGAGGGCATTCCTTTCCTGCACAAATGCTACAAGGCCGATATATGCAACAGCTAGGCAACCGCAAGAGATTCCTACTGCATGCCTAATGCATACATCTGCATTTATCGCCAATGATGTCGTTAAAGAGTTCCAGAAATAACCACGAAATTACGCAGAGATAATGCACTTGTAGATGATTCAAATGAATTAGATAGTTCCGTTGGCGAGTTCACACTGAAAAATACACAATTGTCCACATCTATGACTGCAGGAACATTGTAAAAGAATCGGAGGCCACAAACTTGTATATCAGAAGTACGTAAACGTTGACTTCGTTTGGACTACGCACATCAATTGGTGCAGCTTCCACACTGGTAGAGCAACAGGTTGGAGGAACGAACAGCAACTTCGAGGAAAATAAACACAATCGAATTTCGACGGGGTTAGTACTCACCACACATATTCTTTCCCATCTCGATGTTGAAGTAACCTTTCTCTCCCCAATCCGAGCCCCATGAATTCTTGACGATGAAGTAAGGTATTCCGAGCCCAACAGCGTCGAAACCCACAGCAACAACAGCGTGGTTTACAGTCTGTATTGTATATGTCAAAACAAAAAGGTTAAAGCAAGTGAGTGAGTGAGTGAGTGATCATTGTGAATATACAGAACGATTTGAATCAGGCTTTGAGGTATGCTCCTTGTTCAAGGTTCATCATAAAGAAGAATCTATCCTAACATTTAGTCCAACTAACACAAGAAAGCAAAACAGTGATGTTTCCATGTCCCAATGGCAGGTGCGGTCGCTATTGCAGTTGCCATGGTTTGCTTGGAAGTCCTGCGCTGTGGTATCATGCTAGGAAGTATGTCAACGCACGTCTGTCCAAGCAACTGTAGAGCAAACAATTCCACCACTGCTGAGCAACAAAACACATATGGACAATTGACTGTAGCACCAAATACGGTGCCACAAGCATAACCAGTGCGACTACGGCGTGGGTGACTGGAATAACTGAACACACTGCGGTCGTCTGTGTACCAGACATGTTGACAGAATGCAATTCGGTACTATGAGCTCGGAGTCGTGCTGAAAGAAAAAGAAGTACATGGATGCCTTTTCCAACGCTACGTTGAGACCTAAGTGACGGATTTAGACTAGTCCATTTCTTGTCCACTCTTCCCATTCTGTTGCAACTGTTCATGTGAGACCTGTAAAACAGCTCCAGACAGGCTCACGCTAGACTAGTATAGATTTTAGTGCACCGACGATTCTGATTTGACAACACTCTCTTCACATAGCCTCCCCAAATGAACCAGCGAGATGTCTCATACCTCTGCGGTCGATTTGCAGTTTGTTGACGTGTACACTCCATTCTTGTAGAACCTAAAGTCAGATACTACTTGATAGGCAATGCTGACCGGCCGGACAAAGGCTACAGCATCTGTCAATTCCGCTTCATCAAACTGCAAAACACAAAATGTTGGAGAGTCTTCACCTAATTCTCAATCTGAGATTCCATGATTTACTAGCAGTTTTACATCTAAATGCTACGCTAGAAAGACAAGTGAAATCACCAGCATTCAAGCACAAAAAAGTATTAAGTTTAGGGGAGAAGTCACCAACATGCTGCAAGACTTATTGCCTTTGTAGCAGGGTCCATTAACAAAGCCTCGCATCTTACTTGTTAACCATGACTGTCACCCTGATGACATCACGAAACCTTCTTGGCAAGGCATTTCACAAATAACCTCTAGAGAGGCGTTAAACAAGTTATCTTGAACCGGATAGAACTATGTACAATGGCATGAACTTCGCAAAAAAGACAGACATGAACAAATGATAAACATTTGGTAGCAGAAGCAAGAAATACAACAACCAAAAAATCCCTTGCATGAAAGATGTGTGTACCTCTGTGATGTTGACAACAGCCTTCACAGTGGCACCAACAACCTCAGGGTTAAACTTGCAATCTCCATCTTTTGCAGTGTAAGGATATCCGTCCTCCGTGTCAATGCCACCGTTGTACAGAATATATTCATATGCCTGCAATGCACTCGGACAGCAGTGATGACTACAAGTTTAGGAGGTAAAGGGCCTTCTTGATTTTTCTTGTAATGCCATTTTACTACGAAAGATTCCCATGAACGGAGATTCCCTACGAGACACAATATAAACCAATAGTAAGGCAGACGCCCTGCGACAGAAGTGTTGACCAGTGTATACAGCGCTCAAAGTGGAGAGAATGCTAATACGAAGTGCACCTCCATGGCATCAACGCAAGAAAGTAAAAAAAGAAATAAAAAGCAGCCTACCTGAGAGGGAAGTCCACCACCGCAACCAAAGTTATTAAATTTGCCAGCACAATCAACAAGTTGCTGCTCCGAGAGAAGTACCGACTTCCCAGTGGCTTGTGCATGTGCTGCTTCCAGGGCTCCAGTAGTGCTGAAAACAACCCAGCCATCGCAATATTCATCAATCAGGTAAGAAAGTTAAATTAGCAGTCAAGTGCTGGGTAGCAGAAGTTACCTTTAAACAATTCAGTATGTATTGATTTCTTTGCATCCACGCCAAAAGTACCTTGAGATGTAAGGCTAAGATGAGCTCTTGGCAAGCCTGTGATATGCGTGTGCATGTTGAAGGAATAGCATGGAGATGTCTAGCTAATGAACCACCAAAAAACTTTCTTTGCCCCTTTGTAGCTCTTAGAGTACAACCAACAAGGTGCAATTTTAGTCGGGCAACAATCAAGCAATCTGCAAACCTATACTGTCATAAAACCTTCGATAACATTTCAATTATAGAAACACGAAACTGCAACCAGAGGGCCGCTATCAAAGGGATAAACAATTTCAGACCCACCTGAACGTCCAGCAGGAACCACATCCACCCTGATTCTTTATTGGACCGACGATGCCATCCTCACGCCAGTCTTTCTGCATCCCATTGACAAAAGACAATGGCCAGTTAACAGTCAGAAAGGCCAATCAAGTGCAACATTTGCAGGTTTTCCTTTCGACAACATACTGCATTGCAGAGTTCTGGCATTCCATGAAAGGCGTACGGATCCAAACATTTCGCAATGCCAAGCTAGGTCGACCTTTTAAAAAACCAATAAAATACAACAAGATAATTCAGCAAGTAGCAACTTTGCATGTCAATCAGCACTGCGATGGTCTAAAAGAAACCACCAAGTGATCAAACATCACGGTCAACGTTGTTCACCTTGGTGGGGAGGACACGGTTGGACTTGACATGGTTTCCTTTTGTAGCTGAGCAATTCTGAGCTGCTCCAAGCATCTTCGATTTGAACTCCTCCCAGGTCCAGTCCGCAAACTCTGACAGAGAGAAAACAATGTAGTAAGGAATACGTTAAGAACGTTTAGTCCACGTGTCGCACTATTCTCAATCGTTAGCAAACTTACATGGCTCCATCTCTGCCATCAAGACGATACAAATGTGGCATGACTCGCCTGATCAACTCAATGCAAACCAGTAACGCAGTTTTCCACAATGCTGATGAGATCTAAACTCACTGTTGAGTTCCAGTGTGTACGGAAGAGCAGCAGTATTGGCTGCTTCCACCATTGCCTTGCTTTCCTTGAAATTTTCGAATCGTTGAAATAACTCAGTCTTGGTAGAATAGCGCTTCTCGTAGCTGCAACAGAGAAAATCGAACAATCAAATCCTTCTGGTTTGTTTAGCATTTTCCGTCAGCAGAATTAAGCTGATACCCAGAAGGGAATCATGCCGAGAACCAAGAAATGCAATCTCGAGCAACGATACGTACAACGGGAAAGGAATGAGCATGGCCTGTATCCAATGACAGGAAATTCCCATTACAAATTCAATTTCCAATTGGCACAAGCATAGACAGACGCAATGCTGACCTGATCACGTAATTCTTGAACTCTTCAACATGCAGGCCGCTTCCGAGCAGGTCAAAGTCTTCCGGAAGATCAAGCGCTTCCGTAACCATTGATATGCCAGGCTGCGGAATTTCATCGAGAGGCCTCAATGCCGCGCTCAGACCAAGGAAGGGGAGCAACAATGCTACGGTTAGCAGGCCCGCCATGGCTACCTCGCACTGTTGCGTCGCTCTGCTCTTGCAGGCGCTTTCTCCAAACTCGCACTTCGAGAGGTCTTTGTTTCGACCAGAGGGCTGCGAAACATGAGCGACGGCGCGTTCATTTCTGACACGTGGCATGTCACTAACCACTTTGCAAGGATCTTTGATTTCTTTCGTTGTTAGTTGTTTGACTTTATGGGAGGTACAGTGTTCAAAATCCAAGAAGTCGAGTTACTCGAAAGATATGACAGGTTTGGATGGTTCTGTTTCTCTTCTTTTTCCGAGTTCTGGTTGGTCATTGGAGGGTCTTTCGTCCCATGAAGTGCGTCTTCTCTGACCATTTTGGAGTTCCGATCGCTGGCTCATCGTGGGTATATTTTAAAAATAAGAAAATACATATATATAAATATATATATATATATATATATATATATATATATATATATATATATATATTATATATATATATATATATATATATATATATTACCTCGAGATTGGCAGGCATCACACGTCACTCCATATCATAGGAGGGATATTTCTCTCCATAACTTCATTCTACCTGACAAAAAGTAACATGGAGAAAAACTTGCGTACGGACGTTTGCAGTTTCCCCCAAATTACACCCCCTTCAATAAAGGGAGAAATTTGACATTGATCTCATGATGGCGATGCCATCAAACGTACATGAACAAAACCAACATGGTGAACCTCCTTTCAATAAAGGAGACAAGGGAATATTTACCATAGTGCCACCGAGAGGTACTCAATCAAGCGGAATCGACACCGGATTGGACATGGTCACCGCACAAATGTTAGGGGTCTCAGATCTGACACTTCACCTAGGATTCGAACTTTTTGGCAGTCTCTCATTCAAAACCGGGCAACGCCTCGATCAACATACACACTAAAGCACTTATCAGAGGGGAACAAGTTTGCACCAAAGTAGCCGCAGAAAGTAAGCGTGCTTTGGAGCCCGGTACAAATGGGCAATCACAGGATCCAAGCACACGGAATTTCATCTGGTATCCTTCCAATTGGCTGAGGAGAGAATGCCCGGCAAATTTACCAACAAAAATATACAGAGTGACTAAATATCAATGGATACACCCGGACACACACTACGACGCAGCAGCCGAACTGAATGCCGCCGACTGGTGACGAACACGACGCATGGATGACAGATTCAGACATGAATGCATGGGCTGCAGGGTCGATGCCATGGCCGTGATGCCATGGCCATGGCAGCATCTCGCCATGCCCTCCTTGGCGTGACTTACATCGCACATACCCGCTGATATTCCCACGCAACTCTCTCAGTGCCTGAGAATAGAGCAGTTCCAGCTGTACCAACTCCCCTGTTCCATTCCTATGTCTCATCTACCCATCTACGCCAGGTACCTGAAGTTATTCGGGTTCTCCTTATCGCGCTCTAAATATTCGCGTGCAATCAAATCCTCAATCCTTTTCTTGATTACTTTGAAGTCCGGCTGCAGCAAGAGGTGATAGCACCACGTGAGTACACGGTTGATTGATGTTTGAATCTTGTTTCAGTCAAACAAAGAGCAGGACCCAGAAGCGTACCTTGAACATGCGGCCAAGCTGCTCCACGCATTCCAGAACCAACTGCTGGTGGCCCAACACCTTGCGGCTCTTCATGATGCGCACCAACGAGGCATCAATTGCGTATCGTCTGTCCTTGTCCACATCCTCGATGACCTTCTTCTTCTCATCCATGGGAGGCAGCGGAATCTGCACGCAAGGCAGACTCAAAATTAAGCAACAAAAGGTTGAAGCTTCCTGCAGAAGTCCAGTGGATCCAAGAATGAGGAAGGAGCTCGGACAGGAGCCTGCTTAAGCTCATCCAAAGACGCGACAACTCTGTAATGTAAGTCAGAACAGTCACACAGACGACCATTACACGGAGAGGAAGTGTCAGTCGAATAGACTGAACGACTGCAGTACTCCAACCCACACAATCTCCTGAGACTCACCTTGATTCTTCGCAACCTATCGGTGAATGTGTCGTTGAACTGAAATACATCATTCACATCCACATTCTTTGTGTTTGATTCTTTGGATAGAATTTTGTATTTAGCGCAGGATAGAGAATGGAGAAGTCTGACAACATCCTCGTCTGTGAGATTTAATTGCCCTTTGATATCTTGATAGCTCAGTCTGTCAACAGAATTGAACAGGAGAAGAACTGCGGCCTGCCAAGACACAGGCATACGGAAAGAAGCTTCATTAGGTCAACTTCTTGCAAGTGGAAGAACAATTCATTAGATCATCTGTCGTGAATTGTAGTGGACAGTCAAAACAAAAAAATTGCCCTACTGAAAGTAGAATTCCATTGCTGCGCCAGGGAAGGGCCCAAATTATTGCTTCATTTCTTAGTGCCAATAAAAAGACATTCAACTAGACAAGCAGACAGCCTCCTGACAATGCTCACCTGATAAGTCGTCACGATCAGCTCAATAGGCTTCGGCTGGAATTTTCCTATAACGTTGCAAGTTCCCAAAGAATATATCCATGTCAGCTTCCGATGTTTCGTCTTTGTTTGATAAAATTCCTTGAAGACCTCGACACATTTCACCTGGAAACAAATAAATGTTTGCATCAGAATGCAAGTTATGAGTACTTTCGCCTGCATTGCACAGCATATGAGATCTGCGAGTATACAACAGATTTCTCTCATCTAACCAATACATCAGTCACACAAACACATGACATGCCAGGCTGCACAAACACGTCTTCCTAAAGCAAATACAGAACAGCGCACAATGCAGCCAAGCTGATAATTGATCAGTTTCACAGCGCTTGAACTCACCATCTCTGCTGGGAGTGCCAGGTCCGATGACTTGTAGCTTGGCCAAAAACCCGTTGTCAGAACTGTAACCGTAAGATCAATGCCAGGATGTGCTGAAGGATTGTCTGCCAAAAACTCTTCAAATGAAGTCTGGTTTTCACGAGCTAAGGTAAGATCAGTTACCTGCGTAAAAAGGGGGGCAAAGGTCAATTCAACGCTGATACAGCAAACAGTTAGGCACTTCGCATAAAAATGAGCAAGTACAGCTGCTAGGCAAGATCTTCAGCACTTCCGATCCAGAATTATGGCCACAAATAGGCGAGTACTAATACTTTACAAAGTCAACACTTTAGATAGCCAAGTCCAACTCGTCAAGTAAAGTATGGACAAAAAAATTCCGAGGAAAACTTATAAAGCAAACAAAACAACACACATTTATTTCGAGTCCATTATTTTTTCCTGACTACGAGCATATGTCAATCATTTAACCACCATTCCCTACTTTGACTCTCCATGAATCAACCAACCAAAGAGCAGGTTCAAAAACTTCTCACAAGAGCTCAGTGGTCCTTCAATACTAGCGGATGCAAGATCTGCCCGCCAACAGGAAAAGGTATTCAAGAACGCTGCCTCTCAACCACCATGCTTATGAACGTACCATGCCTTCCATTTTGGAAGTGAACTGGCCACCACACTGCTGCTTGAGTTTCGTCAAAATGCTTCGCTCGTGATCATCATTTGCACTCTTATCAAAAAGAAGCCGACGGGCGAGCTTTTTCCTGAACAGAGAAGATGACAGCATAAGAAACACGCGCTAGGAGTGGCCAAGCAGAAAAACTCAGGCTCGAATCAGAAAAAAACCCGAGCAATGATCACGACCCACCATCTCAAGCCTAGCTTAAGATCCTCACCAGGCGCCCTACACTTCTGCTGTATTATTGGACTCACAGCCAATATCTACTGTTTGCAGCCTCTTGACACTGGCGCAACTGATCTCTTTCACTCAAAACAACAACATGCAAGATATAGCAGCCTCTCTTTCCACAGCAAAATGAGAAAGCAAAGTTTATACCTGTAAAACTCAGCAAAAAGATCCTTGTCACTTATGTATGCAAGTAAGCGCACAACCTGTTGAAGACAGTCCAGAGCCAACAAACAAAACCAGAATAAGGAGCAGCAGTCATGAAAGAACGTGCTACTTGATAACCCACAGATGCTGAAAATACACGTGACGAGCGCTACAAACTACAAAAACGCGTGAAGGACAAAAGTGTGGAATGAAAGCTACCAGCATTGAGTGCGACATAAGTTAGCAGAACTAAAAACGGCATAGATTAACGAGGAGAACTGAAACATGAAATAAATATTGGCAAGCAAGAAGGACCTTGAAAGCAACAAACTTACCATCCCCTTGACCTTGGTCATATTATTCTGTACAGATGCAGCTAAGTACACAGGCCGTGATGCAAAGCAATTGCGATTACCTTTTCTAGTGTATCCTCAATAGCTTCATCGCTGAGCTTTTCACTCCCACCCTTCTTCAACAAATTGTCACAGAAAGTGGCGAGCAGCTCCGCACTTGTACTTCCAGCAACACCCTTGTTGCAAAACACTTCAAACGCCTCCTTTAATGCCTGCAGGAAAAAGGCATCCAATCTGGATAAATCAGTGTATATTTCAAAACATGTGCACCATGACAAGACAGTATTAAGAGCAACGTCGATACAAGTAAATGATTTGGAGTACGATGATCAGAATGCTTTAGGGTAGGTCAACCTGTCTGATCAACATTTTGATGAGCAGATGGGCAGACAAAAGAAATTCCTGCATAATCAAATCTTGTAACAGCTTCGCCAAACCAAGGTACAAAGCACATACGTCACATGTCGCCAATTCCATCTCAGAACTAGATTATAACAAAATGGTTTTTTCTCCAGAGAGACGAGCAGGCTGATAAAGCTAGACAAATAGGACAAATCAGAGAAGATGACTTCCATTGACGTACCTTGTGGAACAGTGAATGATTCACGAAACACTCGCTGACATACTGCAGATATTTGTCATGCAACTCAATAACCTTCCGGACAAAAGCCTGATACAAACAAATGCAGAAAAATGGTATCAGTGCAACACAGCAAACAGTCGGTCTCACGGGAATAAATTTGAATGAGAGAAAAAAAAATGACTTGGCAGATGGAGAAGACAAGGGGAGAGCCAGAAATATTTGACTGATTATGAGTCCAAAAAAAAAGCGAGAGGGTAAACGCGGCAACTTGATTCTTTAAGGCTCACGAATCATATCGGGTTTAAAGCCAAAATACCTAGACGGTCATTGACCAGTATCAAACAAAACTTAGGAAATGGAAGAAGAATATAGAGGGCTTACTTGCTCTTGGGCGCCAACCATATCCTTTTTCTCTGCCTGGACACCACACAAACTAATACGTTTGTAAGTAGAAAGAAACACTATTGTAGAGTAGAAAAGAAAAAGGGGGGCCTAATTTATGAACACTCACAACACCATGCACTTTCACAGGCAGTAGAAATTCCAAAAGTCCAGAACACACCTAAATTGCTATGCCACGACACTAACAGCAGCGACGCCGGTAATCGACTATGGTTTGAATTGACAGGAGACAGCTGCGCAAAGTTACTTTGCACCAGCCTCGTAACTCTACTGTACTTACGGGAAAACCTAATACAGAACACTTCAGTACTCACATAACCTTTGCACCGGTCAACAAATGCTCACTAAACGACTTTGCACGCTTGTGCTTGCTTCACATAAAAACAGCATCTACATGCCTTCAACCAGAAGAAAGACATATCCAACTAAAGTAAGTCGAGAAGTAGCCGGGAGTCAAGCTGATGACACGTACCTTTTTACTACTCGCTGCGTCTTCAGCCTGTTTCACTAGTGCAGTGCCCTCATCCGTCACATGCTGCGTACACAGGATACATGAAGTCAACAAGGCAGTTATACACATTTTCAATTTACCTCGACGAATCACTGACCAATAAAAAAAACATTCAATTTATTCAAGACCAGAAAAGTTTTTGGAATCTTACCTGCCGAAAGATTGCAGCCACAGGCTCAAGACCTCTCGGTACCCTAAAAAATAGCCTGTACATTCGTGACAAGTCTTCCACCTGCCAAACCAGAACATATATGAATGCAGAAGCACTGTTACGGAAAATAATGGTACAGCTTTCAATTCCTAGCTGTGAAAAAGCCACAAGTTAGCTACAGCCACTTGCCTTCAAGCCACAAAAATTCACCAACAAAAAAGAAAATCAAGAACACACACACAAACCTTGTCATCTCTTAGAAGTGCGTGACAGCCAGAATGTTCCTTCTCCAGAAGCTGGTTCTCATACTGGGTCAACAGCTCATGTTGCACCCTCTGCAAACAAGCAGGCAACAGTGCCCAGGTAAGCGAGATATTGGCAAATCCAACCTATTCGATAAAACCATGCAGGCAAACCATGAAGATATTGAAGATATTTTCACGTATGCAAGGCAAGACCATCCTAAGGATAAAGGACAACATACATGCGAGCTGAAACGTACTTACCTCAAGCAGCTTGGGTTCACTACTGACATGGAGATAGTGTCCAACACGCTCCTTCTCCCTCTTTAGACATTCTTCTGCCTGCGGCCGCATGAAAGACGTGAATAAAGCTGCGTCCAGTTGAAGGCCGGAGTTCGACTGACGACACTTCGACTGACTACAGTTAAGACAGTTATAGAAATTGAAATGCTGAGATAAAAATGGAACACCCAAACAATAAGTCTCGCCTACCTTCAACATGTAATCCGGACAGGAATCTTCTTCGATCCAGGAGGCTGCTTTCCTCGAGTAATAGGCAGCAGTATCCACTAGCAAAGCCGCCTCAAAATCACTTTGGTAAGCTTCCATGTTTCCCATGCCTATCTCCACAAAAATTCCTAATACGTTTTTCAACAGTGCTCGATCAATCTGTTCACCTTCTCTTTCTCGATCAATCTGCAAAAAAATTCAAATACACTATTAGTCCAACCAGTAGAACAAATACCAGGTAATTTCTTACTTCCAAGGATAGGCCTTTTAAGTATGCTAAAGCCATAACAACCAACGGATAATAGAAAAACCAGTCAAAATTATAATTGCATCCAATGACAAAAAAGGGAATTTCTGCTGCTGCCAACAGCTTGCTTTTATGGATGGGTATCAGGGCTAGAAATTGCATACCAATGCAATAACAGCATCTTTCACGTTATTTTTAACCTCTTGATAGACCTGCAGAAAGGGAGTGAGAGGCCACAGAAACGAAGTCATTCACAAAAGTTGTTGAATAGACAAGACAGACCTTATCTTACACAATAGCACAGCTGCAAATGGGCGACAGATCAGCCATCATACCAGCTCTTTGAAGCACGTTAGGCCAACTTCTTTCAAAGGCTGCAGTTGCCGTCGGGCGATAAAGTATCGATCAAGATAGTTGAAGAAACGTACTAGCCAGCGAACCATGATTTTATGATTTTCCCACCGTTTGACAAGCTCTCTCAGCATGAACTCGTCGTGCTTTTCCTGTAGAGCGGGCAATACCTGTTCCACGAAAAAAGGACAATATTGGCTGTAACTGATCCTCGCTCTCCCAGGGCAACCACTAGCCTACGAGCACGCCAGGCAATGATTATTCCAGACTCACCAATTCGTTGATGTAAGCCTCAAATGATTCCCGGTAACGGTCATACAGTTGTTGCGAGTAATCCTGAGGAGGCTTCTGAGTACACATGTTATAGATGGTTCTGAATTGAGAGGTTAAGGACCGCAAACATCTCAGCAGCAAACCCTAAATTGTAGCGTAACGGTGAACACGTTGAAATCCGACAACAGAAAGTAGGCAACATCGCCTGAAAACTTCGTTAACGACAAGTCAGGCCCCCACGGCCTAAGCAGCAAAGGAACTCTGATGTATGAAGTGGATACGTGTACAAGTACATATACTCGTCGGCATTGAACTGCTGTTCTGGTATACCTTCCAAAAGGTTTTTCAACTTTGTGATGCCTTTTTGCATGTGCGACCATCCCTGTTCCAACTCAATCACCTTCCTTTCGGACATCATGGTGAACGAAAAGCACACCAACCTCCCCCGCTCAGGCCGCCAAAGTTCGACTACAGCGTGCCGCCGAATATACGCCCGGAGTCTGCTCCTTCTTTTTCAGGGCAGAGACAGATGCAACCGAAGGCCCTCGGCTACCATAGCCTTGAAAGGCCGGCCACCCTCCCTACTCCAAGCCACCATGCCAGGGCTCCGTTGGACCTCGCAAGCTGACAGCAGGAAGCTCCTTCCCCTGCATAGAACCAGGGAAGCCCGCCCTTCCACGTTTTCTTTGTGAAACTGGTTTCTGTACACGCTTTCTGTTCATATCAGTTCCATGGACAGAATACGCGTTCGGTTAAGTGACTTCGGCGGAAGCCTCGCTAATAAATGAGTACAGTCATTGGTACGTAAACATGGACCCAGAGCTGGAATTAATTGCGATATCGTTCATCTCGGCTGGTACCTCCAGTATCGTCGTACCGAGCGTATCGGTATTTAAGCGACGTCTCTTCTGCTATGCGACGCACATGAGTGGCTCACATAGTCACATTCCACTGTGCGATGTCGCACTATGGCCCGTGCGCCTCGCGCCCTCGCCAGGGCGGGGTTTCCACCAAGCGGATTCAAACCGCGCCACGTCGGATGGCGCTTCCTCCTTTTTTACAAAATCTGGTTACTGTAGCCCTAATAGCCATGGTGGCCACGTGGTCGGACCCGATTCGCTACGACCTCGACTGGCGGTCGCGGCGGGTCGTTGGCTGCAAGAGCGCGGCGAGAGACCAACGCGGGAATCGAGAACGGATCTACTGAAGCCACGTGGCGGCGCGCGATTGCACGGGACATGATTCACCAGTTGCCGTTTCGCAAAACGCGGCCGTCCAGGCGAGGGGAGGCTCGGGAGGGGTTTGGAAAACGCTGTCGTGGCGGCCACGTCGGCGCCACGTCGGCGCCCTAAGGGAACCCGGAAACGTGTGACGACTGCGAAGCTTCTCCGTGGAAGCGCGCCCTCGCTCGTGCCGGCGGAGGGAGAGAAGTGGTGAGAGCGAGGGAGAGGGAGGCATGTTTTTGGCATCCTTCCACTCCCATCTGACAGCCTTCTCTCTCTCTCGCGAGTGAAAGGCTGTCTCGTCAAAGGAAAGAGAGACAGCCTGCCGTGAGAGCGAACGACA
This sequence comes from Zygnema circumcarinatum, assembly GCA_037447605.1. Classification (NCBI taxonomy): domain Eukaryota; kingdom Viridiplantae; phylum Streptophyta; class Zygnematophyceae; order Zygnematales; family Zygnemataceae; genus Zygnema; species Zygnema circumcarinatum. Next base: position 2,754,053 of record CM074809.1, read on the forward strand.
AGAAGGGAGAGAGGAAAGTGCAAATAAATGAGAGTGTGTGAAAGAGAATGGCATCTCTATCTCTCCCTTTCCCTGTCAATTGGAAAATCTCTCTCTCTTTCTCTACTATTCCCTAGCTATCTCCCTCCGCCCTCCCTCTCCCTCTCCCTCGCTCTCCCACGCTCTTCCTCGCCCTCTCCCTCTCTGCCACGGAGAGGTGGCGAGGAGGGACAGGGCGTACGATTTTTACGTTCAACGATCAGCCACACGCTGATTCGCACGTCTGTGTGATCCTCAGAGTTCTTGCAAGCCTCTGGTGGCCCCCGCCACCGTCGCAAACGCTCAGTCTTTTGAGCGAAAATCTCGCGGGGCAGCGACGCCATGGTGGCCGCGAGCCTCAAGCACGCGCCCGCGCACGTCCTCCTCGTCCTGGCCAATCGTCGCGTACTCGTCCAGCCAATGGCGTGCACGGTTGCTGACGTGGCACACGAGAAGAGCGTGACGTGGCAACACGAGTACAATGTCCTCATGCACCCCCACTGCTTTGTTGCGTCCTCCAAGGTCAACTTGCAACGCATTGCCCCCCCTCCCCCCACCCCCTCCCTCCCTTGCAGGGCTCTCCTCTCCTCCGGGTTTTCGTTTGTTTTCTTCAATTATGTTGTCTTCTTCTTATTAAAGACACATCCTTGTCATTTTAAAAACTGCTCTCATCATGCTTTGTTTCGTTTTAAACAGGTACTGCTTTACACGGAGTCATATCGTTTATCCTCCGCCATAAAAACCCTAGACAGCCTCAAGCCCTAATTCAAACTCTTAGAATCCCTAAGGTTGGTTTATGGTTCGAACACAACAACAGATATCGTTTGCAAAAATGGTTGCCGCGGACAGCAGCTTGAATTCCTTGCTCTAGTGGCCGCGAGCGACGTTGTAAACTCATCACTCTATCGAGTGTCGATCCCTGCTTGCCTGCTTGCCTGCTTGCCTGCTTGCCTGCTTGCCTGCTTGCTTGCGGTTTGCACATTGACCGGCTGCCGCGCTGCGCAAACCGCGGTCCAGCCCTGGGCGGCTCGTCGTACCGCCGTCCTTGCAGGGCGCGCCTTTGTGTTTCAAATTGGTGTCCAGTTTGCCTTTGCGAAGTCGGAAGTCCTGACCCAGCTCGACTCAAGCTTAACGACAAACAATCTGCCCCACAGATTCATAAAACCTTTTGAAATTCTTGTGCACGTGGCCGCCCTCTACTCGCCCCCCTCTCATCACTTTAAGGGTCTAGGACCAAAACCTACGGTTATGTTTGAAAATAATGGCCAAAAATTGTGTCCTACGTGGACGCGTCCCATTCGCGGAGACCACCGGAGCGTGCCTTTACCGTGTGGCCTTCATCAGGGCGCCTTTCCCGTGTACCTAGCGCTGACGTAGACAAAACGTCAGATATTTCCCGCCCGTACACGGAACGCGCCCTAACTGAACCTGCGACATAGAGCGCGCTAGCAGTTCCCGCATGGAACGGGCCGGGCCCGGGGCGCTGCCGCACGGCCGCGCGGCGCCCACGTAGAAGCGGCGGCGACACGCGGCGGGCGGGCGGGCGCCGGAGGGAGAGAGGGGGGGGGGGGGGGGGG
>CM074809.1:2755657-2813157 GCA_037447605.1 Zygnema circumcarinatum
GGGGGGGGCAGACAGGGCAGGACAGGGCAGGGGAGGGTACGTTTCCTTGCACGCAAGCAAGGGCAACAGGCAGGGCGGAAGGGAGGAAGGGGTGGACTGGGGGGGAGGGAGGCGGAGGTCCACGGGCGGGAAGGCTCCAAATGCTGCGCTTTTCCTTTCAGCACCAGCTGATTATTTCTGAAGGAGTTTTTGGAGTTTTTGGAGATTCAGAGCAGCAGCCATCAAGAGGGCTTAGAAGTTTTGCCGCTGCCAGATTAGAAGTATGGCGTGCAATTCCGCACCTCCGGGGCTATTGGCGTCAGAGTTAGCTCATCATCGTACAAACGCAGGTGAGTGTTGGTTGGCTTACTGTGATTGTTATTTGTGGGAGGGGGGATTCGAGTTTATGTAAGAAACCGTGCAATAGTAAACCGATTAGCGCGCTGTTTAATTTGATACGCTTTTCTGGTTCAATGTCATTAAGCTTGACCAATACGACTCGATACGTATACGCATTCTTGCTGGCTTTGTGGATGGGTAGTGTGGAAGCAGATCTCGTCTCTTACCGACAGCTTCTGGGTGTCTCATTGCTTGTTTGAAGAAAGAAGAAAGTCTCTTAATGGCTTCTGAATGGTTTTGCTCGCAAAGAGGAAGGGAGAATATGCCATATATTATTTGATCCATTAACATATATTTTTACGCAGGGCGAGCGGTCGACTGTGTGCAATCTTCCGGCGGCAGCATGGAAAGCAGCCATAGAGGGTCCGTTGGAGGATGCGAAGACACCATGCAGTCAACAGCAACGAGTGGCAATACCGCTTTAGAGCGACCTTTAGGATTAGAAGTTAACGCGTCACCAGTATTAAGAGAGCTGGAGCTGAGAGAGAAGGCTATTTCTGCTGCGGCGGCTGCCGTTCTGTCTGCAGTCATTGTTAACCCCTTAGATGTAGCAAAGGTAAGACTGTTTTTTCCAGGCACGCCTTTCTGTAGTGGCAGAAATTGGTTAGTAACAGTTCGCCAGAAGAAGGATGAGTGGTGTTTTCCCTGTTCTGATCGTGAACACCTAGTAAAACTACGGTTGTTTTACGTGTTTGCAGACGAGGCTACAAGCACAAGCAGCTGGAAATTCACGATATGTTAGACCCAGCTGGCAGCATTTGCCGGGTTACTACAGAGCGCCTCATTCTTTGCAGGTGAAGATCATTACACCTTCTTTTGTCTACATGTTCAATTTCACTGTGGTTTGTTAGACATAGTTCATGATGTTCTAAAGGCATCCTGCATGTTGACAATGCTTTTAGAAGTCATGTCAGCCGTGTTAGCCCGCATATTGAGGTTGGCAGTTTCGTTGTTCAACACTAAGCTTTGTCTTAAGAGGCTAGACCGGCAAATGGCCTGGTTCATCTTGCCGTGATTGCGGCCTTTAGCTCTGCATTTGGAATTCACTTTTTTTTGGTGGTTTGTGGCATTGGCAGGCTGACGAGTACAAAGGCACTTGGGACGTTATGAGGAAAGTTAGTAGTCAGGTATACGATTGGCATGACAATGGTTGCTGAGGACTTCTTAAAGTGTTTCTTTATGCTTTACCTATGAAAGGGATGTTGCCACTATTGCTCGCTTGTTTACCATATGTTGTAGTTTCATGAATTGGAGACTGGAAGACCCTTTCGCTAGGAAATACTTCTCCTCATGTTCATTGTTTTGGGGGAATTTTCAGGAAGGATTTTGGAGGTTATGGAGGGGAACAAATGCTGCGCTTATTCTAGCAGTGCCCACGGTAAGTGACGAGTCATGGAACTTGTGGGATGTATGGAATGTAGTGTCTCTTTTTCTTTGTTACGAATACTGAAAGAACAAAAACTGAATAGTGTGTTGGAGATTGCGGCTCCCGCATGTAGTTTTATCACAAGTATGGCATGCATAGGTTACCTGCTACTGGACTCAATGGGGCAGGAGCTGAGGATGCTGATGCAGGTGGGCATCTATTTGCCTGTGTACGATTTCCTGCGGGAGTGGATGGAGAAAGGTCCAGATGGAAAGCCTAGTGCCATAGCTCCCTTTGCACCACTGCTATCCGGCTCAATCTCAAGGTCAATGGCAGTAATTGCTTGCTCGCCTCTAGAGTTGGCGCGGACACGCATGCAGGTGAGCTGCCCTCTGTTTGACGCGAAGTTTTGTTTTGGATTTTCTCCTATTCTGAAGTTTTTTGCTCTCTGTATCATTTATAACAGTGTAATTGGTCTACTATACTTACTTGCGAATTTTTTGTGAGACTTGATTTCAGGCTCATAAGGAGGTGAGCAGGGGCTCTGTACCGGGGGTTTTGGCTGTGCTCCGTGAGGTTCTGAGCACAGCAAAGGGAGGTTCAGGAAGCACCTGTAAGAGCCTCCCCTTGTCATCAGTTCTACATTACGTGTCCACTACACAGAATCACACTTCAGAAATTTTTTGATGGTTAAATATTTTGAGAACTACTGCAGCCAATCGTTGCCAATTGAGCCCGCCCGTTCACAGTTAGCCAACTCACTCCTTTGTTTTCGCCTTATCTAAGAGTAGAGTGACTGAAACGTTTCAAGAGCTGTGAAAGGCCACTTTGTTTTTGTCATGATGTGCATATTAAGTAATCCAGCTGGCAGTTATTGACTATGGTGTTTGTTGAAGTGGGAAACAGGGCGACGTATTGGTGTGTTGTGGACGGGAGTTGACGCGCAACTGGCTCGGGATGTGCCCTTCTCTGCCATTTGCTGGGCTTCACTAGAACCGGTACATGTCCTAACGATTCTAATGAAAACTTGCCTTTTGTAATTTGAACTGCAGTTATAATGGTGAAATGGGTGTCTTTGACTCTTTTGAATGCGTGACATGAAGCAGGTTGGGAAAGTTTTGCATTCATATGGAGAATGCAAACAGCGGGGCATTGGGTGAAAGTTTTGCCCTTGTATGCCTTTTTCTGACATTGACATATCTGATGAAGGATGTCGATCGTGCTGATGTTGTGCACCCTGACTTTTGGAGGCAGGTTCGACGTCATCTTTTAGAGCTGGCCGGTCCTGAGCCAGGTCTTGTGCAGATCCTTGGAGCCAACTTCGGTGCGGGTATGCTCGCCGGTTCGCTTGCTGCAGCAGTCACAACTCCGCTTGATGTGGTGAAGACTCGGCGGCAAATAGAGGTGAGAGACCTTCTTCCTTCTATTCGTTTTCTTGACTGCTGCTGCTGCTAACGACAGTCAGCATCTTAAAAATAGTGTCATAGTTTAAACAATGTTCTGAAGGAGAAGGATGTCTGGGGACTTGGATGAGCAGAAGTGCCCCGTGAGAAGTGGAGAAATGGGCACAATCAAAACGCTGCTGCAGGTTTATAGGTGAGTTGTTTCACCCTTCCAGCCCTGGAAAAGTATCGTGGGGTTTCAGTTTCCTGTTCCTATAGTTCCTATGGAATGCAAATCCTTTGTTGCTGTTTTACATGTTTCTCTGCAGAGCTGCTGTAGTGTTTCTGCAGCATGAGGTGATGGCTTCCATTTGGGCCCAAGGTTGGCTTCTGCCATGTGTCGACCACGTGATCCTACCCATTAGTCTTGAGTGTCAATGGTAATTATATGTTGTAGAGTTGCAAATGGCATGCAATTAAGGAATGTAGCTTCATACGCCAGTAGTAGGAGGAGGTTTTGCCCGGATTGTCTTGACAGGTGTTCGTTGAATTTAGCGCCAGTCATATCAATTACGTCAACTAATTTGCTGATGCTTGTTGCGGGGTCTTCCATCCACGCAGGGAGCAAGGGTCCAAGGGACTCTTTACAGGAATAACACCCCGTATAGGGCGCGCTGCCCCGTCAGTAGGCATGGTGGTGTCATTTTACGAGATAGTGAAGCACATGTTGCGGCACAAAGAGCTGACAAATTTCAATTGATGCCCTGCGCCCCCCCCCTTCCTGTCCCCCTGTCCTGCGCAGGGTGAAGGGCTTGAATGGGCTTGTGGCCGGGATCGGGCCCCGAACGGGGCGCGCAGGGCCCGCCATAGGAATTATAGTGGCTTTTTACGAGGGGATCAAATTCTGGCTGCGGTGACCCACTTATTGCCACCACCCATGAGGCCTCTCACGCCTCGCACCAGGGAATTCAGGCCCCCGTTGTTTACCTTTTGAGGCTTTATTTGGCGAGTTGCTGTGAGGTTGTCCTCAATAACTTTGTTTCCGGCACAGTTTGCACGAGCGGTGGTTTTGTAGAGAGAGGAAGCTCAGCATGTCTGGAGAAGCCATAACGTAATATGGGATAGACAGTCCCTCGCTACATTTTTGTCAAAGGGGAGCCTAACAGGTGTTTACTTCACTATTTTCCCACAAATTTATGTAGTTTGTGAAAAGATTGTGAGGGGGTAGGGGAGGAGGATATAAATGCAATAATTCTGTTACCTATTACGTTTCCATCCGAATTAGGGACAGATTGTACGTCAGATTTTATCCTACGAGAAGTAGGTAGTAATGTCTGCCAGCGATTCAGAGGGCATTTTGGGCGTCTGTTCTGAGTGAGTCAAGTGATTTTGTATTCTATTTCTAAAAATAAAGAGCAGAATGCTAATCTTCCAACTCGACCTTTCAGGATTTGGTCTTATTTACTTTACTTTCCTCTGCCTAGATTTCTGTTTGTTTTGATAGCATGGCTCTCGCTTCTCGTTTAGTTCCCTTTTCTCTCTTATGTTTGGGTACTGCTTGCTGCTCCTGCCAGTCTTCAGATGTTCTTGTGCAAAGCATAAAGGCAGCACGCTTGCTTACAGTATCGTTGCAGAATCAAAGAATTAAAACATTCACAGATGATGTTGGTTGAATCTACCAGCCGGATTCAAGATCCAATCAATTAGAATCTACTGTCATCGATAAAGAAACGAAAAAAATCGAAGGGCATTGACATTATTTACAATACAGAGGCGTTCAGGCCATCAAGGAGAGCTACTACCCTGTAAAGACCTGCCTGAAAAAAGCTCTTCCTATCTATTCTCTGCTCCCATCTGCCCTCTGGCTGTCATAGAACAAGATGTAGCCGTGATCAGTGTTGTTTGAAAACTCCTGGGAGGATCCAAAGAAAGTTTGCACCATGGCCTCGTCGATTGGCTCCACCGTCTCATCGTCGAAAAAGAGCCAATGGTTATGGCTCTTCACCAGACTCACGTAATGTCCGTGATTGGGCCCACTGCATAGCCACGCCAGGAACACACAACATAAAAATGACAGAGTTGTCCGTTCAGTTGGATCCGTGTATGACACGACAGTTAAACAAAAAGCTGTGGCAAGTTTTCTCTTCTAGTGGAGCCAGGATTCCAGACTACTATACATGGAGCCCCAAACAGCTGAAGCCCCATGTCAGCGGCAAGCAGAACTTAGGTCAACGGTCACCTTACCTTCCCACATGCACCACGACAGCAAAGAGGGAGTACTCTGCCTCTGAACCAGGGGCATCATCCACTGTATTGCATAGCCTGAGCTCCAATGGGAAGACCACGCGGTATGACAGCTTCTTATAGCGTCCAAGTTGCTCGATGTACTTGAAGCGTTTCAGATGCAGCGCAAGCACTCGAGGTGGAAGCTTCACTTTCATCCGCTTCTGGGCCTCCTGCAGACTGCCCCTCCTTCCTCTTCGTCAAGGTCAGTCTAGGACATAGCCCCAATCCGAGAAATAACTTCAAGAGCCAATGGCAGGTTTATCCATATCTGGATGGTGGGTCCACGGCTGCACACAAACCTGCAGCACTTGTCGCAGAAGAATTTATCTTGAGCATTCAAGGTCTCCGTTGAGCTGAAGTTGCGTAAACAGCTCGTGACTGAGCTATTCTGTTCAATATCCAGACTCAAATCCAAGAATGTCTCATCACGCGCAGTCACAGTTTCGCAACAAAGGCAGCGCGTTTCATTGGTCAATATTCCCTGCAATGTCAGCCCTCCATCAGCCTCACGACTCGTCATGAAAAAAATATCAGATAACCCTGCCATGACATTCTGTGACATGAAACTTTCCCAAAGTGAATGTGTAGTAGCATGTAACTTCACGAGTAAACACTACGCCCATCATCCAGTAAACATGGTTTCCTCTTCCTTCCACTGAATGCACTTTGTCTCCTATCCACCTCTCCTTTCCTTACTCCTTTTCCTCCTCTCCTACCCCGTCGACAACACCGAGGCGATGGACAGAATCAGTTGGTAGAGCTCCAGCTCTACCAACTGATTCTACCAACTGACCAACGCCTTCTCCCTCAGCCTAACAGCGTATGTCCAGCATTCCCAGAGGAGGAGGCTTTGAAACAGGTTTTGCAATCAATAACATCATCCTGAATCAGTGCGCTCTTCACACACGACATTCTCCCCTTCCTAGCTCTTCTTGTTTTTCATATAACTTGCCCACCTGAAAAATTTCTCGGACCCATGTCACAACCACGGGTTGGCTGCTCCCAACCTCGCCCTCTTTGCTGGGAGACAGCACCCTTCCAGCTTCCAACTTCCCTTGCTTCGCCTCATTCTCCAAAATGTCCGCCAACTCGTTCAACAAAAAGTTAAGGAACTCATGTGCATCCTGCAACGTTGTGACGTAAAAGCAGCAAGAGACGTCTGATGGATTAAACTTAACGAGAGGACGGCCGTCATGCTCTCAATCAGCCTATAATGAGAATCTTCCGCCTCTGGTATAGACACTCTCCTACAGTATATGCCCCAGACGGTTGCTAGCCGGTGCAAGAGAGTTCGCTGACAAGTATCATCAACAACCTGTCTGGCTTGCCTAACCCATCTTCCAAAAGCATCTATCTCTGAACCACTAAATCAGCCATCGTGCAATACATGTCAGCTTAGAAAACGCCTAGCAGCCTAGCCCAACAGTGCCAAACACTCCTTTCAATGCACTGAATGTATAACTTCATGGCTAATGAGAAGAGTCTTCCTCTATCAAATGGCCTCGCCGTCTGGACCTAAATGCTATTCTGAACATAGACATCGACAAACGCAACAAATCGAGGTAAAGACCCTACCCAGATGCTTGAACTTCACAGACGTGCCGCACGTTTGCTTTGGAACAAACCGAGAGTTGTCATGCGCTCGCCGCAGTTGACAAGTTTAGCTAGATGAACTTTCTCGGCATATGGATAACAAGAACGACCATATAACAACCAAAAACTAGCTAGTCAACTTGAAGACGTGTAATTTACACCAACAACACCCTCCAGGGCTGAACTTGATCACAGTGCTACCTTTACAAGAACATCTAACTATCATAGGATAATTTATTAAGGATCTTTAGCTATGCTTGAGCTCTCAGTGTTACGGTTAGAATCTCCACCTGGTGCATAAAACTGCGAAAAATGTCTTTCTGCTTCTTTACTCGGTTCACGAAACGCTTTGGTGCAATCACGCCTGTCTTCTTTTTTTGTGTATTAATCTGCACATGCAAATCAGTAAGGGGCACCTAAGACAAGAGGTCCTAGCCAAGTTGTAATTCTCTTAGCTTTACAGCAGTTCTTGACTAGCTGGTACACAGAGCACAAACTGCCAAAGATTGAATGAAGAAGCATAGTGGTTAACCAAACAAGTTGATATCTCACCTGCGCAAAGAGCTCCGCTAGTGCCGTGAGAAGATTTTCATCAGCTTCAGAAACGTTCTTGTTTTTGGCAATATACTCAAGAAGATGCTCTCGGAACGGGGCGCAGAAATAAAGAGCCTGCACAGCATCTCGGCTACAGCTCTCAACGATGGTTCTGATATACGGACCGGAGGGTCGGAACAGTTTTGATCTGTCACTGGAATTTCAACACATCATCGACGCCAATTCCAATAAAATTTCAAATCACCACTCTACTTCCGTAAAGCCGTGTAGCCTCCTCCATGAAACACGTTTCTCCCTGTGACTCTCACTCCGCAGACCTTGCAGCAGCCCTCTAGATCCCCCACCTGAACGCATGGAATCTACACAGGCCCCGAGCATTTCACCTGCAGCACACTGTTGCAGTAGCAAGTGTTGCCGAAATTCTCGAGGCCAAAGTAGCGCTCGCCTTCCGGAAAGGAGTCCCCCAGGGCCTTCTCTAGCTTGGACCCAGCGCTGCCCATGAGCAGCGAGCGGTCGGACAGCCTCCGAGCCGAGCTGACACCGCGAGGAGAGGCGCCCGCCAGGCACTGCGCGGAGGGAGGGAGGGAGGGAGGGAGGGAGGGAGAGCGGGAGGGGAGGGGCCGCGGCTCGCAGAGTGCAGGCCCTGCCTGCCTTCCTCCCACTTTTCATACTTAGACCAGACTTTGGACTTTGGAATTAGAACTTCAGACTTCAGATTTTGGATTTCGGACTCTGGAGTTCGGACTTCAGAGCTGAGAGCTCAAAAGTCAGATTCAAAATTTCAGAGATCAGAGTTCAGACTTCGTACGCAAAATTTCAGACTGTACGGTAGATCTTTTGACTTCAGACTTTGGTCAGACTTTAGACTCTAGATTTCAGACCTATGTTCGCAAATTCGTTTACGTTTTCCCCTCTTGAATTCCAAATTACGCAATAATTCGCACGTTTGTGAACATTCGGCTTCCGCAATTCGGTCGCCCGTTTTTCAGCAGCGTCTGAAATATAGTACGGTACTGTACCGTACAATTCGAATCAAACTTGTCCGAACTTCGGAAGCTCGGTACAAACATTTGGGGACGTTCCAGCGTCCCCACAGTGGAGCTGAGCGTCCCCTCGCTGTTTAGCGCCCCACTGGCCTGAAAGCCCTTCTTTAACGTCAACCTTCTTTAATAAAAAAAAAAAAAAAAGGCCTGAGTGGGCTATAAGAGTAAAGAGAAGAGCAGATAGGGCTAAGAAGTGGAGAGTGGTTCTCTGCAAGGGTGAAGGCGCGTTCCCGTGTAAGCACTGGGGAATGCCACTGGGACGATGCCCTAAACATCCTAAAAACCCTACAACCCTAAAAGCCACCAACACAAACACAAACACGCCACATCCCGAGAGGGCGAGGGCGTGGGAGGGACTTGCCGGCTAACAACGACAATGCACCAACGAGGGGCCGCCACGTGACAGCGCCGTAACCGGCAGCAGCGGGCGGAGGCCGCCGTGGGGGGGGGTAGGCATCGTCAAATGCGGGATTTTTTGAAAAAGTCCCGTAAATACCGAAAATAAAACTCAAAAAGTCCCGAAGATAAAGCCGCCTTTCAATATGACGAAAGAAAGAAATACCCTCCACGAGGCGTGCCAGACTTGCGGATGGCGAAACGAAACGAAATCATGTCTGCCTGCCCGCCCGCCTGTTGACCTGCCTGCTTGCTTCTTTGGTTGCAGTTTTGCTTGCTTCTTTGGTTGCAGTTTTTCAAGCCTGAGATGCTGGCAATGACGAAGGACAAGAGATTGCTGAAATTCCAAGCAGGCCACGAAGACCAGTTCGGTCTCAAGGTCACTGCTCGTGACTCACACCAGGCCTTGTGTTGCTTGGGTGTGTCTGTTCTGCCTCGTTTTTGGGCGAGAAGATAAGGTTGGTGCCAAGAGGAAATCTACAGATCGCCCAAAATACTTCGACAGTCTTCGAACAGACAATTACATGCAGCATCTTAATGACCGGCATCGTTTGAAGTGGACTGAATACTGTTGACAATTTGAGCCTGGTCCCTCCCACTACTCTCACTCTCTAACATGCTTGCAATGTCTGAATCAATACAACCCTCAAGTGCACACACTGAAAAGCAAATGATCCAATCAAGCAAACACCGAAAGAGAATAAGTAAGGAGAAAGCTCCTCGGCCTCAAAACTCCTTAATAAAGAAATGAAGAGAAACAAGCATTAACGTCAAGCCCTCAGGCTTCCACCTATGCTCTGACTAACTCCCCTACTTCCTGCTGCCCATACAGCCAGGCAACTGCACTCGGCAACACGAGCCAAGCTACAGCTGAATTAAGTTGAACTCTCAGGTTAATTAACTCCTAATCAACTCCTACTTAAATACTAAGCGCTGCACTACTCCACGTTCTACTGCACGCCACCGCGCGCCACCGCGCTCCACCGCACAGCGCACCTCCATGTCGCTGGTGATGCTCCACGTCTCCAGGAGCTCGCCTCGCACCGCGCTGGAACTCACCCTCATGGTCGCCATGGCCAGGAGGGAGAAGGTCCGTACAGTTTCCTCCTTCCAAAGGCGCACCGACCTTCTCGAAGCTTCGCATCCACGCGCGCGCTTCTCCAGCGCCTAAGTGTTGGTCGTCCGTACACCCATGCATCTCGTACGCTCCGGACATTCTGTACGGTCGTCCACTAAAGCAATAAGCAATACAAAGCTGACCGCGCAGCCTATCGCTGCGCGCCACGTGTCCAAACTATACTTATCAATTCTAAGTAAACTCCTGTGGTGGCGCGGCCTATCGCCGCCCTCCACGTGTCCTACTCAGACTTCTCGTGTTCCCACTAAGAACAGCGCCCTAGCGCCCTGTTCAGACTGTGACCAAATCTCCCAAGGACAGCCGACAAAAGGCTAAGGACCGTACAGCGTACAATTCTAGGCTATACCCCTATTGTACCCAACAAATACAACCAGATTCTGTCGCCATCACAACGAGACTTGTTTTTCAAGAATGTGCCTTCTACCAATACCTTGGGGGCTCATTTTGAACAATTGACCATTTTGGCGAAATTGTAGAGAGGGCAGCATAGGGGTTTGGGTGAGGCCTTTGGAGAAAAGAGAGCTGCATTTCAATTCTTCAGTTCTTAGAATTTAAAGAAGAAGACGCTCAATTTCAAGAATTTAAAAAGGTTAATTTTGCGCCCTTAAGAAAAGAAGTTCTTCTTGCAAAATAGTGAAGGCTTCTGGCGTTTCAAATAAAAAATCGGAGCCGTGCTGCTTAACTTGCCTTGCCACGAAAGAAACCACCGCAGCTTCTAATATTTCTTCTCCATTTTCGAAGGAGCTACTTGATAGTTTTCTTCTTTATCATTAGCGCGAAAAAAATAAGATTCGAGTTTGTTTCTGTTAGCTAAAAAAGCTTTGCCGTAAACCGCTTGCGTTAATTATGACTGAGCCGCGGAGAACCATGGTGCCCACACTTCGCCGATGTCAAACATACAAAATTACACCCACGCTTGATCAAAGTGTAAGAATTTATAACATACCAGGCAGCCCCAAGGTTTCTCGTATTCGGTCGTACAAGATGGAATCAGCTCGAGTACCTGCAACATGCCAAGCAGAAAAAAATGTTCAATAGCATACGGGATTCGAGGGGAAGATGGCGAAAAAATAAAAAGAGGAAGGAAAAATAAGAAGCTATGTGTACTTTTTCAGAGCTAGGAAAGGCTTCTGCGTACTCCAAATGTGCGCCTACGGCTCTAGATGCGCTCTGATCATCTCAACCAAGCATTTCCAATGCTGAAGCATGTACTTATCCGACTACTGCACCTCCACTGTTAATAATTTCCCAAACTATGCAAGTGTCCAATGAAGGTGAATGGATAGAGAAAGTCAAGGCCAACTTTTTAGGCTCCCCTTTCAAGAACAAAGTCAATAAAAGCGACCTCACGGAAACTAGGGACATGTCCTCTTTCCTTCGAGGTTCAATATAATTGAAATTCACTTCCCAGGATACCTCACCGGCATCCTCCTTGCGAGATTGTACCATCTTCTGCAGACAACCACGGCGGAGCCGAAGAAAGAACGCGTGGACAGGTGCGCCAACACGTGCTGCAGGGTGTCATCGCTCAGGCGGGAGATTGCCTGCGCAGATCCGCCACCTCTTTCGCGTAGGGCTACGAGAGAACTTCCGGACGCCATGGCCCGCCTCCTCTCCCTCCCTCTCTCCCTCCCTGCCGCGCGGCGGTGCGCGACCTGTGCGCGCACTCGGCCCCCCTGTGCCCTCACCGCGCTCTTGTACCACGCCGTACGGTTCGTATGCGTTCGTACAGCGCGGTGCGTACGGAGCGGCGCCCCTTGCTGACGGCACCGTACGGACTGGATGACACGCCGTACGACTGCCTTGCCCGGCTCGTGCGCGCGTGGTTCTCAGCGGGCGACAGCGCGCCACGTGACAGTCGGAGCTTGCCTACGTGGCCTGCAAAGGAGCCCATGAGAGCTTATGAGAGCTGCCGTCAGCGGGCAAAAGTAAAAAGTAAAAAGTCTGCAAACTGCGCACGCAAATTCCCATGAGAAAAAATGCGATGTATTCTGCATGCAGATCTCATCTGGCAGCTCGACAATTGTCCGCAGCCGCAGGTTTGAAATTCCTGTCAGACCGCCTGCGGCTATCACGGGACTGCTCTTGTTCCTGCATGCGCTGTTTGGGCCGCCGGTTTGCATGTGGGTCGAGCGGATCTTCATGCAGAGGCTAATGATTGCCAGCCAGTGGCAGGCTGAATATTTTAGAGAGAACGCAGGAAAAAGCTGTGCCATGCAGAGGGCACGTGGCACCTCATCCGTCCGGGAAGTTTTCAGAAAGCTTTAGGTCGGCCCTTTGGCTATAGCTCCAGTTTGCATAAATTGCAGTGACGGTTCGGGAGAGCTGCGCTTTCGTGCCTTCTGCTTGTGCCGATTGCAATCGATTCAGGGACCATGCAAAGCTGGGACAAGCTCGTGCAACGAATGAGAGGCGAAACGCCTGCCGGTGGTACTGCTACGATTGGTGATGTCTTGGAGGTCAGAGTCAGCACTTCTATTTTCGCAATCTAAACGTCATGAAACTGTTCAATTCGTTTAAGTTTCGATCGAATGGAAGGCTTTACTCATACGTAGGGTGAAAGGCGTCAAGCGAGTTCTCAGTTTGGTTCTGATTCTTTTGTTTTTTGCTGGGCTTATCAAAGAAAATGAAGTCCCAATTGAGTATTGGAAGAACCTGGTGCATATCTTGGTCGTTTCTCCTGCAGGGCCCCTTGGCTAACACTAACACATGCTGCAAGAGGTCGGTCCCCATTTCTGCAGAGCGTTGCGCGAGATCGCGGAGACGCGGTTCTCACCCCGAGCGATGCCGCGGCGATACGGACTGCGGCGAAGGGTCGAGTGGGGGCGCGCGCAGAAGAGGCCGCCGTGACCAACCTTCAAACGGGAGCAGTGCGAGTTTCCGCGTCCGGCTACCAAGTGGCCCCTCCTCCTCAGGCTGTGAAAATCCACGACGTCCTTAAGGTGGTCACTTCACAGCATGTGCTCGCCAGAAGGATTGCTTTCAGAAGAGTAATGTTTTGGTGTTGTTGCAGCAGCTGTTTTTTTTTTTTTTTTTCCTCTTTATCCATTTGAGAATTTATTTTCATTACTTTTTCCATGCAGGATGCAAAATCTGAAATTATGGCTGACAAGCCGGTGACGATTGCCGATGCCGCGGCCATTCAGAGGGCTGAGGCGATAGCAAGTCGGACAGGAGGGGTGGCGCGGGGGGGGGTGGCTGCGCATGCGCAGACTGCAGCTGCCAAGAATATGTGGACTACAACTGCGCCATAAACTGCTATTAGAACACTTTACAGCTTGCAGGAGTAGATGGATGGATCGTTGTGAAAGATTTTTTTGCTTTGATGTCGTGTTTGGTAGTTACAGGTTTTAGGGTTAATGCGAACAGGATGGAAGGGGGGGAGATGGCTTTGTGATCCATGAGGCTACGCAGTTTTGAGCTTTACCTTGTCCTTGTGTCGCCAAATGACGGTTATACAACGAAGTTGCCCTGCTCGTGTTTTTCTCAATGGTTGGATTCATTGATTTTAGCGATTCTGATTCTGTTATCGTCGCTTTCACATGCCATTCTGAAACCACCAGAATTAATACGCTCTGAATGTATCATATGCGCACTTTGGAAAGCATGTCTGCCCATTAGTTGCATAAACCTTTGCAGTTCTGCCGAGTGTCGGCATTCCACAAATAGGGCATTAATACATTTGGGATTTATAAGTTGAAGTGATATAGTGTTGATTTGAGAAAGGAGGCGTAATGTGGTGCTTCCCATGATGAGAATGTGTTGGTTGGTGCACATTCCGCACCACTTCCGCTCTTAGCTTTTTTCTTGTCCTTCGGTCCTTTGCGCCCAGTTCCTAGTGGTTTCCCATGTTGCTTTTCCCATGTACATTTGATGGCCTCGCCATTGTGAGATCAATGCCACATCCCTTCGCTGGTGCAATTCTGATGGAGGAGGAGTGAGATTGCCCAAAGAGGAAGGATGAGGATGCTGGCGAGGGGAGAGAGAGAGAGAGAGGAGGGCAGAACTGAACTGTACACGGAACTGCGGCAGAGACATGGACACGCAGTTCACAAGATTGCAGAGCGAGATCAAGGACAGAGGTCGAGTGGTTCCCGTGGAAGCGCAGATCCACGCGGCCCCCAACCGCTTCCGCTGCGCAGGACGTTGATCCAGCGTCCACGTGGCCGCATGATCCTAACCGCTCCTTTGATCCATATTTAACGTTGATTGGATCGTTGTTGATCTCCAGATCCACCGTACGGCGTACCCGGGGGAGCAGTACAGTAGTCCAGTCTACAGCTTTGACTTTTGGTTCGAGTGGTACCGAGGCCAACGCCGAGGGCCCAAAATAGGGCCCGGAGAGAGCGCGGTATGGGCTCTGACTGAGGGAGGGAGGGAAGCCATTGCGGCTGCTGACGGAGGCGTCTCCACGCAAAGGGCATTCGGTGTGGAGGCTATGGCGAAGGCTTCTTCTCCAGAGGGATCAGAGGCATCGCCTCTCCGACCTCCTCGGCATACTTCGTCAAAGTACGACTTTGTGAAAGTAAGGAGCCCTTCAAGCCGCTCGGCTTCCCCCCTGCCTTTGGCTAGAAAGAATTAAGGTTGCTAAAATTCAATCCAAGAGAAAGAATCTATTCCGGTGATATGCCTTTACAACTTCTTGAAGATGGGCTACATGAATATGGGCTGCGGTTTGGCGATGCCTTGGTAAAAACAGAACCTCATGGAACGGCCATGGCCAGGGTGGGCGCGGGGCTGCTGGGAAGACAGGTGAAGGTATGGCTGGGAGAGGGCGGCAGCCATTACTATGTTCTCTCCCGCTTCTTGGTGAGCCGCATGTTGACTGTCACACGCATTCCAGCCGTGGTGGCGATCAAGATTGCACTCGAGCTCAAGAAGCTCTTGGTGGATGCAAGTCTGCTGGACGTTAGCCAGGCGGATTTGGAGGAGAATTTGTTTGTGCTCATGCGCCGACGTGGGTTCGGTGACGAGTATATCAACCGCTACAAAATGATGACGAGGTGAAGTAAAAAGGAAGCGCCCTTTAATGGGGTGAAAATGTAGGGAATGGAATTGTGAGGGTGAATGAATGGACGGAAAGAATAAGAATAGTTTTAATAAAGCATCAGCCAATTGAATTTTGTAGTGACTTGTTTTCGTCTCTTCAAGGTACTTACGTTCTATACACGTGTTTAGCTCGCATCACTTGCTGCCCTTCATTGCATCGGAGAATAAGCTTTTGGACATTTTTCGAAAAAATAAGTTGAATATGTCGCACGTTTTGTCATAAGCCCAAGGGTGGTATTGAAGCAAGGCCTCCTACATTTGAACGCTGTGTGACAAAGATTTATAATCTTTTTCCTTGACGAAAGCGCTTTTGAGACATTTCTTCCGCCCTCTTTAACACCAACGGATTGGGAGTCCCCGGGTAGTGCGAGCACAAGTCTTTACTGTTCAAGATCGCCTACAGTTTGTGTTCTCTAATTTGACGAATGAAATGTTTTTAGGACCATCTGCAGCCTTCACTCTTAAATGTGGCAAGGCAGATTATTATTTCTTGAGTGTTGGGGAAGTTTCAGGCTGACTTGAGGTGGCAAAGGGGGCCGTGCTCACGGTGACAGGTTCCATCACCAGCGTGTCCCCCTCATCATTCTTGTGTGCGGCACTGCATGCGTTGGAAAATCGACCATTGCTACACAGTTGGCGCAGCGTCTCAACCTTCCTAATGTGTTGCAGGTGAGGTAGGGTAGTCCATTAGATATGGGAGCTGTTTTATGGTGGTCTCTTTTTAGCGGGGGTGTAGGAGTGAGTTGTCAATTTCTACGCCAATGCGGAGGTTAGGAACTCGCAGCTGTTCGTAGATTGACTGTTCACTGCATTTTGTATAGCACCTGAACGTTGACTCGATTGTCTCCCACGAAAGAGACATTTATCGCAAAAATCATTCGTATCCGGTTGTCATTCTTTCTACGTAAGGTGTTCCGCCGAGATGATATTGGCACGTGAACAAATCCGAGTGGTTACGTAATGTTATGCCAAACAAGGAATGCACAGCGGAGACGGAGCTGGTTTCTGAACCAGCTTCCTATGAGGGAGGGTTGCAGACTGACATTGTGTATGAGCTGCTGCGCACATCCGTAGATGCCCCTTTAAGTCGAACTCCGGTGTGGGCTCACGAGTTTGACTCCTCACAAGACCTTATTGCTGAGTTCCGTCGCGAGTGCCGCATAGTGCACCGAGGTATGAGCTCCATGTGTGCTTTGTTCGGTGTTTTCCTCAACAACGAAAGCACAAAACGTTTAGTAGAAAGCACTTCAGTCCATTTCTTGGGGATCCTCTTGGTGGAATTTTTCCGGGTGCTTAACTGGGAAGCAAGATTGCAGGATTGGAGGGCGACTTAGGAAAGGCCGTGCGTGATGGGAAGCCGATAATCATTGAGGTGAGAGCTTAAACATTGATTGCACAAGCGGAAAACGTGCGGTGGAAATGGGTATGAGAAAGGTGCACGCTTCTTCCCTGTCATGGCTGAGACATACCCCTTCTCGTGCTCTCTGTTCACAGGGGGAGCACTTGGACCCCAGCATCTTCCTGCAGACTTCTTCTCAGCCGGCCGATGCAACTTCTGCCACTCGCCAGAAACTGCCGAATGGTTCAGCTGGAGAAGATGGTCAGCAGTCAGAAGGGGGCCATGAAGGGGGTGCTCAGGGAGAGAAGCGATGGGCAGCAAGCACTGAGCAGATTGTTAAGGAAGTGGGGTCAGGAAGCGAACGTTCGGAACTTGGGAGAGGAAGCACCATCATGGAAGAAGTAGCGGGTAGTGCTGTAGGATCTGCAATCATGAGGACATGGGAAGAGGCACCGTCAGGAGGGGATGAGGGCTCTTGTGAGGGCAGATACACTTTTGGAGGGAGCTACTGTGGTGATGTTGACAGTGGCAGCAAACGGCGGAATACCGATTCAGAGTCTGCGGGGGACTTGCAGGCTGGGGAGTCACATGAGGGTGGGAGTCGTTCACAGGAGAGGGGGGGGGAGGCATCGAGTTCCGGCATGAAAGGGAGAGCGAAGGAGGGGAATGCAGGGAATGGGCGATCAGGAGAGGGGGAGGAAACAGACACCTTGGGGGAGGTAGAAACAGCAGAGAAACAGAAGAAAAGGCCAAAGCCGATTATTGTGCCAATTGTGTTGAAGATGGACGAGGATGACCACTTGGTGAGTCTTTTAGGATATGAAGGATGTTTTTAATTCGTCCAGGTATTTAGAAGAGGTGGAAAGCTGGACGACTGTTGCTGGAAGACGTGGTAGTTTTGACGTAGCAGTGATTGATGTCTGACAGCTGCTGCCGCCAGTCTCGAGGGAGGATCATTTTTCCCTGAGCTTGGCACTGTTGAATGCAGTTTTTTTGGCCCTCAAACTCATTTAGAAATTGAACACATGTTCAACCTGCATACTCATAATAGGCACTGATGGAAGGAAGGCTGTCTACAGACGTTGCTGGCAGAATGGAGGTCGTACCATCCAATGGATGGGAATGGACAGCCCGAGGTAATGGGCTCTGCCTCCTCAAAGTTTATGGCGAGGCTGTTTAACAGTCACATGGTCATGCCTTGGAAGTCAGTGTTTGTCTCGAGATGCATGACGCATGATGCATGGTGCGTGTATTTCTGCATTGCATCATGGCCTCGTGCTGACGGATGGTTTGAAGGGTGAGGCAGGTAGACGATCAGACTCTGCTCAAAAGGCTTCGCATCATTCAGGACTACCTGTGCTCGTTTGAGGAGCAGGTGGAGCCTCCAAATGCATCGCTTCAGCTACCTTGAATACATCATTTTTGCAACCAGATGCAATGCCTGGCATTAGCCCCCTAATGGCTATTTCGGATTCTCTGCCGCCTAATGTGCAGGGAGTAGCTGTTGTGAATGTTTCTGCCACTACCTTCTCGAAAGCTTTGGACTGGATACATGCGTACCTGCTGCAGGTGATATTTGCTTCCTCACTCTGTCATTATATCATGTTTGCTGTCCATCATCTGTTAGTGGGTTGAGGACCATCTGCATGTGTTTGTGGACATGGGCATCATTGCCATGGTTGTATGGATTTTCCTTCTGCACTCGGAACTGATTACTTTGATTCGGATCGTTATTGCTTGTGCAGCAAATAGAGCAAGGATGCACTCCGCCTTCCGCCTGACTCATAGTCGGCGTGCAACCTTCCTCCCTCCTCCCCATGCCTCCTCATGGCGCAATTTCTTTCAGCTGGAGACTAAGGGCGGGCAGTCTTCTACTGTTTCCCAAATGGATGACAATCCTTACCTGTACAGACTATTGTGCTGTTTCGTTTAGAAGGCTCAAGTTTGCATGCAACATATGATTGCCAGTATTCTTCAATTGTACCTCACTGTAAAGATTTTCTCTCGAAATTCTGCGTACAGTTAGTCAGCTTTGGTTTCAGCGCAGGAACTAGCCGGTTTGTTGTGACCATGGGAGCAAACTTTCAGTGTACATAGAATTTTGTCAGCTAACTGTTGATCATTGAGTTTAGTTACATGTGCATAAATTCAGTTATGCAATCTTAGATGTTAAAAATGTTGGAGGCGAACATGAAAGACACCAAGAAACCAAGACTACAGGAACAGACCACCTGGAAAACAAACAACTGCAGGGAGATTAGACCGACGTAAGGCCAAAACTTCTACACAACGAACCACCTGGAGAAGACGACAAACCGCGGAAAAATAGAAAACCCACTGAAAACATAAAAGAGATGAACAACAGAGGTAAAAAACACGCCAAAGAAAGAGAAAGCTATCATGGAAACTACTAAAATCCATCAGAAAAACGCAGTCTTCAGCTTGTGTAAGCTGTCGATGAGGCGATGAAGATGGCCAACTCATTGACTGAGAACTTCCCTCTCAGAGAAGCCTGCTATTGAGCTTGTTGACTGACTGAAAATCATTCTAATCCAAAGGAAGTCATTCCATGAACGCAACGAGAGGATAAGATTGAAACAATGAATCATAGGAGGATAAACGTACAATCATCACTTCTGTAGCGTACACGATTATCGTGGCTACTGAACCTATCAGATGTCTGAGGCAGCTCCATGGCTCGAAGTCCTAATATATTAGCTTGCTATAAACATATGGAAATGCTTACAGGACAACAGCTACATCTTGAGGCTAGAAATTTAGATTTACATCAGAAATGCATTGAAAGGGCAGGTGTACACGAATTGCGTCGAGTGACAACCAGCTTTACCTGCTGGACGAAGTAACAGCAATGACTTCTCCACAACTAGGAGTGGAGGAGCAACTTTCCGATCAGTTGCAAACGGCAAAATAATTTTTAGTATGCTATCACTGTCGGAAACTGAGGCCTTCAAGGCCATCAGACCGACTTCTAAGGAATGTGAAGTAAAATGATATTACTCGAACAGATGATGCACCCACTTCTCCAGCACACCCGGGGAGCCATACCACGGTCTACTCTCATTTGCACCGAACGGTGAATGGTAGACACCATCCACCACAACATTGGTAGCACCCTTCAAGTGAGCTGCCACTTCCGGAACGACTCCATCTCCCCAGACCTCTGATTCGCCACACACCTGTCATTTAACATCAGAGGCAGGCCGAATGAGTGACCGACTTTCCGGTTTGTGGTGTCCTATCCCTCCCCCAAAACTAGCTGACATACTCAAGGTTAGCTGACATACTCAAGGTTTTTCACGTTTGTCTCTGCCAATCAAGCTGGATCAACACCAACACTTTTCTAAGCCCACAACCGCCTTCACTTTATCAACAAGGTATAGAACAGTGTATCAGCCAGCCATACCTGCTTGTAGCCCTGTCCAACTATTCGAGCTTGCAATGTGGGTGGCATCTTATCCTCTACTTCAGTCAGAGTGACCCCTTCCACAGCCGCCAATGCTGAGGAGGCAGGATCCAGGCTCTCAGTTGCCACCTGCCCCACACCTGTAGCAGCTACTCTGGCCGCAGGACTCCCTCTGAAAGGTGCTCCCTTGACGTACCTGCACACAGGCATGATAGACCTCAGTCTAGCCATCAAGATCATGGCAGGTATCAGGTTAATTCGCATGCCATCACACGTTCTAGAGGGTTTAGCGTGCTTGGCAGTATCATAGCTTATACGAAATGAACCTGCATACAGATGAAGAGTTAAGGTGGGCAAAACGTGAAACCTAGCAGAGGACGCCGATTACATTAACGATTCTGAGAACTATATAATACCACTTTTACGTCGGACGCTACCGAATAAGTATTGCATTTGTTACACTGCATGATTTCGAAATTAATGACACCAATGATCCAAATCCTCGAGAAAAGAAGTTAAGGTAAAATGGTCTTGAGAGAGAGAGAGAGAGAGTATTATACCTGCCTGCGAGACACACGTACTTCACCTCGGGATGATGCGCTCCTGGACAGGTTTCATCAATGTACGTCAGCAGACCCCTCGTTTGATCCACAACTCCTGGCACTCCTCTAGGGGGGGGTCTGCACAAGTCAACCCTCCCCTACTTCACTTCCATCTTTTCGAACAAAACCTCTTTCACGATTAATACAATGCGGCACATATTCACCACTTGGGATGCAAAGGAGCTTACAGATGAGGTGTTCCTAAAGTGAGCAGCATCTCCACATTGTCCGTCCCAAACTCAGAAAGGAAGAGTCTCGCCAGCCAACCTCCTGCCGAATGTCCAACCAGAGTCACCTTTGCGCCATCTTCAAGCGCCCATCCCCACTTCCCAGTTAATCACAAAACTATGTAGACCCGACCCAAATCGCTTCCAGGCCTCATATTATTCCCAACTCCTCGCCATGTGACAGTGAAGTGTCACTTTCGCCATCTGCAGCTCCGTTCTTGATAATTCAATTGATATGACGAGGACGTCCGGCCTTACCGGGCGCTTTGGCCTTGGCCTCCTCAATCGCTGCAGCCGTTCTGCTCAAGTACCTGCCAGCACAAAAAGCACTGCCTCAGTCTCAGCTAACGTATCTTGTCCACTTTCTCCTAATGCAGCACAATACTCTTGGAGTTCTCGGGCTCTTGCTGTGAAGTTACTATCACCAGATGGGAAACAGTGTTGGTTGGGACTCACAAGGCCGCCTACCAGTCGAGCACCGGCCGTGGCTTCAGGTCTCCTCGCCAATACGCGCGATCCAGCAGCCCGGCAGCATTGCGAAGCCAATCAACGCGTGTCATCTGTGCAACCGCTACACTCAGGCTCCGACTCTCAAGCTCCTCCACCAAGCTCGTGTAGTCCGCAGACTTGTTTCCCAGTCCCTGCACCATGGCTTTCCTTGCATTCAACTTGACTCCTATTAAAATGTCTTTCAAATACTGACTAAGGTACCCCGGAATCACGAAATTGATTCAAACAATAACGAATTCTTCAGAAAAAACTTCTTCGCATTGATCTTGTGAGACCGAAGTTGAATTTAACCGAGCGATGCTACGAAGCCATTCATATTATCCGCGCAAAGACTCACCGGTAAGATTACCACAGGTCGGGACGGCCTTGCAAATCCGTTAGAAGTAGAAGCAGTAATAAAATTCTTCCTTATCAAGCGCCCGTTCATGACGCCCGTTTCTCCGGAAGACATCCCTACACTTCTGAGAGAAGCTCCAGGCCTTCCCGCCAACCTCCATCGGAAAGAAGGAGCCACAGAAGAAGAGCTCGCGTCGCCTAACTTCCACGCCGCCGCAGACGGGAGGCTTCCAGCTGTGAAGGCCGCCATGGCTGGAACTTGACGTCAGGAAGGCCCTCCTCCCCCTTAAGTACCTCAAGCCGGCGGACGCCAATCGAGCAACCAGGGTCCGATTTCCCGCAACAAACTTGATTTTTTTTGTGACGTTTTTCCTACGTCATCTGACCGACACCCGCGGTTCCCAAATTCCCAAATCATCGTCACCATATTCGCACCCGAAAATGGGGTAGAACTGCAAAAGATGGGACTACGCCAACGTGGCTGCCACGAGAGCAAGCGATTGGGAAATTCTGCCACGTGGCAGTCATAGAGCTACATCGTGCCACGTGTCAGCAAGTGGCCACGTGTTCACGTGGTAGGCACGTGGCGTGCTCTTATTGGAGAGATCTGTCTCCCTCCCGGCCGCCTGGCCTATTACAAACTGGAGTCGCACGTGCGGACGGCTCGAAAGAGGGGGCGATTTCATGGGCCAATTTTTTTTCAACTGGTCGAAGGTTTGCACAGGTTGAATGAGGCGGAGAATTTGACAGCCGCTGAATGGACGTTTTACAGCAGCTGCACTTGCAACCGTCCGCCGCATGTGCGAGATTCCGTCAGCAAAGTGTGAACCACGTCAGCAAAAGTTGAAGAAGTTGAAGAGAGTTTTCCACCGCTAAAAATGGGTGCGTTTCCATGGATGAAAATCTAAAATGAAGTGACGTCCTGAGTACGTCAGCCATCGATCGATGGCCACCCGGGCGGGCGGGCTCACTCTCTCCCCCGAGGCCGAGCCTCCCCGCGGGAATGAGGGCGACCGGTACCCGCCCGGCGACAGGGGACCGCGCGCTGCCGGCCTGCAGCCCGCCCGCCCATTTGCTCGGGGGCGGGCGGGCGGCGGGCGGCCCTCGAGGGCGACCACTAACGAACGAGAGAGAGAGAGTTGCGGCGAATTGAGGACATCCACGTGGCACATTCACGGCGAGGCCTTCCACGTGTAAGAGCGTGGACGGTCCTCGCTCCAGCCGCGGCGAGCAGACGGCAAAAAAATAGACAAAAAATAAACGTTCCTGGGAGGAAGGAATGGCTCGCTGCGGTGGCGCGCTGTCACTGGACGCTGCTCACTGCCGGACGGCTCGTACGGCAGTTGCAGCGCGGGGGGGGGGGGGTTCGTTGGGTTTTGGTTGCCGTGGTCGGACCTGGATGCAGTTCGTCCGCGGAGGGTTCGAACCCCCGACCTTCCGGCGTCTATCGCCTCTTGGGCCGGTCGACTCTTCAACGGACCTCGGATCCTTCGTCGTCGCCGCAGGAAATTTCACATACCGAAAACGCAGTCCAGGAACCCAGATAACGCGACGCGCTGCGTAGGACAGATGTATTTCAAGCGAGATCTGTGCTGGGCAGGAATAGTGCATAGATTACTGTGATATAAGGTCTTGGGAAGCTGAGAGGATATGCTTGCAGTCTTGTAAGACTTGGCGCCGCCGTACAAAGAGGAGGACGTCGTGCTCTGTATAGGTCCTCGCATGTGATCATTCTGCAGCGATGTGCCCATACGCAGGCTAAGGAATCAATATTTCCATTCCACTGCATCAGTGCATATCTTCATTATTTTTTCCATTGGTGTTGTTGATCCGTGGAGCATATTTTCAGGTGGCCGTCCCTCTTTCGCTGCGCCCGGCCCTCGTTCGCTGCGCCCGTCCAACTCTTAGTTCGATCCATGCTTTGTACCACGTCGACGGACAACTGCTTACCCCTTACCATCATATTGTTTAGCGTATCGCAATTCTGTGAGATGGTTTGTTGATGTGATGTTGATCCTGATCTCCTACCATTCACCATCAGCCGAAAACTTAAATAGTAATGACTTACGAGCGTTTGAAACAAAACAAACGAGGAAGCCGCTGTGTTTTTGCACGAATCATGCTTTAAAAAAGTCGTTGCATTCGGGCATACATGACAACAGGATACAAGCAGGGAGGATGTGGCGTTGACCTCACGATGGCGATGATGCCATCAAATGAACAAAACGTAGAAATGTTCAAGAACACCATGATTGTAAAGTTCTATTCAGAAGGAGCTTTTCAGCAATTGAGTATGTCGGCCTACAGTCCATGACTTAACGTGCAAAGACAGTCAAACCAATACCCGGCACATTGCTCAATCTACCCGAAAAACTCCAAATTCTTCGTCAACCTTGCATCATTCCAATACAATCAAATGCTTTACAATGTAACCAGAGTACGGTTTAACTTATCACAAGAAAGCTTCAAGGGCAGAAATCCCTGGGCCCCTTTGACTATGCTCGAATAAAGTACAAGCCCAAGGACATGTACTGGTGATGCACTTGTCCTTTCTGTCTCTGTAGAGGACAAGTGCACACCATTATGCCCCGAAGGCCTCAAAACCCTTCGGCTACAGGGAAAATCCTGACCACCTACTTAACCAAACTCGTTACACATGCCAACCTGAAGTCGCTCTTTGCTGACTGATGACCCTGTTGCTACCTCAAAACCTCTCGCTTTGAAGAGATGGACCACTTTGCATAGTACAACTTGCTAAAAGACAGATTACAGGCTTCATATCCTGAGGATGAAGCTGATTCAAAGTGACATAAGGTCTACGGCAAAAGATAATGACAGCACTCGGTTGTTTAATGCTAGGAGCAACCTCAAAATAAGTTACATGAATAATACATCAGCCACATCCAAAAAGGCCGTGGCTACCACATCACATTGGCTTACAATACTGCACTCGTTTCCTGCAGGGGATTGTTGCTCGAAGCAGGTGTGGGCTGGATATCGGGGGTATATGGAGCTTGCAGCTGCACAATGCGTAGCAGCACGTCGAGAGGAAGATCACAAAGCAAGCGTCCAGTCTCTTTCGTCAACTCTGATCCCAGTCTGCCCATCAGAACTCAACATCAATTCAAGTCTGCCGTAACACCCACTGCCTTCTAACATCTGGAGACACGTAAGGAGAATCAGCAGTTTCCATCATTCATCACAAAGAGTCCGTGATGTATGCTTCAAAAGGAGAACAAGGTGGACGCTTCACCTTTTCATAACTTCCACGCCTCGCAGGTAGCTCCAAAGACGCTTTACAGGGCTGGCCGGCCCCTTCTGCGGAACCCACATATTGAGCAATGAATGTTTAGCTTTGCCAACATAGTCAAACGCTGCATCAGCAGAGAAAGGTCATTTCTGCATGATCGCGACTCTGCGACAAGATTCACTGACACTCTGCTCAAAAGTATTCGAAGTTTGAACGATGAAGTGGCCGGTTGAGCTTATGAATCGAGGCCAGTTTGTGAAGTCAAAACACTTTCATGTGATGTCGACATCTCACACCATGACTCATTGAAATACGGTTGGAGCTCCCTAAATGGTGGAAGTGCCGTGGCTAAGCTTCTTCCATGCACATCGCTTGCAGTGTCATCCAAAGGGACGACATAGTTCCAACCTGGACAAAGTAAGGGACTTAGCAAGTTGACGCCTACTAAGGCACTTCATACAGACAACTCGGGCATACAAGTCGACCTCACTTGTTTATCAGTTGCATGGAGTCTCGCACGTGCCTTCTCAGAATGCGCTCTCCCATGAAACATCAGTAAAAGCCTCGTGACTTCTTGGAACATTTTCGGGAATAGTTTATGGGTCTTAGGAGACCAGAGAAGTGGAGGAGCATTAGTCACTGAGTACACAGAATTGCCTGCAGCAGGTGGAAAAAGTATCTACAAACGAGAAGAAACATCGGTCAGGAAAGCATTCTAAAATGCTACTAGGCATTGTTCTAATGAATCACTTGAAGGAAACCACTTACAAAAAATGCAGTGTTCATTCCTCAGTGTGTAAAAAAACCATAAATGAAATGGTGGAGTGGTTAGGTCAGCGTAGTACTGGGTCGGAGTTCATCCAGTTTGAGATATAACTGAAAGGTATCGAATAAAGACTTCAACGTTGAATGGCACTCGTGAAGTTCGCCACTTAAAATGAGGAGCTGAGACTACTTCAATAACTTACCGAGCATCCTCCCACCAGTCGTCTCTCCTCAGTCAAGCTGTCGATGAACAGCCACGGGTGCGTGACGTACGTCTGCACTGGCCATGACATTGCAGGAGGAATGTCTGTGTACGGGACCTGCAGGCAAAAATTAAATCCCTCGACCGCAAATTATATATAAAAAAACAAGAAATAAAAAAGGACAGCTCTACGTCCGCCTTCCGTATACCTCATTCGCCTCTGTTACTATCGTATTTATTTCCTTAGTTCAAACAACAAGGATGTACACTTTGCTCTGTCTTACTCCTCCGTGAAAGCGAAAACTGTGACGAGCCTGAATTTCAGAAAATACACATTGAATTCCATGAGTCAAAGCAAGAATCTAACCCGTACAAAACGATACCAGGAAAGTAAAGGTTCACGAAAATTCCACCAGGCAGGAGCGCTACCTTGTCCTATCCAGACAAGCGCAACTTCTTCACATACCAGAATTTCTGAAAATGCAGGCCAATGCATCCTAAGCACATTGCACGCATTCCTCCCCGGAAACATCCACATCGTTCCCCCTCACTCACCCGCTTCCCGCAGTAGTCGAGCCACACCGCCTTCACGGGCGAGAGAGTGGCGTTGTATATGGTGATGGCCACTCCCTCCTCGCTGTGCATCGAGCACACGAGCCTCCCCTCGGCGTCCCTCTCCTCCTCCTCCCTCCCCGCCATCGCCCCGCGCCACCACCACCTCCTGCGTCGCTCCATCTCCTCGCCATGGCGCCCCCCACTGCTTCCAAGTTCCCATCTCACTGTTCCGTACAATGTATCGCCACAACTGACACTACCTCGATACGATAGGAGATGATAACGGTACAGTATGTGTTATCAAACCGTACAGTCCTTCGCAGGGCACCTCACCTTAGGTAACAGGATTTGCAGACTTACAGGACCCCTCCAATGTACGGTTTCGTATGTACGAACAAGTCGATTGTACCGTACGGATATGAAAAGGGATAGCCGTACAGGTTTGGATTACCGTAGCGCGCTTAGCGGCTAAGTCCCAAGGCTTCCCCTTCGCTCCTCCGCCGCTAGGAGGCAGGGGAGAGAGGGCGAGGGAGGGACGGAGGGAGGGAGGGAGGGGGAGAGTTTGCAGGGGAGCCATGGCGGCCATGGCCGGAGCGAGCTCCCTGATAGGGGGATTGAAGGCTGGGCCGAATGTGGTTCGGCAGAGCATGCCGGCTGGTCGGCACTGTTCTCCATCAAACGGCTTTCCATTGGTGGAGCATCAGTTGCCTTGTTTGCCGCGGCTTGGTGAGTTCAATTGAGAGTCGAATTTGAGATATTGTCAAGGAAATTAAATTTTTGTCTTCAGAGGCCGCTTTACTGCGTTAGTGAGAGCGGTAAATGCTTAGGCTTGCAAAGGGTTAAGCCTTCATTCGTAGGTCTTGATGGGAATCAGGAACTATACACGTTGTGGCAGCAATGTATTTGAAATTTGATAGTGAGTGGTCGATGCAGACATGTTGTGACTTGATCAGCACTTGATCAGCAAGGTTGAACTCTTGCATCTCAAGTTCTAGCGACCCTCCTCCCCACGTTTCTAGTTGCTTCGCTGAATGTACAAGAAACGTGCTAATGAAGGGAAATTTCTCATATACTGTCAAAAATAAATGAATCAATGCAATGTGAGTGTTCAGATTTTTGCAAAGGTGCATAAGCTGCTCCCTGCCGGCGCACTTTTGCAAAGACATTCTACCACATTTTCTTTTTTCATCTGCTGCACGATTTGCTCTTCTTTTTTTTTTCTTCGATTTGCTCCTCTCCTTCTCTGCGCTTCCGCCTCCTGCCTCTTCTTTCTGCTTTTACCCTACTTTATTTCTCGCCTTACGATCGTCACTCAGTCCTGCTGCTTGCCTTCATATCTTCATACTCCAATTTCCCTAATGACATTTGTTTCTCGAGTACACATCTCCTCGCCTGTCCTTCTTGGTGGTCTCCTTCCTCCTGCTACTACACCGGGCTCGCTTTCCCATTTTCCTTCTCATTATTGATCAATGTTTCTTCGCTCCTTTACCTGACTTCATGTACTAGCGAGAGCAGTCATTGCACTGGATCTCTTTTCTTACACTTCACGTTTCACATGTTTGATCACCAGCAGCCGTCAGCTCAACATTCCGACATTGCAGGAAACACGCGAGAATGGCCTTCACTATTAGGGCTTCCTCATCGGGAACTTTGACCACAGGCCCTCAGAACGACAAGCATGAAACGGAACTCCCAGGGCGTAACCTCTCTGCTATTCATCATGAAGATGACCTTTTGCAGTGGATGTTAGAGCAGGGATTGCCGCCGTCTAAAGTTGCTCTTGAAACGAGGCCGGGTTATTCCTCCAAAGGCAAGCCCATACATCACGTGGTGGCCAGCGAGGAGCTAGTGGTGAGCATACCTGTGCTGTCTGGCGAAACACGTAAAAGAATAATGCTTACTGACTGGCAGACATTGCTTTCATTCACCGGTCAGTGATTGACATTCTAACAAGCCATGAAATTGGCTGTGCTGTGGACGTTGAACCCAAAGGAGAGGCTCAGCAACTATGAGTTCCGTATTTTCTTACCGAGAAGCATGGGTTGCTGGCCAATGGCCATCAAGCATTGATTCTTGCAATCTTGGAAAATAAACAGAAATGCAGTTGTGCACCAGTTTTTTTCGTTTTTTAAGACAGACGTAAAAAAGTTATTCAATGGGAAGACATTGTTGCACGCCGTTTCTTTCGCTCACACCTTCACTTCTTCAAAACTTCTCTTGATTAACTCTTCGTTTCATGAAGCTCTGTTGTCTAT
This sequence comes from Zygnema circumcarinatum, assembly GCA_037447605.1. Classification (NCBI taxonomy): domain Eukaryota; kingdom Viridiplantae; phylum Streptophyta; class Zygnematophyceae; order Zygnematales; family Zygnemataceae; genus Zygnema; species Zygnema circumcarinatum. Next base: position 2,784,309 of record CM074809.1, read on the forward strand.
TATCATTAGTAAATTTTAAATGTTGTTCCCCAGGTTGAGCTGTTTCGGCCTCATGCACACTTCTTGAAGAAGTTCGATTTTAGTAATGATCAACTTCTTTGCATTACCTGCAATGTATAATGAGTTCGAGGTGTAGGGGTACACAAACGAGGTCCAAAATTGCGAGTTTTCGCTTAGATTCAAATGAACATTTAGAACACATGAGAAATTTAAAGATTTCTAATGAGGTTGGGAATTGGCTTACAGCCTGGAGATGTTGTGCTACGAATCCCTAATCACTTAGTCGTCACGTTGGAGCGTGTACTTGGGGACGAGACTATAGGTGAACCCGGTTCAGACCTTGTGCATGTATATCATTTTTGCATTCGTATGTATATGCTGTAGATATACACATTCAAGACCAGAGAAGAATGACAGTAAGTTGTATGTTTGGCAGTCGAGGATACGCCCAACGGAAGTGTTTTAGTGATGTCTTGTTGTTGTGATGGCCGTGTATGGCGAGTAGACTTGGAAGAACTCGAATTTCACATTCATGCAGTTGTTGCTCGACTTAGTTGTGAATGCATGTACAGGGCATGGCTCTGTCATTCTGTATGACAGCGACTTAAAAGTACTTTGTGGGCATCATGGCATGGGTGGCATACAGCGGAACTTCTCACAACAAACAAGCTATCTGAACTCGCATGTCTGGCGCTTTACCTTATGTACGAGAAGAAACAGGGGAAGAAATCCTTCTGGTATCCATTCATCCATGAGCTTGACAGACAAAGAGGGCGAGGACAGCTAGCAGTGGAGTCTCCACTGCTGTGGTCGGCGGAAGAAGTGGAAGAATACTTTGAAGGCAGCCCCATGAAGGTGACACCTCTTTATCCAGTTTGAGTCTGAGGAGAAAGTGACCAGACCTCATGGCAGCTCGCATTGCAGCAAACATACATGAATACAGTTGATTGCCCATGTCCACATAGACAAAAACTACCATTTCTATCGTCAACTATGCTGCTTCGTGTGTGCTTGTTGTGCGTGTGTGTCTCTGTGTTTGTCGTTGCGGTATCCTCTGTGGCTGTCTTGGTGTTCTCCTTGTTAGTACGAGGTACGGGACAGGCTTTATCGTCACAATCTTGATGCCATTTTCATTTTGCGTCCTCCTTGGAGCCGGAACTTGCATTGCAGCTCCTTCCTGTTTGTCTTATGGTGGAGGAAGTCCATTCACAACTCAACTCAATATTCTTATGTCTCCTCTCACCTAGAGGACTTTATACTTTATCGTTTGCGGCTATATCAGTTGAATCATGATCGACTTGTTAAATGTATTAGGGATTTGTTGTGTTCGCCACTGTCTCCTCGACCTGAAACCCTTTCATTTGCTATTTTTATTTTTCTCCCTGCAAGCGTGTGGATGACTGAGCAATAATAAAGTGATGTTAATCGCAGACTCTGATTAATGAGAGACTCAAGGGTATTGAGCGCGAGTATGAGGAGCTGGACACAGTTTGGTTTATGGCCGGCTCTCTATTCAAGGTACGGTCTTTCCAACACTAGAGAAATCCTTTTGAAGGTGAAACACGTTATGTAGTCAAATCTACAATGAGAGAAATGAAATGCATATGGCTAAGGATATAATCAAGTCAATCGTCGTGCTACGGTGTTGCAGTAGAGTTGTGGCGAGCAAAGTGCTGTTGACTTTTGAGTTTGGACAAAGCCAGTGTAACTCACGAAAGATCTGACCTTGTGAGTAGGTTCAGATTGATTCATCTCCGGACTGCTGAACAAATACATGGCTAGGAAAGGCTCTCCCAGCTGGGCAAAGGAAATGCGTACTGGGAAAGAGGAACATAAGCCTTTATGCCAAGGATCAATGGAGTTCATTGTAGCAGAGCAAGACAAACATGTGTTACTTCAGAAGCGAGTCTTTAGGCAGATGGCACAGGTAGTATTCTGAGAGGATACATTAGCGAACTGAAATCGAGGGGTTGGGTTTTGCAGCAATATCCCTTTGACATCCCCACGGAAGCCTTTTCATTTGAAATCTTCAAACAGGCCTTCGTGGCAGTACAGGCGTGCGTTGTGCACCTGCAGGTGAGCCTTAGCCATTTCTACCTAATGACACTCTGCTGTAATGAGACTGCTCAGCTTGATGAAGTATGTTGGCATGACTACGATCCTTGATGACTTCTCGATTTTAAATCTCATGGCAGGGAGTGAGTCTTGCACGCCGCTTTGCTCTGGTGCCTTTGGGGCCTCCGCTGTTAACCTATCGCAGCAACTGCCGAGCAATGCTTTCTGCGGCTGATGGGCATATCCAGCTTGCAGTAGATCGCCATGTGAAGGCAGGGGATCCCATCTACGTCTGGTGAGCCTTCGTCCGCTGTCCTCCCTATGGACGGCTTTTGCCTTCTCCTTCTATGGTCGTGCAAAGTCTTTTCAAACAGAGAGGAAGAACTGAACAGGAATGTGTCTTTTCTGTCTGTATATGACAGGTGCGGACCACAACCGAACGCTCGACTTTTGCTCAATTATGGCTTTGTGGATGATGACAACCCGTACGATCGTCTGAGCGTTGAGGTGAAGTTCACATCCTCGCTTCAGCCCTTTCCTTATGGAGGGTGCATCGCTGTTTGTATCTGATGGGACTGCATTTCGTGGACAACAGGCAGCCCTAGATCCCAATGATCCGCTGTACCAGAGGAAGCGTGCCATTGTGCAAAAGAACGACCTTCTTACACAGAACGTCTTTCAGGTGTGAAGCCTGTGATGGCACCTTGGGCTATACTAATGTGCGACATTCTTCTATTAACGCTCCTTTGAAACAGTTTTTCGCATTGCAATTGGTTCACTTCTATGTCTGTGGCCTACTCTTAGGTTCTGTAACTTTGAGTTAATGTGATTGCTTGAAAGTCTGTGCATTGAATCACCTGTTGTTCATTTTGTTCAATGTAGATTCACAAGGGTCGAGAGAAGGAGGCGGTGGCGAGTATGATGCCTTATCTGCGACTGGGGCATGTCACAGACCCTCTGGAAATTGAGGCAGTTAGTTTTGCCCAAGGACCTGTCTGCGGGGTATGTTATTGCCTATCTATCGGCCCCTTCATTTGCCTTCTCTGCAATTTTCCCCTCGTCTATATCCTATTTAAAACGACCTGTTCTGGTTGAGTATTCAGCTTCGGAACTTCCCACAATAGTTTTCTTATGCATGTTGAATCTGTTGACCTTCAGGTTAGCTCCTGCAACGAACGAGCAGTGTTTGATCAGTTGGAAGTGTTCTTTGAGAAGCGGCTACAAGGTTATGGCAGAAGCTGCGAGGAGGATGACGCAGTGGTGAGTTTTGTTCGCTCGGTTGCTTGACATCATGTGTGCCGGTGTAGTTCTACAGAGGCCTATAATGCATGACAAGAACAGCTACCTTTAGCTGCTAACCTACCTGCTTATTCAGCCATAGTAAAATCGTGGTCATGGTTGAACTGAATAAACAACCTGGCACATAGAAGATGATGTGTTCTAACCATTAACGCAACATCATGTGAAAGTCAACACGAAACGTGGCATACAGGCCATGAACTGAATTCGAGTCCTGCGGATATGCAGCTCGCAGATGAGAACACATCTCCAAAGAAGATGGTGGCAACAAAACTGTTGCGGATAGAGAAGGAGATATTGAAGAGCGCTCTGCAAAGCGTGCGGGACATGCAAGCGGAGTTTCCCCAAGCAGACCAGGCTGGACCGTGCACGGGTACATTCATGCCCACATTGAAATAAAGTCATAATTTAGGGCGGCAGATTCACGCAAGTTTCAACCATGTATGTACCATCAAAGCAGGTGGTTGCGACAGGCTTCCTCGTGGGATTTAGGGTTATTGTATGGTTGAGTAGTCTGGGTACGGTCACCTTTTCATCATGGCGCATAATTGTAAGTAAAAGTTTTTTGTTTCTGTATTCAACCAGTCAACGAGATGGTGTGCTTCTTGCTTCAGATTGTAGTCTGTGCCATCCCTTAAATCTCCTCTCATCACTTCTCATGGAACATGTCTCTGCCACCTTGAGGTGCTTGCCATCCGCTTCTTCCAAGGGTGTTCGCGCCTTTCAAGTTCAGATTTGGTAGCTGCATCAGATATCTTGACGCGTGGGAGTGAGAAAATGTGCGTAACGGAGGCCGGTCTCCTTGCAAGTGTAGTGGAGGACCCTTTAGATTTGTGAAAGAATGGAATAGCTCGCGAGTCTCCTGGAGTCTCGTACACCTAAGACGACCCATGTTGTCGTTGCAATCCTTGCCTGGCGAACTATGCCTGATTTGGTGTTTTCGAGCTAGTGCGTGCTCAAGGACTTACCTGTGTCATTTTGGCTGGTTTCTTTCCTCGTGTGGCGGCTCAACCTAAAAGGACACTTGTCCAGCCGTGGGTTCCATACTGCAGGGCACCCAACGTTTTCAATATCTCCCAACCCGTACATATCTCACAAGTATTCAACCGGGGTCCTAATATACCGATTCGTTGTAGTATGACTCTTCGCATTGGACTGTAGGAAGTGCACACGAGATCTTCAGATGTATTGGTAAATTATTAGCGCATAGATAATCTGACAGTGTCATGAGAAATGGGCGTAAAATACAACACAGGTCGACCATTGGTTGGGAAAACATTGGCGAACGATTGCCCAAGCATTGCCAATTGTTGGCTTGGCCATGGTTGGCAACCATTGGCAACCATTGGTTAAACCCTGTTTACTGTTTGCGAGCATTGGCGTACTAATGGGGGGCGTCAACCTTGGAAAATCTTCCGTTACAGTATGCAAAGCAGCAGTATCCGTACATTTGATACCAAAACCAATACAGTACTTTGATGAGACGCGTCTTAGCCATTCCTAATCAATTCTCTTCCGTAAATCATTCCCAAGTTAGAGAAAGATCTTGGGACAAAACACTGCCAATTCTGATGTTATTTCAGTGTACGAGAAAAGAGAAACCCAGAGGAGAAAGAGAAGAGGGGAGAAACTTCTGTAGCGGTTGTTTTAAGATTGACACCCCCTAACGGGCCTAACGGTGTGCAGCCGATTCCAACGGTTGGTCCAATTTGTCCGACCGTTGTAGCACAACACAGATCGGAACTCTGGATCGACCCTTGGAATGGCTGCGATCCATGGTTGGCATTGTCAATGGTTCGAACCATTGGTTAGGGATTTTTCAATTTTTATATTATTCTTTTCACAGCGCACTCGATGGTAACTAAGCTGTCTAATGGCTTAGGCACACTGCGTTCACCTAATGTTGATACTTGAGTTCGAATCTGCCAACAGGCTTGTAAATTCCTCTTTCTAGGTAATGAGGTTCCAATCATTGCCAGTGTTTGGAAGCCATTGGATGCGTCCAATGGTTGGCAAGCATTGCCACCTGGTGGAACCACGCATGGGTGGGCCGTCCAACCATTGGCATATCCCATTGGCCACCAGCAAGGGTCTGAACCATTGGATTGAATGGCATCCAGCCATTGAATAAATGATGTTGCCATTGATTGGAACGACTAGCTGGAAACCCCGGCTAACCATTGCCAATGGTTGCAACCATTGGTTCCTCAAGGGTTGCCAACCAATTGTTGCGAACCATTGGTCCGCCAACCATTGCTAACCAGCGGTTGGTCATGCGCTCGCCCGCCCTCTGGCCGGAGAACGGGCGACGGCGGACGTGCGCGCCGACAAGCGCCGACGCCGCCCGGCCGTCGGGGCGGCCGCCTCTGGCGCCACTTGGGGGGGAGCGTACGGACACCCGCCCAAGGGTGACGTATACCGTACGAATTCTTCATTACTCATGACGTATCCGGTACGAAATTCTGACTGTGCATGACGTCGTCATGATTCGGCGCGATCCTCCGCGGGGGCGCGGCGGCCCCTAGGGGTCTAGGACCTGCGGCGGAAAAATATGTCGGAAAATTTGTCTGCGACGGCGATTGCTGTTTTTTTTCAAGGACCGCTCGAGCGATGACGCGCGGGACCGACTGCCTGCCCAAACGAGCCGCGCGAGGGCGAACTGGCGCCCGCCCGCCAGCGCGGAACGAAACCGAAAGGGGCAGGGCGGGGGCCGCGCTGGCAGAGGGCGCGCTTCCCATTGGCCTGTGCGCGCAGGCCGCACGGAGATCCGCCGTCTGATTGGCGGAGGATGGGGAATGTGACACTTGGCAGAAAGCTGCTAGAGCAGAATGTTTCATCGTCGCCACGTGAGTCGGTCCGAAAACTTTCCAAGGAGCGGTCCGATCGCGCCCTCCGTACCCGCCCTATTATTGGTCCCATTTTACGGCGAGCGCCAGCCGTAGAATAATAACAATTGAATGAAGCAAAAGTTGGGGCCCGACCGAGTTCGTTACTCGGAAATTAATTATTTCACCCGCACGTTTTGTTGACCGCGGGAAAATAAAAAAAACTTTAAGTCAAACGCGCCGACCACTCCGCCACGTGTCGCGCTCTGACAGGCATTCGCTGGGCGGCAGAGGACTCCGGGTTCCCCCTGGCCGCGGCGTCACGTCACGCTCTGGTAGATCCTGTCTGGCACCCACATGCGGAATGGCTTCTACACCGTTCGATCTAGATTCAGGCGCATCGGGACCGTCCCTTGCACATGCGCCAGATCCAGGGCGTACTGACAGCGTCCCCCGGGCGGGCGGGCGGTCAGGCGGGCGGGCCCGGGCCTGTGCGGGCGCCCGGGGAGGAGCGAGGGCGGGGCAGGAGGGGGAGGGAGCCAGAGGATTAGGGTTGCGGCCCGGCCCGGGAGGCAGGGAGGCAGGCAGGCAGGCAGGCGGAGGGGTGGGGCGGGGCGGGGGGGAACAGGGAAGCGCATGGTCATGCGTGAATGCGCACATTGACATTGGAGGGAGGTTCTTTGGAGATATTTTGCTATGCGGGGCGGAGAGGCGGGTTTCTTGTGCTTCTTGGAAGGGCTCCGCGCTTCTTCCGATCATTCAGGGAGAAATGGGCACTCTGGAGCACATGTGGAGCTGGAAGGACGAAGTGGCCGACTCGGCCACGGTGGCGGACGGAAGAAGTCCACTTACTCGAGTCAACTGTTGATTTTTGGGTGAGCCATGCTCGAGAAGCTGTTCTTTTAGCTCGGAGGCGGGCTGTTTTCATCCCTGTGTAGCTTAGAACAGATTGTTGGCAGCAGAAAGGGCTTATTTTTCCCTCAGGAAAGCTGGTTTGTTTTTTTTCTGATACGCAACATATTCGAATCCAAAAGTGGACTATATGTGGCTGGAAGTCGACGTAGGGCTTGATGCAATACAATGTTCTAAAGGCATAAAATCTGATCCAATATTTTAGCCTTTACCTCTGCAAAGTCAATGCTGAGGCGAATAAGCTGAAATATATGCTGAAACTGGACCTTGAACCAAATGACAATGATATTGACTAATGACAGAAGATGACTAATGATAATGATGGAGCCAGCTGAATACACTCCACCAAGTCTGTTTAGGGTTGGCACGTAACATGACTCATAAGGAGTCAATTGTTGCTTTGAGGTTAACTTCCGCAGACATGGCAGTGATGTGAGAGGCAACATTCTGTGGCAGACGGGTGTCGGTGTTGTCTTGCATTTGTGATCAGCAGGGCTGAGGAATGGCGCTACTAGCTGGGTGAACTGCGAATTGTTCAGTGTAGATTGTTGGTGAGGTTATGGATTGTTTTTAGTGGAATCGGTATTGAGGATTTGTGTCAAGCCAACAATGCTAAAATTCAAGCAGTTAAGCAGTTCCTCGATCACGAAAAATAGAGTTAGGCGAAGCATGTTTGGCAGGTTTCGTGGAGAGATGCTGAAAGGTGGTCTAATGGTTGAGATAGAGGGAAGTAGCTCACTTGAGGTAAAGTACTCCCTAACTGAAGTGGAGCATTTTGCCAAAAAATAGGCTATAAGTTAATGACGCATTTCTTTTGAGGCAGGCCGGGTGATTATTCGACTCTCTCTGAGAGATAAGGCTCGTAGTGTGGCGAGGCACGCATTAATATGCAGGGTGGACGATAAGTTGGAATTCTTACAGAGCGGTAGCTAGTTATCTGATGCTTTGGACAATACATCGAGTGTCAGCTGATGGATCTGCTGAGATGAGGCTCGTGAGGCTTTTAGAGGGATGGAAATATGACCTTTTACTATTTGCCTTGTCTCTGCGCCTGTTTCAAGGTAGGAGGGAAACAGCATCAAAAAGTCAAGGCCTTAATGGGAGTGGAGCCAGGATGTCGCACTCCTCTGCTGTCATTCAAGTTGTTGGGCAGTGTTCTGACAATGCAGCATTTCGATGTTCACTGCAGGCTTATGATCCTTTTTGAAGCAACCATTGGCACCGCAGACATGAACTGGGATCATAGCAGAGGGACTGCTGTTGCTATCGATGTAAGTTGCTTCTCAAGCACCCTCTCGCCATGTTGATCGCTGGGCAGATGTCCCTGTTTGACATTCCTGATTGTGTTTGCGCCCTGAGCATCTTTTCGACGATGCTTCAAGTTGAGTAATTTGCAAGACAGCGACGATGCATCTTCCGTGTTCATTTCTGCACCACCTGACGCGGAATCCGTACTTTTGCCGTGATCGCAGGCCGATCAGTCGCTGAGGGCAATCGGGGAGCATGGACCCTCTCCCAACCTTCTACTGTTTTATAGTGTGGAGTCAGGCACATGGAATGAGGCTCCTCAGCCACATTCAGAAGTGCCATTGGAGCAGGATGTTGGCCCTCCTCGCAGATCATTGTCATCTCAACAGAGTGCACCGCCTGATGCACCTGATGTCTCCCCCACAGCGTTTTCACCTGTGGAGACACCCAGCAGCCCATTATCTTTCTCTCTCTCGTCCACCGATGCACCTGCCTCTGCCCCTTCCGCAGATGTATTCCCGCCACCATTTCCACAACTCAGTCCAGCTACCAACTCACCGTCCCCCATAAACGACGACTTTTCTCCTCCGACACCATTGGTCAGTCCCGTGGAAGTCCCTGGTGTACCCTCCTCTCCTGCTTTTGCGCCCCCTCCACGACGAGTCCAAACGTCAAAGAGCGTGTCTTCCTCTCCTCCGCCTCTCCATCCCCCTTCAAGACTCACCACCCCAACTCCTGTCCCACCTCGTGGTCCTCCTTCTGCAATGTCCCCCTTTCCCTCTGTTTCCCCTCCCGCTCCTCTTGAATCTCCACCTTCTACTTCTCCGCCGGCACCTTCCTTTCCTACTTCCCCAGCTCCACTTTCCCCTTCTGCTCCTCCTCCCTCCGTTCGCCCTTCCACTCCCCCTACTGCGTTTCCTTCGTCTCCCCCTCTCCCTTCCACTTCCCCCTCCGCATTTCCGCCTCCTCCTATATTCTCTTCCCCTGCGTCTCCCCCGGCCTCGTCTCCTTTACCTTCGATTTCACCTTCCTCTCCCTCTCCACCTCCTCGTACTCCTTTTGCTCCTTTCCATTCCCCTCCCCCTTCGTCCCCTCTCCGTCCCCCACTTTTCCCTCCTCATCTTCCGCCCCTTTCCCCTTCTCGCCTCCCTCCCCATTCTTCCTCCCCTTCTCCCGTGCTTTCTTCTCCTCTCCCCCCTTCTCCCCAATCCCCTCGTCCCCCGTCCCGTCATCCTGTCCCTGCCCCTGGGCCTTCCGTTTTCCCTTCTCCTGCCCCTTCCTCTTCGTCTTCCCCATCCCCTTTCTTTTCCCCTCCCTCTCCCTCTACCCCTTCCCCTTCCTTTTCCCCTCCCTCTCCCCCTACCCCTTCCCCTTCCTTTTCCTCTCCCCCTCCCTCTTCCCATTCTTCTCCTTCTCCTTCACCCCCTTCACCTCATCCCCCTTCCCCGCCTCCTCCTTTTTTCTCTCCCCCTTCACCTTCTTCCCCTCCCCCTCCCTTTTCCCCGTCCCCTTCCATTTCCCCTTCCCCTCCCTCTTCCCATTCTTCTCCTTCTCCTTCACCCCCTTCACCTCATCCCCCTTCCCCTCCTCCTCCTTTCCTTTCTCCCCCTTCACGTTCTTCCCCTCCCCCTCCCTTTTCCCCGTCCCCTTCCTTTTCCCCTTCCCCTCCCTCTTCCCCTTCTTCCCCTTCTTCTTCTCCCCATTCCCCTTCTTCTCCTTTCCCTTCTCCCCCTTCATCGTCTTCCCCTCCCCCTCCCTTTTCCCCGCCCCCTTCCTTTTCGCCTTCCCCTCCCTCTTCCCATTCTTCTCCTTCTCCTTCACCTTCTTCACCTCATCCCCCTTCCCCTTCTCCTCCTTTCCTTTCTCCCCCTTCACCTTCTTCCCCTCCCCCTCCCTTTTCCCCGTCCCCTTCCTTTTCCCCATCCCCTCCCTCTTCCCCTGCTTCCCCTTCTTCTTCTCCCCATTCCCCTTCTTCTCCTTTCCCTTCGCCCCCTTCATCTTCTTCCCCTCCCCCTCCCTTTTCCCCGTCCCCTTCCTTTTCGCCTTCCCCTCCCTCTTCCCATTCGTCTCCTTCTCCTTCACCCTCTTCACCTCATCCCCCTTCCCCTTTTCCTCCTTTCCTTTCTCCCCCTTCACCTACTTCCCCTCCCCCTCCCTTTTCCCCGTCCCCTTCCTTTTCCCCTTCCCCTTCCCCTTCCCCTTCCCCTTCCTTTTCCCCTTCCCCTTCCCCTTCCCCTTCCCCTTCCCCTTCCCCTTCCCCTTCCTTTTCCCCATCCCCTCCCTCTTCCCATTCGTCTCCTTCTCCTTCACCCTCTTCACCTCATCCCCCTTCCCCTTTTCCTCCTTTCCCTTCTCCCCCTTCACCTTCTTCCCCTCCCCCTCCCTTTTCCCCTTCCCCTTCCTTTTCCCCTTCCCCCTCCCTTTTCCCCTTCCCCTTTCCCTTCTCCCCTTCCTTTTCCCTCCCTTTTCCCCTTCCCCTTCCTTTTCCCCTTCCCCTCCCTCTTCCCCTTCTTCTACATCCCCTTCCCGTTCTCCCCCTTTCTCTCCTCCCCATTCGCCTACTTCCCCTCCCCCTCCCTTTTCCCCTTCCCCTTCCTTCCTTCCCCTTCCCCTCCCTCTTCCCCTTCTTCTTCTCCCCATTCCCCTTCTTCTCCTTTCCCTTCTCCCCATTCGCCTACTTCCCCTCCCCCTCCCTTTTCCCCTTCCCCTTCCTTTTCGCCTTCCCCTCCCTCTTCCCATTCTTCTCCTTCTCCTTCACCCTCTTCACCTCATCCCCCTTCCCCTTTTCCTCCTTTCCCTTCTCCCCCTTCACCTTCTTCCTCTCCCCCTCCCTTTTCCCCTTCCCCTTCCTTTTCCCCTTCCCCTTCCTTTTCCCCAGCCCCTTTCCCTTCTCCTTCGCCTTCCCGTTCCCCTTCCCCTTCCAATTCCTCTTCCCCTCCTTCTGGCCCAGCCCCATCCCGTTCCGAGTCCCCTTCCCCTGCGTCGTCCCCTTCCGCCCCCCCTTCTCCTCTCTCTCCTTCCCCTGTCTCTTTTCCTGCCTCACCCCCTTTTATTACCTCATCCCCTCCTCCTGCCTCGGCCCATTCCCCTGCTCCTGCCCCTGCCCCTGCTGTGCCCGGTATCCCTCCCCCTTTTCCTGCATTCGCCCCAACCCCTTACCCTGTTTCTCTCTCACCGCCCCCCTTGGAGCCTGCCACTTCGCCCGGTCCATCTCCCTTCACAGTTGCGCCTGCCCCGTCTCCAAGCATCGTCACCCCAACCATGCCGCCCGGCCTATCGCCAAAACCGTCCTTCCACCCCTATCCAGCTTCAGGGCCTTCACCTGTGCCCTCTCTAGCAAACCCAGCTGCTGCTCCTGTGCCAACTGAAGGCTCTCCATCGCCTATTGAAGCACCTTCACCAGCTGCTTCTCCCATTGTGGCGCCTTCAGCTGGGCCAACACCTGCTCCATCTCCTTCTAATGAAGCGGCAGCCCCTTCACCAGCACTCGCTCCATCTTCGTCTCCTTCACCAGGTTTGTCCCCTCCATCTCCTGCCAAAGGGGTTCCTTCTTCTTTTCCACCTCCCAATCCAGTACCTGCCTCCATCTCACCGTCCATCCCACCCCCATTTCGTCCATTGAAGCCCACAATCCCAAGTTCCGGAGTTCATTCACCACCACCACCCCGTTCATCATGGTCTCCACAATTGCAGTTCCCTCCGCCATTCTTTCACCCTCCAAGCATTGCCCCACCCAAATTCCCATTCACCCCCCCTCACCTGTTTATCAGCCCTCCATTCCACCGACCTCCTAAGCCCAAAGGTATGTCTGCTTCAAGTAAATTCATTATCTTTGCAAATGAGACTTAGTCTCCAATAGATTTGTCTTCAGATAGTCCAGATCTTCCTTCAGCGTTTGGACTGCTATTTCCCCCGCAGTATCCATGCTGCAGACTCTGCGGGTATGGATCTACTGCAGCGAGCATCCAGTTCCATGGACTGCACTTGAATACCTTTTGAATAAGAGCTTTTTAATGTTTGTGGTAAAAGGCCTTCAATGCCGCTTCCTCTATTCCTCCTAGATTTGTGCAACTATATCAAATCTGAGTTGTCTCACAGGTTGCAAGACTTTGAACGTAATTGAACATATGCAAATGGAGCTGACTATAGCTCAAACGATAACGCTTGGATTGTATCTGCCCTATCAGTTATTTCGTGTAAACCTGACGAAGTCTGGCAACGTCACCGCACCTGCTTCTTTGTTCCGCTTGAATGTAGCGTCAAGTTCACCCGATAGATTTTGGAAGAAGACTGGTTTATCTGCTATACATTGGGAGGAGCGTACTGCATTTTTCTGTCTTTTTGTACTAGATCTGTATTTGGTGGATGGGAACGGTGGGCGTTGATTCGGAAGGAGAGAAGGGCGGCAGGTTGGTCGGAGAAGGATGAGAATGAGATGAAGTGAAGTCTCTCCTTGTGCCGTTGTTCTGGGTGGACAAGACAATACTGCTCAGTTACTGTGATCATGGGCATGGTAGATTCTCGAGACGGATGTTTTATCTTGCAGTGGGCTCTTTCTTAGTGCTTATCCCAGTTAATATTGGAGGCTATTTTCCTGGAAGCTTGCGTCTTCGGATACGTCAGTTTATGTTCTGAAGTCATTCCTATTCTTGCAGATAGTACCCCCCCCTCGCCAAGCTTGACACCTGCAACCCCCTTTCCAGCGCCGTCTTCACCTGCTGTGTTACCGCCGGAAGTGGCTCCCGTGCCCTTCCCAGCTCCTTCCCAACTTCAACCTCCACCTATTCATCCCCCTCTGCGCCACCCTCCCCCAGCACGTGCGCCGTCACCATCTCCTGCAGACACCCCACTCCCTTCCCCTTCCGCTGTACCTCCTCCATGGCATCCTCAAACCCGTCCCCCTCAGCGTCCTCCTCAGCGTCCTCTCCAGCGTCCTCCTCAGTATCCCCTTCATAGTCCCCCACTGCCACCTCGACGGAATCCCCCTCTGCGTCCCCCGCAGAGTCCCCCACAGCGTCCTCCACGGTATCCCCCTCAGCGTCCCCCAAAGCGTCCGCTTCCACCACCATCTCAGCCAGCTTCCGAGCCCGCCTTTGGTCCAGTTGACCCGCCGTCTGTGCTTCCCCCGGGACACGCTCCGTCTCCTGCAGCACCTTCACAGTCACCACTATCTCCACCAAAACTACCACCAGCAGATTCTCCTGCCCCATTAGGTGTCCCTATCCCACCTCCCGCGGATGCTCCTTCACCATCCCCTGCGGATGGGCCATCTTCAAAGCCCGAAGAGGTGAGGCCCCCTCCTGGGGGGAGCCCTGCACCCTTCAGCCCGCCATTGCAGCCACCACCCTCTCCCGTACCTATCACCAGTCCTGCTCCGCCACCCTATCAGACTCCTCCGAGTTCTCCCCCGTCCCCTCAAACTTCCCCCTTGGCTCTGCCGCCACCTCCTCCCGACACGAGATGTGAGTCTCTGTTCTCTGTGTGGCAACGAGCAACTGCGTCTCTGCAATCTTCTTAGTGTGTTTGTACGTATCGCCTTACTAACTGGGACTGATCTGTGCTTTTGAATTATTGGTGGCCAGCCTGTCCGGCATGCAACGAGACACAGTACATTCCGCCTGAAGGAGCATGCAGATGCATGGATCCTATGGTCGTTCTACTCACTTTCCTCACAGAGTTCGATGTCTTCAATGCAAACTCACTCAAATTTGTGAAGGAGATGGCTGCCGGGCTCATTTTAGAGCCGCCTCAAGTGGTGGTATGTTTGCTTTCTCACAATGAAGCCCCTCCATTGACAAGAGGGCGGGCAATAGGCTCCTCCTGGCTGCTGCCAATATTGGTAAAATACGATTCCATTCATACCTACATTCGATGCTTGGGTGGGAGAGCATGCAGGTATCCAATGTGCAGTATAAGGTGTACCCAACATCCTTCTACGTATGGCTGTGGTTTGTTCCTTTAGATGGAACTAAGCTTAACCACTCAAAAGTGATTGACATAGCGACGCGTCTGCGGAACCATCAAGTTAATTTGGATCCCTTGTTTGGGACCTATGAAGTGGAGTATACTGTGAACCCAGGTAGGGTATGAGGAAGCTCAACCTTGCTGCTGATTTCATGTGCATCTAAAATATCCTTACTTGCACCTAACTGCACTTCTGCCCAAACCGTGTCTTGTAATTGAATTGGCCTCCTCTGCAGGCGACAAAGTCCCCCCTCCTCCAAGTCAGTCGGGTGCATTGGCACCATCTGGGGCAGTCGGAAATTCGAGCAAGAATGCAACAAGTGTTGAAGCTGGCAAGAATCGGAGCATGTCCGGTGTTATCATCGCCATAGCAGTCATTGTGCCAACTGTAGGTGTAGCTCTCTGTGGTCTGGGAATGTGGCTGTTCTCGGTGTACCGCCGGGACAGGAGGGAGTGGGGAGGGAGAGGGGTAGACAATCTGGAAGGCGCATATGCTCCGCCATTGTTTGATGATGCTTCAATGGAGCAGGCGGTAATCGCCCGTCAAGGTGAGTCTCCAGACAGCCCATTACTCTTGTCACTCTCCACAGGCCTTGTTTCTTATCTGCACCATTTTCTCAGTGCTGCTTGAAAGGAAACTGCTTGCAGTACACCAATCTCCTGCAAGACAGAAAGGAATGAGGTTTTTGAGCATTGGAATGGACTTGTAATTTTCAGGCCCTGTTGTTCGGGAGTCTCCGGAGCAGACTGCACGGGAGGCAGACCTGTCTCTCAGAATCGCTGCTCTCTCCAATGCTCCTACACAAACTTACTCCTTAGCCCAACTAAAGCAGGGAACTCGCAACTTCAGCTCGGCAAACCTTTTGGGTCAGGGAGGTTTCAGCCGGGTATACAAGGGACAGTTAGAAGATGGCTCAGTAGTTGCAGTGAAGGTGCTCATCCAGGGTGATAGGCAGGCTGAAAAGGACTTCCTCGCAGAAGCTCACATGCTCAGCTGCCTCCACCACAAGTACGTCTACCTTCCCCTCAATAACCATATGGCTCTACCCTCTACTTCCGAATGGAGTGCCCTAAGACCCCTTTTCTGAGTGCAGGAACTTGGTGAAGCTTCTTGGAATCTGCCACGAAGGTGGAGTACGGTGCCTTATTTATGAGCTTGTACCGAATGGCAGTCTTCATTGGCATCTCCATGGCCCTGATTCGGGCGTTCAGTTGAGAACATCCCCAAAGAGGGATGCGCTCAGCTGGGAGACCAGGATGAAGATTGCTCTCGGAACAGCAAGAGGGTTGGCGTACCTCCACGAGGATGCCAATCCTCATGTCATTCACCGCGATTTGAAAGCTTCGAACATATTGCTGGAAGAGGACTTCACACCAAAAATTTCCGATTTCGGATTGGCTAGGGAGGACGGAGTCGTTGTTTCCCACAGCGTGAAGATGGTGGGAACCTTCGGGTGAGTGCCTGAAGATCGATGGTTTATCAACTTCCTTCATCACTGTGTATAGGAGGCTCAAAAGCTGTCAACTATAAAGAGCTTGAGAGTCTTATACCGTAAGGATCCGATTGAGTCAGTGTTTGGGTGGAAAGTGTGTCTGTCCTTTATTCCCCAACTCATGAAATGAAACAATTTGGTGATGGTTTGCAGCTATGTCGCACCAGAATATGCGATGACTGGGCACCTCCTAGTGAAGAGTGATGTCTATAGCTATGGAGTGGTGCTGCTTGAGCTTCTTTGTGGGAGACGGCCTGTTGACATGAGGGCAGCACCCGGACAGGAGAGTCTTGTCAACTGGGCTCAGCCTCTACTTGCAAGGTGAAAGACTTTTTGTCCTTGCCCTGATAATGTTCCAGTCCAATTCCATATTCTTATAATGCTTTGAAGCTCGTGGCTGGAGGAAAGTCTATGCTATGTTGAGGGGTTTGTGCGAGGAAGTGACATTTCCGAAGGGGCGTGGGTGCAGCAAGGAAGGCTTGGAGCATCTTGTGGACCCCTCCTTGAAGTCAACATGCCCCATGTCAAGCCTAGCACGGGTGGCAGCCATAGCTAGCATGTGTGTGCAACCCAACGCAAGCCATCGGCCGTTCATGGGAGAGGTTGTGCAGGTAAGTTGGGAAGTGTTTGGTTGCCAAAGAATAGACTCATCCTCCCAGTGGCTCCTGCACTGCTGCGAAATGCCTTCTTCAGAATACTAATGGTGATTTGTGGGCCTGTAGGCACTGCGCCTTGTGTACAATGATGCAGAGAGCGAGTCCGACAGGAGGTATGTCTTGTCCCTGATACGGAGCTTCTGCTCGCAATTGCCAGCTATTCGTGCTCTGAGGGATTGCAAGCGAAGAAGTCAGGTTCTGATTGACCTTTTTGTAATGACTGTGCAGCATGGAGTCTACACGAGCCTTGATGAGTTCCGAGTTCAGCATTCTGCTCCCTGAAGAGCCCGATCCAGCATTTGGGTTCACTTCCAAAGAACTGGCAGCAATGCCGCCTCTTCTTCGACGAGGTATCCAGAACTTAGAATCAAGGTGAGCACACACACTTACTCGTTTGCTTCCGAACATCGCATGCTGAGCTTCTCGATTCTGCCGACTGATTCCTGCTGTTGTGACACTGCTCGCAGTGGCGAAGCATCGAATGGCAGCGGCTGGAGGTGGCAATCGGGTTCAACGGACAGCCGGACTTCACCGGAAACAGTGGGTGCATCTCAGGTTTGTGTTTTAGCTCGTCAGTGAAACTGTGGACAAGGAGACTCGTTGGGTGAAAACCTGTGAAAGGCCCGTTCGAAGGTAGACGATGCTTAACCTCAAGGTGGTACGCATGCAGGGCTCGTCAAACTCGACATCTGGTGCACAGAATATTGAGGGACTGCAACCGAAGATTCCTTCAATATCTAGGTGTGCAAATCATATCATCCTGTGAACTTATTGACCATTCCCAGTACATATCATGTTTTGTCCCCTTCTCCTTCCCCTATCCCCCCTTCCCCTTCTCTCGTCTCGCCTATTCTCCTTCAAGAACAAACGGCACAGTTCTATTGTTTTAATTGGTCATTGTTGGGGCACAGACCCACGGGATCAACGGCAAGGGAACTGGACCCACTAATCGACTTTGAGAGGTGAACCTTTATGGGGGGGAGGGGGGGGGGGGAAGGAAGGGGGGAGGGAAGAAAGGGGGGGGGTGTTGTGCCTTGGAGAGAAGGGAGGGAGCCCCGAGCGGCCGCCCGCCATCGGGCCATGCGGGGCTCCTCGCCCAACCGCGGAGCAGCTGTAGGCTTCGCCAAGTTTTAAATTTTTTAGGTCCTTGTAGCATTAGGGATGGCATTTTAGGTCAGTGTTTCGATTTTAATATTTTGAAATAAACCGTTAGGTAGGCAGAATGACTGCAAAGCGAAACGCTTTGCAGCCTTTTCGAAAGAATTGGTAAGCAAGTTGTTGCTTTGCCTACAAGCGACCTGTCCTGTTAAGGGCAGCAATGCAGCATGAAAATTAATGATTTTTTTTCGCTATAAACTAGGTTAATATATCGTTATTTATATGGACCGCAATTAGATCCCCTTTGCTGATCTGCTATTTCAAGCATTTCCGAGTCGGGACCCCTTTGCAAATGCCTGCACTGCATGCCAAACCAAAAATGCCTGTAGGGAGTGACGGGCTGTGCAGACGGCCACCGGCACATTTGAGAACCGCTGTCCCTCCCTCCCTCCCTCCCTCCCTCCCCGCCTGCCTGCCTGCCCTGCCCCCCCGCCCTCGCCCCTCTCCCCTCCCCCATCCTTCCTCCCTACCTCCCTCCATTAGGGGGTATCAGACTTGAACATTTTCCGACCAGCGTGAGAAGGGTTCCAATTTTGCTGTACTTCTTTTCGATTCCGGACTTGTAATTGGACTTGGTGTGTGACCGCGGCCAAAGGTTGAACTTCCATTGAAATTTCGGATCCATACAGCCACTCGGAGTCCCGGTGACTGTCCGATTCCGAGGAACGCTTTTACAATTTGTCACGCTCTGTTTCCGGCGCGAGCTGTCCACCGTAATCTGATCCCCCCAATTTGGAAAAATCGCTAAAATTTTCGGAATGTCGCTAGCGAGCCGACCACTCCAGATCGGAAACGTTTGGGAGGTATGGGAGAGGTGGACGGCTTCAAAGTTGTTGGAAGCGGATAGGCGTTGCATGGTTTCTTTGTGCCATTTTGAAACCAACTTGAGCACAAACAAAAAAAAATGGATGGGCATGGCCTGCAGGATGCCTGGGAGTGTGCTGATGGTTGAACGTTTTTAGCAGCATGAGCCGAATCCTACAGAGTCAATCCTTTTCTCAAAGAGAACAAGTGTGAAGTCCTGCAGCCGATATGGCAGATGCTCCGAAAGTCCTGACAAGTAAATGTGACTGCTCCAAGCTTCCCATTGCAGCACGCGGAACTCTGAAAAAATCCCCATTTGATCCCCATAAATCAATATCCTTATTTTGCTCACTGAAATCAGACGGGCGTGGTCTTCTCCCCACAGCCTCGAGCAAGCGTTCGGGTATAGCTTGGCTTCTGCATTTCCACGAGTCGTGAAATCTGCGGCAGCATCCAAAGGTAAAAGCTTCAGATTTGTCTCTTTTTTGAAAGGTCGAGCTCAGATGCTCAAGTCCAAACAAAATTTAGATGCTCCAAGGAAGCACCAAGGGATGCGAGGGAAGCTCAAGAAGGGGCTTAGTCTAAACGTACTGCTCGTCTGAATGCAAACTCTTCCTCTCTCCCGGACAGCTGTCGCTCGATAGCTGAACGCTCATGTTGAGATGACCCTATGGGTGCCACGCCGCCCTCCACTCCCACATTTCTTCGAAGTTTACCTCCTTCCACTGCAGTTTCAAACTGTAGGCTGCCCAGCAGAAAGCAGAAGTGAGCCCAGATTCATTATTCATGGCTTCACAGATAAACCACCCACAAAAGTGTTAACAGTCCTCTGGCAAACGCCAATGTTACTTCCTTTCCTGTTCCTGTCAAAGGGTTTGCATCCTCGGATTCTTCTCTTACCTCTCAAGGTCCACGAGAGGGCCCTCCTCATGGCCCAAAAACAGTTCGTCTGGAGGAGCGGCTGCGGTGCATACGAGACAACGCCGGAAGTTGTAAAGTTCATCAATGAGAGTGATAAATCGTCGAGCCTGTCTCCCGAAAACACAAGAAACCAGTTTGTGGATAAGTCGTCTTGGCTACTCAAACATCTAGCGGTTGCTTCGGGGAAATGAAACCCGCTTTCGACGGTGTCTGAGTCTGTAAGAGAGGCTTACTTGGTCGCGAATTCGCATACTCATCGATGGGATGTCGGTTACAAAAACTGTGTGGTATTGTTGAGCCAAAGCAATGTAGTCCGCTGCCCCGACCTGCATCCACCCCAAGCATAATATACATCAGCTGTTCTCCCTCTTCCCACCACCCTTCTCCGCCCTCCCTCCTCTCCCTTCTCTTCCCTCCCTCCCTCCCTCCCTCCCCAATGCCCTCCAACACCTCACACGTTACCGGACGATTGCAGAGGTCGTCAAAGGCAAATCGTGCGATCCCTCCACAGTTTCGAGGAACCTGCAAAGTCCTGTGGTTTATTGAAACCCAAAACCCCCTCTCCCCCGGCATGAGAGAGAGCCCAGCTACCATCTGATTCTATGAGAAAGAAAGATACCCATTCACACTCAGCAGCCACACAGCCCCCCCTGCTCTCGGGCGCACCTCCTTTCATCATCCCTCTCTCCGAGCCACCTGCCTGCCGAACATGACGGTAATGCAGCGTCTCTCCTCCTCTTCGCACTTCCCCTTCTCTCTCTCAATCTCTACCGCCTGCTGCCATAACTTCTCTACCTCCTCCTGCGACCGTTCATTCAAGGGCCAAAAGTATGTGGCGGCGGATGCGTCCTGCAGCCCCAAAAAACCCAAAAGACCAACCTTAAATATGAGTAGTCAGGGTTCAGAGAGCCCTACTACTGCTGCAGCAGCAGCAGCAGACTGTGAGAGCAGAAGAAGTAGCCCCTGAGCCCACCTGCTCTCCTGTCTGTATGCGGCGGTAGTCCGTATCGCTCTGTATGTGGAGAGGGCGACACTGCTGCTCTAACTGCCGCACGAACTGCTCAAAGAGATGGCGCTGCAGCCCATCCTGAAATGCAGACAGAAGGAATCTGGTCATGCATTTGACCCTCCTTACAACGACAAGTCATTGACTCATCTAAAAAGTGACAGGAAACAGATCCTTCAGTCAGAATGTCGATCAAGTGAAGGTACTGCGACAAACTCTGTTTGAAGTATGCTTCCCTTTACAGTAGCCAAAATGCTAGTATTCGAATGGAATGTAAGCTTTTCCACGTCGACTTCTTCCCCTCACCTTGTTGAGATGGCGAGGTGGCCTGTTGGAGGTGGCAACCAGCACCACTCCCTTCTCCATGAGACGGCCGAGAAGGCGCGGGAGAGCCACTGCAGTGAATACGTCCACCACCTGCACACGTGGCATCTCCTCGGCTGACTCATTAGGGCCATTCCGCTAAGAAGCTGCTCACACTCAGCTCGTCAGTATGGAGCTTACTAGTAAAGCAGAGCATTAAGTGTCCGTACAAATTGAAGCCAGGAATAGACATTAGGTTACTTGCTGAACTTGGATACCAATAGGCTATGGGAGTGAAGGGAGTGTGGCAAACAGCTACCGTTGAAGGCAACTGTAAGCCTTCCTGACTAGATCGTCGTCTTTCAAGTACACATCGATTTCCCAAAGCAAAAAACGTCGTGTTCAGTCTGGTTTTCGGAAGTTATCAAAATGCAGGATGCACCCTCGCAACGGTAAGTCTTTTCAAAAATCAGGTGTTTCCATTCCCGTCCCCTCCCGGCCTCTCTCCTTCCACTGAGGACACATAGCACCCCCCATCTGCTCTCCCAAGCAGGGCTTTAGAGCCATGCCTGAATCTCATCAAAGCAGAGAAGGCTAGCTCCATAGGCTTCCTCCTCTCCTCCCATGAACTCATTCACAACCGCATCTAACACATGAGAATGCAGCCCTCCCACTTCATCTCCATCCTCCTCCTCTTCAAAATGTGACTCTCTCTCCTCCTTACGGCGCTTCCTCTCCCTCCTCTGTTGCTGCTCCTGCCAGTGGCGGTGCATGCGCTGATGCAGCTCAAGCATGGCCTGCATGCCCCCCTCCCCTCTCCCGCACCTCCGCCATTCACAATGGTCCTGCCACCACGCACAGAAGGGTACGGGACAACGGAACTCACAGCATGGAAATGCAGTCTTCGCCGTCTGCCGACGATGTTTTCGGCTGTCTCGAAGAGCAAGTCCATGAGGAGAGTCTTTCCTGCAACGTATCCGAGATGGCACTCGCATCACACATCTTACTTCACAATCCCTCTCTCTCCCTCTCTCTACCTCCCCACCCCCGGTCACGTTCTTTCTTACTTCACCTTCACCCACATTACAGTCAGCAGCGAGGTCCACTTACCACAGCCGACATTGCCAAAGAGGTAAATGCCTTGAGGAGGGAGAGGAGGGAGAGGACGGGGAGGGAGAGCTGCGTCAAGCGCCTTCTCTCTCTTCAGCTCCCGCACCATTCGGCCGGGCCCTCGTTCGACCCTTCTCTTTCTGAATAGCTCTCCCATCCCCTTCTCACATCAAACCACTCCCTCAAGCACGAAGATGTCCACCATGAATTTTGTCCTGAACTACAAAGCGCAGACTTGGACTTAATGGCAATGGTACAGCTCATCATTTGTAGAATCCTTTCCCCCACCCAGAGAACACAAAAAGAGAATTCTCCATTGAGACCTCGACCATCGGCAGCAAACAAAGCAGGTCCATCCTCACCGAAAGAGCCACCGAGAGAGGGAGTGTTTCTGTGCTTCTCGTTGTGCCCTCTCTGCTCTCTCTCTCTCCATCTCCTCCGCCAGCATCTGCATTCGCAGCAGCTGACGCTTCGACAGCCATTCGAGGAGTCTTGTCTGCGAGCAGGGAAAGCGAGAGAGAGAGAGAGAGAGTCTGAGCGAGCGAGGGGCAGATAACCAGCAGAGCCTCAGCATGAGTACTCGAAGGGACAACGGTATGCCGTTTTATTCAGTTGCCACATTTCACTTCTTTCTTCATTTCAATCAACTTTGTTATTCATTTTCATTTTCAATTCTGTCCGACTACTGTAAGGGGGGTTCAATGTGGGTCATCTTCATATTGCTGAGTACTCCTTTTAATCAAGATGATTAACAACCATCGTGGTTCTGCCACTTCGGGACTGATTTGAATTTCCTGAAATTCCAATTAGAAATATCTAGTCCGTAAGTGATATACTCAGGGAGCAGGCAGGAAAAGCTCTCGGGGCCCTCACTTGATGTTCCTTCATTCGCTGGTGATGCCCCACAAGCTCTTCAGTGAGCACGTCCATGGCTGCGACAACTTGCCTCTGTGCAGGATCGTCCCGAAGTACGCCGCAGCTAATTAGCTGCATATAGCGTTGCAGCGTAAACTTTTGAACGCCTGCTCCTTGCATTCACCACCCCGAGGTTTCCCTCACGTAAAGAGTTTAAATTGAATCTCGTAACAGCATGCCGCCTCCTTTGCAAATGCCCTTACACAAGGCTAGCACGTGCCACAGACCAGGTTGGTCACAGATCATACCCCTGAGCCCTCTACTCCGAAAGCTAAGCTATTCAAGGAGAGAAGGCAGAGTCAATCTCAGGCTCATGTGCCAGGCACAGGAGCATTTGTTTGCTGCCAAACCTTCGTACCATCTACCGCTTGAAACTGAAGCTATGTCAACCCTCACAGAGGGACAGAATAGTCCGTAATCTGGCTGTCAGGGCGTCTGCCTGTGTGCAGCTGTTCGGATGCGTGTTACGTATTGTGGTCATTTTTTGCTAGAGGTTCAGACTCGATTCTGAAAGGGTCCGAAGATGGCGGTTGTAGCGGATCAGCAGACGGTAACTTGTATGTCATGAATTGGCTGTCTTAAAACCATATTTCTTGCTTCTTGCCCAGTTAGAACCCATCGCAAAAAATGCAATATTTAAACCTGGGGTGCAACAATGAATGTGATGACAAATGACAAGGCTGCCTGCAATATTTAGTGTAAAATTGTCATTGCATGATCGTTCGTAAAGTGATGAGTAGAGAGGGCAGTGATGGTTCGAATCTCGACATGTGGTGGTGCTCGGTCGACCAATTTGGCAAACTACCATTCAGCGCTCCTTGATCCCGCCACAAGAAAGCAGACGACTGGAAAGGCTGTGGAAAACGTCACTTCTCAGTTCTCTACGCATCAAAAGCTTGTTAAACACCAAGAAATTTCAAGATCATTCCTTTGCTTCGTTTCCCTTCGTAAGGTTCAAGATTCAAAGTCCATGAGCGCTATTGTTCCCAGGCCCCTCCCGTCTTTGCAGACCTGTAACTTCCACAGGCGCGCTGCTTGTCGAGCGAGAACGAGCTTGCCATGGTGGCGGAGAGATCCAACAGCTCCATTGGTTGGGTTTCAAAGGAGGAGCTCCGAGCAGATGCCGCACGAAACGCGTGAGGATGCTGCCACTGCCCTTTGCCAGGTGGAGCGGAGCCGCCATGGCTGCTCAGAGGCTCTGAGATCGGCTGTCGAAGGCCACCCTCACCGAGAGGGATTATGCCGCAGCGCCAGTTTCCCTCCCAGCGCTGCTCAAAGGGGAAGGGGCAAGGGGGCGAGGGAGCGAGGGGCAGTCGGGAGCGACAAGTCAGGAGTTAGCCATGAGTCAGGAGCTAGTCGGGAGTCACGAGTCAGTCAGAGGCGGTCTCCTTCGCTCCATGCATGCATGCATGCCTTGGGGCCCCCCTCGCATGTTCCGATAGACTCTGTCGTGTGGTGAGCGCGTGGGGGCGTGGGGATGACGATGCGGCAGCCCGTGTTCATCGACATATGGCCTGAAGGTGCTATGGAAAAGCCGAACGAGCAGTGATCGATGAAATTTCAGCTTTTCTACTCAGTGTTCCATGTACCCAACTGGCATATGTGCGCCAAGGACAGGCTAGTTCAGTGTGTTTCTGCTCTTGTCGCCATTGAAAGGTGGCATTTGAAAGGCCGGTAGTAGAGAAAGAGCGTTCCGACGAGCAAGAGTTTGAATTTAATGAGAGGGCCAGGATATGCAGCATGTGTTACCGAGGGGCAGGATGTTGGGCGATGCTTCTCTAATCACTGTGTGAATTCAATGGACATCTTTCAAAGCCATCCATGGAGTGTGGGCTGCCGTGGTAAAGATTGATGGGAAACAGTGACAGGTCGTGCAGGTGAGGGCTTTTGAGTCTGCTTGGAGCTTCACTCGACCACTCCACTTCCAAGCGAACAAAGCTATGGAAACGTGCTCCCTCTGACAGAGCGGATAATTGCTCGCACTCGTTCTTCTGAAGTCACCATTATCTCGTCATCGCTAGTAACTCTGCATAGCATCTCCCATCCCAGGCTGTAGACTATGAGATTCAACCAAATCCGAGAGCAGAGAAAAGACTGCGAGTCATCTGCGAGTTGTCAGTGTTGGGCAACTGTTGAATATAGTTTATGCTGACTCGGCCACAGACAACATCCCTCAGACTTTCCCCTGCACTCACCCCGGGACTGAGAAGGAGCATCTAGAATTGCTGCCCTCCATCTTTATCGAGCGGACAACTCGTGCTGAGCCGTGCAGCTCATGCACTCCCGTGTTGTGCACAATTTCTGCCGCATTGGCCTCGCTTACCCCACCTGCTCAGAGGCAGGCTATCAGGTGAAGCCTAAACAACAAGGGTGGCCAATCAATGGCCTGCATGATAATGCATGCACCGTGACTGGGAGTGATGGTGGAGGCCGCCGGCCTGCAGTGGTACTGACCGCCAGGCATGACTGACAGACGACCTCGAGCTGCCTCTGCCAATGAACGAATGAGAGGGATGCCCTGCATTGCTGTCTGCTGCTGTCCAGAGGTGAGCAGTCTGCGGATGCCCAACTCTGTCAGCACCTGCACACATTTTCACGGCAATCAAGTATCAATTTAGCTCTTCCTCACACTCCATGGCTCACCTGTACAGGAGTGACTCACAGTTATCAGCGTGCAGACATGATTGACAGACAGCAGCACAGGAATGGCAGCAATAGCTTCCTAGGAAGGATCAGGAGCTTTCGACTCCCACCTCGAGGGCACTCATAGGGTCTGTGGCCATATCGAACGCCCGATGAAATGTCACATCCAGCGACATCTCTGTGCAGATGGCCAGCAAAAACTGCAACTGCACTGCATCACAACCCGGAGAGAGCTGGAGACAGATGTATTCTACGATCGTTTGGAAGACACTAAATCTCTTAGAGCCTCCCCCGCAGCTGCTTTATTAGCATGAGGTGAATTCATGAATACGGGAGGAAACGTTACCGGACCATTTGTCCAAATGCTTGAGCCCTTACTTCCACAAGGACCCTAATGTGCTCTTACCCTCTTAATGTCCACGTCTCCTTTCGATGTAAGCAGTCCCAGAACCACTCCTTCAGCCCCCAATTGCTTGGCTATGCGAATATCCTCTGACATCACCTATTCCCATGTGTGAACGACAAGGGAGGCAGCATGTCACACCTCTCCTGAAAATTTCAATGATTTTTAATCAACATAAGTGTCTGTGGCCCATCTGATCAGCACTCTGCTTGCTAATGTCTTTGTAAACATTGGCTCAACATCCAATCAACCTGCCTAGCCTGCTTGTCATGCTTCTGTCATTTGTGTGGAAAGCATGCAAAATCTCTATCTATTTTTCTGTAGAGAGTGCCGAGATTCGGCGTTGTGACTCCCTCCAGCAGGACGCCACGAAGCAAGTATGGGCCAAGCTTCTGGGAAGGGCTATGCTTTATCCCCAATGAATTTCCTAAGTAACCTTAAAACATCCCTCATTCTTCAGTCGTTTTTTTTTTTCAATTCGTTGAGGACATGAACTAGTTGATGTTGGCCATAACAGTACCCTTGAACAGCTATAAACTGTAAGTGCTTCTGTCAATTGAATGCAGTACGAAGCGCACCTTCACTTCCTCATCCGAGTACACGAAGTTGCCTGCTCGTGGCCTGATGAGCACGTGGATTGGAATGTGTACGCACGCTCTAACCACCTTTAGCACTGCATCGGCCAATAGCCCTATTCATCTGTACTGTCGTGAACAGTAAGATGGATAAGGTCGAACCAGGAGGGGAGGACAATGAATTGGAGACCGTGACGAGGTTAGGCGAACCGACTAATTACAAACGAAGAACCGCCGGATATAGGAGGGGATCTGGGGGGAGAAGTGGATGTGGGAGAGGAGACGAACAACGAAGCGGGAAATGAAAGAGAAGCGTAAGAGGGCACGACCGAGTGGTGAAAACACTGCACACTCAGACATCGGCAGAAAAGAGAGTAGACGTGCAAGCTCTCAAGAGCTCCTCCAGGCTACTGTGCCTGATTAAAACGAAGCTGTGATATCTAGACAGTCGATTGCAAACATGTTAACTTAGTCCTTTTGCTCCTGGTCAGCCAGGATGTGGTCTGTATGCTTGTCATTGAATCTTGTCCATCAAGCGCAACGGCCAGAGCTCACTGCCATAGCTGCAGGTAGTGCCTCCTTCCAAGAGATTTGCGCACAGTTCCAATCGAGATGCGCCGCCTGCTACCTCAAGCCAGTCAACCACGCGTTCACAAGGGAATGCTTAACTGCAAAAAAGTAAATGCAATGCCATATTCGGTGTTCAAACTGACGGCTTAACAAGGTGGAAAGAAGTTCTCAAAAGGTCTTCATCCTGCTTTCTCATTCCTTTTTCAACCAATTTCGACAATAACTTGTTTTGGACGAAAAAGTCAAACATGGATACAGCCTTTGACCTAAGGAATCCTTCACAATTTTCCCGCCATGGTGACGAAACAATGAGCGCTTTGGCTACAGTGATATTCCTTCCTTCTTTCAACCATTCCCATACTTGATGAATGATGCCTTGCTGAATGATCAGACAACCTGACCAGGTTCTGAGCCTAAAACTTCTCCTTCCAGTACATTCTAAAAGCGACAAAGCAGTTCATGCAGCCAACAGCTGTCAGCTTTATGGATCCTCTGTCTCTTTCCCACCTCTCTCCGCCGCCATGGCTGACTCCACGGAGTCCACGCATGCCTCGAACAGCAACATGCCACGTGGCCGGCAGCACCGCCAGCCAAAACGTAACCCTAATTTTCCCGCTCCCTGGCCCTGGCCCTGCGCCCAGGCCCCCGGGGGCCTGGCACGTGCGACAGGCCCGGCCTGGCTTCTCATTGGCCCATCGCACGCGTGGGGTTTCGGCGCCAGCCTGCGGCACTCGGCAAGGCGGGGCCGCCAATCAATGCGGAAGCAAGGCGCCTGGACGGGACGGGTCCAAAGTACCGTAGCAGAGGCGGTTGGCCGTACGCCAGTACGGCCACGGCGCTCAACTCCGTACGTGGATGCGACACGCGGACGGCGAAGATTCACCCGGTCGGCGGGGCGGGCGGGTGCCGTACGGCCTGCGTGAGCTGTCCGACGCGGCCATGCTCAGATTGGCGCCGACGTACGAACGTACGGACGGATGGACGGACGGACTTGCGGGGATGTCCGTACGCCGCAGCCCCGGATTCCCGTCGGATGAGCCAGCGGGAAGGGACTGCAAAGCGGAGAAAAATCTCGTTTTTCCGAGGGAGGGGGGGAGGGAGCGTACGGACTGGCCGCAGCCGGCCGGCAGTCGTACTGGCACGAGTATACAAATTTACATTTACGAACCATGTTTTGTCGTGTTCTAGTTGCGGTACGGTGTGGGTGGGCATGCCGGGGAGCCCTATCATAGTCTCGTTTGTGCAGAGGGAGGATGTGGCCTTGATCTCACGATCGCGATGAGGCCGTCGTTTCTGCACTGTGCAAGCCGATGAGAGTTCGCCAAAAAGCGTAAAGCCAGATCCGGCCAATCGGATACCTTTCGCGCCTTGGATTTTAACATGGGCCCAAGAAGAAGGACGCGCTCGGCGCCGCCCGCCACGTCGACCGGAGCACGATGGCCGCCCGCACCGACAGCTCGCCAATCTTAAAATTGATATTCCCCTTCATTGTAAATTTTTCGACCAATGGCGTGCGCCCTCCCCCAAACGATCCGCCCATCGCCGCCGCCCATCCGCACCGTCCAAACGTATTGCTGCGTGTGCCTGCCCAGCCGCACGGGGGCCGCGCCAAGTCGCCAGCCTTCTATGTTGCCGATTGGTGTTTTCCGCGGCGTTTTTTTACCGGGCCAACTGCTGCCCCGCAACGGCCGTCCTTTATGGGAGGCGAACATGTCCCCCCGCTCCCAACTTGCTCGCGCCATGCGAACCGGGCGTCCCCCATAACAGCGAAACGTACGGCGACGGTTCCCCCACACGTGCGAGCGACCGCGACCTCACCCGAAGTCCCTTCGCGGGCCTCCCCAGTCCCTCCCCGCGCCGTGGCCGCCCACCCGCCCGCCCGTCCGTTACGGATCATTGGCTTCCATGAATGCGAATGATTACATGCGCCGCCTCCGGCTGGCGCCCGCCCTCCACAGTGCGCCCGCCCGCCTGCCCGCCCGCCCGGGC
>CM074809.1:2818157-2843940 GCA_037447605.1 Zygnema circumcarinatum
GTGCCACGCGGACGCCACGTGGCACTTTGTCGTTGGCGCAGCTGGCCATGGGGGCGCCCCTCCTGCTTCCGTCCGGCTGGCACCTGCGGGGGGCGCGGGACGGGTGGAAAACCTTGGGTCCGAATGCTGGAAAACTCGCCCCCTCAGTTTCTAACCTCACAGCTTCAACCAGTTGACAAAAGTTGGACCATAAGAACGCAGCCTTAGGCTGAGGGTGAGTGGTTGGATATCAGGGGAGAGAAAGAGAGAGAAGGTGTAGCATTGGTCTCACGATGTCGATGCTATCAAGTGTACATTGGCAAAATCATCAGGGGAACCACGAGGAACTGGATCAGGATCAACATCGTACGGAGTTGAGGAGAACGGTGGAATGATGGTGTGGGGTCACCATGTCAAATGACGAAGCAAGAAGCATGGAATAAAGTCGTTCGAAGCTCGCAGCAAAAGAGTTGACGTCACATGAGTATCTGCTCCCACGGCTCACAGGAATTACCAATCGCCATCGCAAAGAGACAGCAGCAGCAGCAGCTAGCACAGGGGAGGGGATGCAAGCGAACAAAACATCAAATGAAGCCGTGGAGTAATGGAAATATCGATTGATTCTGCAGCTCGACCCGCGCGCCCTTGTTAAGGCCACATCGTAGCAGCAGAGCGATACCGTGCATCATGCATGCATGCATGCATGGATTGATCATCATCATCATCATCATCATCCCGCCCCGCACGGATGCCTGCCCGCCCAGGGCAGGGCAGGAGCCGCGCAGGACAGGACGCGCGGCCACGTGTGCCCCCCCCCCCGGATTGGGCGCCGGGGCCGCGCAGCTATGGCAGCGCGAGGCGCGCTAACGACAAGATGTTGTCCATTGCCAGGCCGACCGCCGCCGGTTTACGCCACGTGGCATGCATGGTCGGTGCCTCGCTCCGAGTGCGCGTCCACGGGCGGGCGGGCGGGCGCGGTTCGAATCCTGGCAGGCGCAGCGGGACACAGTTGCGTGCCGAGCATGGAACTCTCCGTACAGTCCGTCCGTACATCACCGACAGCAATCCCCGGTGACCTTCGCGGCTGCTTCCGGGGTGAGAGGGAGGGCGGGCGGCGCCGCGGGGCCTTTGCGGGCAGTTGGTCCTCGTGGTTCCCGGTCATTATTTCGTCCATGTGCATGTATGTGATGGATGGATGGCACCATCGCCATCGCGAGGCCAATGCCACGTCCTTCTCGCGATCGGTTCTCTTTGTCCTTAGGTCCTTTGTGACCGATTGCTTTGGTTACCCAAGTTGATTTTGTCCATGGACATTTTATGGCCTTGCCATCGAGCGATCAATGCTATTCTATCTTTAGAATGAAGGGGGAAAATGGCATTGATCTCACAATGGCGATGCCATCAAATGTACACGGACAAAAGCAACATGGGGAACCATGAGGAACTGGTCGCAATGGACCTAAGCACAAAAGAAAAAAGCTAAGAGCTATTCTATCTTTAGTATTTACTGAAGAAAGAAAATAAGTCTGTTTCATTGTTGCAAGTGAGCCTGCCATATTGCCATGCCCCCCGGTATTGGCAGGTTCTTGAAGTCGACACAATCAACGCCGTATGATCAAACTGTGCCTCGCTGAAGTGCTTGCTGCTGCAGCAAGTACGGTAAGCCCTGATCAAGGAATTAAACACATCAAGGTCAAAGCAGGCGATTATCAGAAAACTGAGAAAGCGTAACAAGGCAGAAAGTGACATGCGTATGTCAGCACGAAAGGGGCCTGTTCCTGCTGTATTCACCAAGAAAACAATCAGCAATGAGAATATGCACTGAGACGACATGTGCGGTGTAGCTCGTCAGACAACTGACTTGTTCCGAAGCTCTTCTGCATGTGGGAAAGCTTTCTGATTCCTCTTAAGAATCTTTTGTGGAAGGCAGTGTGACGTGCAACGGCGTTTCGTGTGAAGGAGAACAATGAAGAAATCAGCAGTGTGTTTGGCAGAGATGGGAGCATGGATGCTGCGAACGCAGGTCAAAGGCCATGTTCTGATCGTGAGCTCAATCTCCACGACTCTTAAGCTTAGAGCACCTCATACTGTTGCATCACGCCTCTGAGTGCAGCAAGTGAAGGTAGGAGGAAAATATTTTTGTAGTCCATTACTTGAAGAGACGCCACGAGAAGCTCGTAAGCTGGTAAAAGTGTCCCATTAGCTGCCAAGACATCCGTGAGATGTATCGTTTAGCAGACAAGGAAGCCAGGACCATTATAGATGTTGGTCAGCTCTGATAAATGAGTATAACCAATTGTCTTGCTCACAGCTGCTGATAACGCTTTAAGTCTTGTACATGAGAGCGCATGCTTGGTTGACTTCAAGTGCACTCGCAGGACTATCATCAGCAGCATTGAAGCTACTGACTGATTGGTGTGTGGCATTATTGGTAACACTAATGCTGGTCGACGCAAACCACCCCAGGGCTGCAGACGAGCATCAACTTGCACATCTGTATTGTTGCGGTGTTATGGCCCTCCAGAACGACTGGAGGTTGAAAGTGACACTCCAATACCTGAGCCTGCACCGAACGAGGTGCTTGTTCGAGTCAAGGCGGTATCTATAAATCCATTGGACATGCGGGTGAGCGGAGCCTTTTGAAACTTCACACTTATACAACAACATCGTACCCTTTGTTTGACGAATAGCTCTGTGTTCCAGCAGCATGAGATACGAGATGGGTGTGGATGGTCTTCATGGCTTTGCAGATGAGGGAAGGCTATGGCAAGGCCCTATTCGAAACCCTTCTCCCAATTGTCCTGGGACGAGATTGTAGTGGCGAAGTTGTCCACACTGGCAAGCTTGCGAAGGGTCGCTTTACGGAAGGACAGGAAGTCTTTGGAGCTCTTCATCCCACCGCTGTTAGGGGGACCTACAGCGAGTATGCAATTTTGGAATGGAACCAGCTCGCATCAAAGCCTGATTCTCTATCCCATGTGGTACGAAGATAGAGAGGGTTATAACAGTACTCGGCCCTCATTTTTTATATGAATCATATGGCGGCTTTTACAACTTCATGCATTTCCAGGAACAGTTTGGCTAAAAGAATGCTCTAAAGAGAAGTGAGAGTTAAGCCAGTGTTACATATGGCCATCGAGGACGCAGTTATTTGGTCTTGCCCAAGTCCTTGAACACGTTTAAGCAACCAGCGAACTTTCTTCAAGTGGTCTTGTTGTTCAGTCACATCTTGAGAAGGGAGTGTCATGTCAGGATTTGTTCGCAGAGGTGGAAAAGCAAGGCCAGATTTCTGGAGGGGATGTTTTTGCCAAGAATTGCGTAGTAGAGGTCAGCACGAGGGAATAAGGGGCTCAAAACAGGCACCTTCAGGCGAGTTTCCTGCTATGAAAGTCATCGTAATGTTGAATTTTAATGCTGAACAGGAGGCAGCTGCCATTCCCTTTGTTGCGCTAACAGCATGGCGAGCTCTGATGGACATCGCAAAAATCAAGAAAGGGTAGGCAGATTCTAGTACCATTTTACTGCAAAGTCAACGAGTTTCTAAGTTGTGATGAAGTGTAGGATTTTGAATGGCTATTGTAATCGTAATAAGAACAGGAGCTGCTCCAATATTCCAATATAGCTGGCTCAACTTCAATATGGTCATTTCTCCAACCAGTATCGCATATAAGTGCACTCGTAGGATTTAACTGTGGCTGAGCTCTCTCCTGGTCGCATTCTCTTTGCCAGGCAGCGAGTGCTTGTTGTAGGAGGCGGAGGGGCAGTGGGCCTCGCAGCCATACAGCTCGCCACAGCGCAAGGCAGTTATGTTGCCACCACCTGCGGCAACAGCGACATGGAGGATGTCAACAAAGCGGGTGTTGATCAAGCAGTACACTACGCATCTCCGGTACCTTCGCTTTGCTCGTTTGAGACCTGTCTGAGAAGATGCTGCTTCGCTCAATAGCGTCTGCTGAGATTTCACGACTGCTGTACGACAATGGAGACGTCCTCCTCATGTTGCAACACTTCAAAACGTCGCTTGGCAATTCCAGATGGAAGGAATATGGACTTCTTATTAGTTGCTTCACGATTGTTTAGTCTGGTTTTTCAAAAGTCAAGCTCTGACTCGTGCAGGGGTCTGATGGTATCTTTTCGATGCTGGTCAGACATTGCAGCAGGATTTGGAGGGGAGGTTTGATGCTGTACTGGATACCATTGGAATAGCTGAAACAGAGGCTACTGGGATTGAACTTCTCAGACGAGGCGGCACATACATGACTTTACAGGTACTCCTTAGAGAAAAAAAACCGCATGCAGTGTGACAGATATGTGTAAAAGCTTACACACGGGTGCATGGAGGGATTGTCAGGGGGAGTTCGTGACGTACATGGACAAGTATGGGCTGGCTGTTGGTGGAGCCATGGCAGCTGTGCGGCTTGCTGAAAAGCAGTTCCAATATAAAAAATCTCACGGGATTAGTGAGGCATCTCCACCCTACTGGTCCGATTGTACTTTAGCTAACGAATAAGAACAAATTCGGGGAGAGGGAGGCACGTGGAGAGTTAAGATGAGGAAGGGGGAGAGGCACGTTTAAGTAGAGAATGGGAGATGGAAAGGGGAGCAAGGGGGAAGGAGGAGGTATGGGAAGGGAGGGAGGGAGAGGGGAACGGGAAGTGAGAGAGGGAGAGGGAGAGGGAGAGGGGGAAGTGGAGGGGAAGGGGGAAAGATGGGGGCAGAGGTTGGAAGGGGGAGGCGAGGAGGGAAGGGAGTGGGGGAGGGCAGGGGGAGGGGAAACCTTTCTTCCCCCGTTGCGCTCCTTGCTCACATCTATTTCAATGCTTGTGCATCTGCTGGTGCGTGCTTTTCATTGAAAGCACCTATTTTGCTTTGTGTTCCCTGTTAATGCGAAGTTTATGTCTGCTGCAGATTACTCGTGGGCCGTGATGCGTACCGACGAGGAGGGCCTCCAGCACATCGCCGGCCTCGCCCGTGGAGGGCGGCTGAGGATTCCTGTGGGCAAAGTTCTCCCTTTGACGAGTGCGGCAGAGGCCCACACTTTGAAGGAGCGCAGGCTGGTGAGGGGCAAAGTTGTGTTGCAAACCACGCAGGAAGGGGAGTCCATTTAGAAAGGACTCGCAAAGGGAAGAACGGCAATGTACAGCTTTCTAACAGATGCATCTCCACAATTGTTTCAGTTACGAGTTTATTCCCTTCTATGCTATATAACGCAAGGGACCCCCCACTCTTATCTGCACGTTGCACCATGTATATTTTCATTTGTTATAAAATGTTCAAAGTGACTCTTAAGAAGATTTTTGCGGTAAGGCCTTTTAAGTCAGACAAGCGGGTTATTTGAAGAAAGTGGCTGGCAGATGTGGAGCCCCATTGTGATGAGTATCCAGGCTCTGACTATGTCAGTTTTTTTTCCTTTGCGGAAGAGGTTCCAAGAAAAGGCACATCTTCTATGGAATGAACGGACTGGAAAAGTTGGTTTACAAATGTTTTGTGCCTGCATCCGGCAAAGTTAGGCATCTCCACTGCTTCTTGTCCTCATAATATGGAGGGTTCAATCGAAGAAAGTTCTATACATCCGAATCCGTACATCGACCCGGTTAAAGTTCGGCTGTTCAAAATGTTTAGCCTGGCCGGTTTAAACTTATCCAGCGGTGTACGTCGGCGGATTTTCATACGATCTACATCCGAATTAAGTACGATTGATTTCCGAGTTTCATACCGTTGACTGAAAACGTCTACACGCTGGCTATTCAGGGTTCCATAGATCCCGTTCTGCCAATTTCGTACTGGTACCTACGTTAAGCTTGCACGCTCTAATAGATACAAACCTCCTGAGAGATGGAACCTGCACGACGTCGCGTGACTGCTTCTTTACAATGCAGAATATCTCCATGGATGCTTCTGACACAACTGAGAGGCCGAACTTGACAACGAGACAAAGCTAAACTTTCTAACCACAGCGGCTTCATAATGCTCTCTGTCAGCTATATCCTCCCACGCCTATGTACCGTACAATATGCCTCTCCCCTTCTCTATCACCCCACCTCTCCCCCCTCTCCCCACTCCCCATCTCCTCTACCTTAACATTTATTTACAAGATAATACAGCTCTGATACAGCGAGCTTTGCTACAAGTGGCTGGAAATACCGACAACACGCCCACGAAAAGTTTCGGCTCCGTAACTGGAACACAAACTGGGCCGAAACACGAGTCTGCTATAATCAGCCTTTAGGCAGATGTTTTTTTCTTTGATCCAAACGCCCGGAGCACCTCCGCTGAGAAGTGATCGCGCACTTTCTCACGCTTCCGTCTCTTCATCTTCACCCACGCAGGCTCCTGGAAGCCGAGAGTAAGCATAGAAAGGCATCAGTCTTAGCGTTAGGATCAGGCAGAAAGAACAAAACTGTAACAAGACCACGTGCTGACTGCCTTCCTCATCGACAGATGTAAAGGAGTTACAAGTTACCAGGAGATATTGGATAACACCGAGTACTAGCACTGAGGATAGACGGCTGAGGACTGTGGAAAGACGGCAATGATACATTACCCTGGTAGGTGATCACAGGCTCTCCCTTCAGTCAAAAGATAGCAAAGCCAAGAAGAGGACGAGTGTAAAACTGTAGACTCACCTCCGGAATGAACCAGGCTATACCATGGCGGGCGAGAAGCAGCATGTGCTCGAGCAGCAGCATCATCAGCAGTCCGGGGTGGATGTACCACTTGCCCTTATCGTACATGTAAACCACAAGGACGCAGTTGCTCACAATGGCTACTACGCCAATGTACTGCCCATCAAATCCCCCACAGCAAGCACAAGGAAGCAAGTCTCAGCAAGCAGGAGATCAGAGCTTTTGCCCCAAACCAATTCAGGAGATCTGCCAATCTCCTGCAATCTGCAACGTACACTTCTACGGTCCACCTCTTACCAGCCTTTAAGCAAGCTTGGTAAAGATGAAACAGCATAGAGAAAGACTGTTGGGCATTTCCGAACAAGGTTAGGGGGGAAGGCGCACTTGGAATATGGTGAGCCAAGAGCCAATGGAGGCAACTTTGTGTGGCACAGGTCGACGTAGCGTGGTGAGCAATTTGAAGGAATCAGAATGGACCTCAATCAGATTATTCTGCAGCCAAGATAGCACAAGATGGTCCACGAGCAGTAAGTGATGGACAAGCAGCTCGTCTGCATTCACGATGCGGATCCTTCCTACTCGTGACTCAATTTGTCGGAAAAAGGGGAAACGAAGTACACACTCCCCTCCCTTCCTTCCCCACCTTCCCTTACCAGGATACCCTATGCACTAGTTTGCTGATATGAATCTGAGAAAGCCTTGAAAAGAGTCAGCGTGTGTACCAAGAGCGAGAAGACCCCCACAAGGGGAAAGCAACAGGCGAACATGGTGACCATCCCAAACTGAAGAGCGAGCTCCAAGAAATCTGAAGCCCTCCACATGGCAGATCACAGCCATTAAATACAGTTGCCATACAGAAATCATAACCCTCTTGACTGGGATAGGTCACATGAACATTCTATTGCTAAGATAGGGATGCACCAGATCTCGCGATTCTCTGTCCTCACATGCTATGATCTCCCTTTAACAGATACAAAGTATAGAAACAGCTGAACCTCACGTAGCTGAGCATCCAGATATCCATGACATAATATGGACTATACAAGCAGAACATACCATCAAAAACCCCATCATAGCTCCCACCCCCCACGCTTGCCACATATGGCAGCATGAGATACTGACGTTCCACGTCAGATGGTCTCCGAGCCACCTCTGCGATATTGCCATCTTCCTTCTTCGCATCTCGTTCCGCCCTGCATCAGCCATTCACAAAAGCTTTCTTAAAGCAGAAACTGTGAGCCTTCGTGTGCAATCTTGCAGACATAAAAGCGAATCTGTAGAAAATCGCGGCAGCCGTTAACCAATAAAGAACAAAAATCGAAAGTCAACCCTCGAGGCACCCGTGCACCGTACTTTAAAGCATTATATCGATTGTAGCGATACTTCAAGTAGGGCAACAGGCTCTCAGTAATGTTGTTCAGCACCTGCAATAACCACCCTAGCCACATTCAATGCTAACTTTTTTAGGCCGATCTGCATTACAAGAATTGTTTGCTGCTATGCCGGCGTGCTGGAATTGCAACTATACTGTCTTGAAGAGGGAACATTGTCGTAACATAGACTGAAGAGACCAAAGACCTTAATATATTTATGCTGGAAGTTGCTTCAGTTCTGCACCTGGGAGACAACGAGACGTCGGAAAAGAAACTGACGAAGCGAAGTGAAGTCTCTGTGAACCACCGCCGTGTAGATCAGACCGAAGAATGACTGCACAAAGTATATAGCAAATACCTGCCAACCCCATTTCCGCTTTCTCAACTGAGGGGCCATACGCAGAACCTAGTCGTATTTTGGCCTAGTCTGCAGTCAAAATCAGGACAAGCTACCTCCACCCTCCTCAAGCCAAATGGTGGATGAGATGCCCTCGCCACTGCCTTCTTCCCCCCTTCTTCTTCCGCCACCATTTATTGCAACGAAGGACTCACTTTGGTAACAAGAGCGTCCGCAGCTGCTTCACCGCTCACATACCGTACTCGGCCATTGAGCCACATCCCAAGCTCGCCTCCCGCAGTGGTAAGCTGTCCAACTACAGCGACGTAAATCACTGTGAGAACGTACCTGCATGGCATGGCAGAACACCATTAGGACCTTCTCTTCATCATAGAGGAGTCCCCAAAGCTGGCTACGTGCTCCCAAGGCAAAGGGATAGGGGACACGTCAGAAACTTTACTTTTGCTCGGACCAAAATTATGAGGTCCTACATGGGCTTCACTGTGCAGAATGTAAGCTTCAATACCGCTATGCTAAGTAATGCAATGAACTGAGGGCCACTGCATGGAGGGGCTTACTGCAAGAAAGTATAGTGTGAAGTTGCATGCAGAGAGTAGTGGTAGAGGGCTTCCAGCGGCAGCTGCACCACTACCACTGCCAACAACGCTACTGCGTTGCTCCACAGACTCAGAATGCGGCCGGTCCACTCCTCCTCCTGCAGCTCCCAGGAGGATTGAATCTCTCCCACATTCGTCAGGAGGGAGTCGAAGTTTTGAATCTCTTTCACCTGCGAAGGGCTCCATGCCTTATCTTGCACGTTGATCTCGTCCTCATCCCCCGTAATCTCCCACCTGGATGTGCGTTAATGATACACATGAGATTCCACCTTGACAAAATTCTGCAGATAATTGTGTTGACATCTCCTAGGATAAAACAGACACCGTGACCTTTCTGGAGAGGAAAAGGACTTGACAGGAAAAGGACTCAGCATCATATGATTGCATGCATGAAATTTCGCGTTATCTAGCACCTTCTTACCTTCTTCTTTCTTCTACTGAGTTCTGACACGGGCTCTTCCAGAGTTAATGCCACGATAAAAGGTGCATCACGTTTCTTAGACGTATATGCATAGAGAAAATTAGTTCCTAGAGTTATCTTGCTCTATTAAGGCACCTCTCCATAAGCTCCACGTTTCTCCTTTTCCAAAACTGCA
Source organism: Zygnema circumcarinatum (assembly GCA_037447605.1). Taxonomy (NCBI): domain Eukaryota; kingdom Viridiplantae; phylum Streptophyta; class Zygnematophyceae; order Zygnematales; family Zygnemataceae; genus Zygnema; species Zygnema circumcarinatum. Next base: position 2,827,686 of record CM074809.1, read on the forward strand.
GAAAAAATACTGCCCAGAGAACAACAACAACCCCAAACGCTGGTGGAACTGCCACATGGAAGCTCCTGCACTCCACATTCGATCCCCAGAACAACAGCAACAGGAAACGAATCAGCCTACTCATGTGGGAAAGGTGATTGCTCCATCGCTTTGAGAACTTGCCACTGTTCAATGAATCGCAAGAAATGAGGAGATGAACCCCTCCGGCTTGTAGAACTCACCCCCAGTTTTTGAAATATGCAAAGAGGCCAATGCATGCAAGGAACCACAGCCATGTCGTGTACATGCCAAGAAAAGCGAAATAGATGGCCACCTGCACTTCCCATTCCATTTAACGCACAAAGAAGGAATGCGTCACGAGATTGAGTATTCTTCTAGACGCGCCTACATCCATCATCCCTATTCACGTCCAAACGAAAATACTTAAACTATGGGGTAGTGAGACAACAACTAACTCCAGACTAAACGGAATTTGCTGCGATATCACTGACGAAATTAGATATGCATCGAGAAAAATCGCATCTTGAAGGAACAATGAAAGTTGTTGGCGGTTGCAGGCAAGTAAGAGCAGTCAATGACTCGCTTTTCTATAGCTTAGCTTGTACGACTGAGAATAGAAACCCTACAACCAGTGGCTAAATGGACTTTCCCTAAATACATCCAGATCCTGAAGACCCTGACACATGAGTCAAAGCTTCAGAACTCCCTTAGTAAAAGTTGGACCCTCACTCACTATATGCGAATGTTCACATGGTTCAGTCCACCTTCTCAGTAACTATGTCTACCGCTGGACACGATAGAGGCAAGTGCATTGTCTGGTTTCATGCATCACTTCTCATGCTTTATGATAGTGAGAACACACACCGGGAAAGCTAAAGCATCAAAATTAGCCCCACCACCCATGCAAGTCTCACCTTGACGCCAAAGTAGGCGCAAATATCATCAAGTGGCTGACTCAAGCTGAGCCAATTGAAGCACCAATCATGAAGGAGCTTTTTGCGCAGAGGCTCCACTGCAGCACATACATGCCCCATGGAATTGATTCTTGGGGGTACCTGTTTCTTTTTCGAATAAGATTGAGATTTCTACCTTGATAAAGTGTGCATGAAACTTTTCCATCCGCACATACTTTGATATATAGCACAATTTCTTCTTACACAATTCTCTCGCCACCCAAACTGCCTTAAGGCGTATTCTTCCCTGAATTTCTCAAGCTCGTTTGCCAAGTTAAAACCTGTCCGCGTATGCAGAGCTTGCATAGTTCTCACCATGCAGTGGAAAGCACTCTTTGATGAAGCCTTTCTTCTCAAGCAGCGGCACAAGGGGCACTTCTGGTTCAATGTCCAGCTCTCCCTCCGGTTCACCGGCCAATTGCACTTTCACTGTTTTCTCACTGTCAATAGCCTGCAGCAAAGAGAACGGAACGGCTATGGACAGCTCGTCATTAATTCGGCCCATAAAACTACATGCATAAGTCCTTTAAAATTGCCAGTTTTGAGATAAAGATCGTAAGTAGCATCATACTGCGTGGTAGATGATGTTGTGCAGGCATTGGTAACGTTCCGTCCAATTGAAGAGCTGCCCATTTGGCTGCCGGACAAACATGTGTTGGTCTTCCCATTTGAATACGGCCGCTAAGCCTACCCTAGAAAAGCCCCTTCAGCTTAGAGTCTGTATCAAAACTTCTCCATTTCCAGAACCATGCTCCATTACTGGCTTGCACCAACCACCAAGTAGCACTGACTCTGCCTCAGTTCCATGAGCGATGAGAGCAGTTTGATGCACCAAAAAAATCTGGTACATTTGATAGATTCGCTGCCCGAGATGTCTACATCAGATTGCCAGAATCAAGAAAACCATGTTTTCTGAGAATCATGGGAGCAAAGCATTGAAGCATTGAAGTTAAACTCATCTCAGGAAATATTTTACTAGAATAAATGATGATAAGCAATGGTTCTCCCACTTCTACAGGTCCTGGATACCACTGGGTAGATGGGAGAATTTTTGGTTTAATGGGGCCAATCGTATTTGATCACTCCTGTAAGCGTACCAAGTATAGTGGCTTTTCGGAGCTGCAAGGATTCGGCAGCGAGTCCCACCACCTTCACGCCTGCCCCTATCTGCAATGACATGTTCATCCTTAGAAGGCTTCCACTCGCTCTGAACTTACACCATCCCCTTCGGAAAAAAGGACGAGAGGATAAATCATACCTCTATGAATTAATCTCCTTTATGAATGGTGCACAAAGCCCATCAGCCTGTGCTCTGAATACCAGCCATACGCTTCAGGTAGCAGCAAACAACTGTTTACATTGCCCAACACACTACTCTTACAAAAAAAGTGACTTTGCTGGGAGCCAATCACGGGCTCCTTCAGTGAACCTTATGGGCTTAATCCAATAACACAACTTGCAAACTTGGCTGCAGCTGCGTGTACCTTATGACGTCATGCACCCTTGAAATTATTGTTAACTCAAATACTCCTGTACATACTTCAAAGGTCGGTTTTTCTTTTCTTAATTTTTTTTTATCTCCACTTTAAAGAGAATTAAAGTGTGCATAATTGTTCGCACTGAATAGGCCGTTTTATTCGAGCGAAAATGAAAAACCGAATTGCACAACATAAAGTAACAACAATAACAAAGTAAATCATCTCAAAAGGTTTTATTTTTAGTCTGCATGCATACTGCATACCACACGCATGCAAAAACAGTTAGAAAAGTTCAAAATCTTTAAATCCTTACTCTAAATAGCAGCTGTGGCTTCTATGAACATCCACATATACGCCTTTCACTTCAATTCAGTTGATGAGTTCAACCCTGCGTGAAACTCTACAAGAATTTGGCCACAAGCTTTACGGCAAAATACCTTCGACAAGCTTACCGACCTCCCCTCCATCTACAAGCTTCCCAAACCTCCTGTTCCAGCGCTGCTTCCGCTTCCAATCTCACCTTGAGAAACATCTCCGTATTGCTCCCCTCCACCCTCTCCACAACCAACTTGGCCGCCTTCAGGCTCCTCTCTAGCAGGTCCCCGGGATCCTCCCCTTTCCCGGCCCCTTCCAGCCGCTTCTTGCAGACAACCGCCACTTCCAAGTACAAAGGATCGTCAGGAAAATCGTCTCCAGGACCCTGCGCTCCCTCGGTGTGAGAGCCTTCCATTGTTGCGGCGAATAGCCACAGCCCTTAACGGAAGGGCGCTCCCGACTGATTGAATCCCCCCTCGAGCAGGAAGCGAAATTGTACTGCTGCTCCGGAAGCTCATTCATTCAGCTTCCGCCCTCCGCGGGATTTGCGAGCTCTCGACATACAGTAAGACTTTTGGCAAGCTAAGAGCGCTACATCCCGCGGCGGTTCATGACTTAGACCATTTTGCTGCACACTGGCACTCACTGCAAGTTGATTGTTGATTACTTGATGAAGTTCCTTTTTCTCAAAGCCAGGTGATGGGCATCGTCTGCCGTATTATGTTTTAGAGGTCATGCCATGTTGGAATCCCGTTTGACATGTCAAATGTGGTCACTGTCAGATGTTCCCTGATGTGGCCCATGTATTCTCTCTGTCTTCGTTTGTGCTTTTTTTTTCTCGGTCCTCTCGTACCTCCCTCTTTTTATCAGATGCAGAAGTCATACCAATCGCTTCAGGGTCTAAATGCAACGACAATCACAGAGAAGGAACGGACGGGGAGAATCAAGATTTACAGAGCAGTCACATGCAACTTCTGCAGAGCATGGCAGGAGACGAGATGTGCTCAAATGAACTTTATTCACCTAATGATTGGATGAAACGTGTAGTGTACAACGTCGGCACATCATTTAAGAAGGTTATGAATACCAAAACCTCTAAACCTCTAAGCCTCTAAACGTTAGTAGAAGACTACAATGGAGACTACAACGAACATCGATAATAAGAGGCTCTTGCTACCCTCAGAGAAGACCACTGCACATTATTGGTCCTATCCAGTGTGGCAATTATTTGCAGTTCCAATTGACCCCATGAAACCATTTATTCCTCCACTTGTGCTTTGCTCGGCATCAAAGCTTCAAGACAGGCGCAGATTTGGAATGATCCAATTCCTTGGCGCCACCACTGACCATCTCCCACCCATGCCGCCGTCCATAATGGTATATTTCCAAAAGCTGCAGAAACAAAAGACAAGGAAGCGGTGCAACCACCAGAATCACATGAGCTTAGTCACACTAATGGCTCTATGCGAATTGCACAACTGTGGAGCACCAAGGACTTAGCTTGGACAGAGGACAAAGGACAGAGAATTCACAATGGCAAACAATGAACACGGAACAGAAATGCACAAGGGACGACTTTTTTAAGATGCTCTTTCAAGGGACATGTCTTTGCCTTCTCCTGAAACTCTCCGCTTGCCACCAGCTGCTGATACTTGTCATACAACCGCAGCGCCTGTATCCCACACCCCACACCCATAATCCATGATGTTTGGCGAGCCTATTTTTTGCAGCATGGAATAGGTTTTCAGTTAAATCAAATCGGCCTAACTTAGGAACACATTACACCTATCATCAATAGGGAAAGTGGAATACCATGCAGAGAAGAAGAGGATTTAGGTCTCCTCAGTAAGCAAAGCCTAACGGGAGAAGTAATCAATGAAGCTGAACCAGTCAAAAAAGCATTGAAACTAAGCCAGATAACAGGAAGTTATTGAGTCGAAAGCATTGCAGCTTGAACTTCGAGTATGTTCCACCAGGTGGCCATACCGTACGGGCGTCCTCAATACTGTCGTGAGTTTCCTTTTGAATATCAATCTGCACATCATGACCCTCCAATTCCCCCACTCTGCTCATAAGTCTCGGATGCCCAAGAGAAAGAGAGCAGGCACCTGTTGACTGAAGAACACAAGGCCATAGAAGAACCCAAACAGCAAAAGTTTTCTTCAAGCACATCTCACAACAAATTGCAAGAGTGTAGGGGAATCATGAGGGCTGCCAGACTGCTCACAGTGCGTAAAGAAAATTGAGCACACCTTGAGGAGATAGGATGCAAGGAAGCGCAACGATAGCTTGCGTTGCCGCTTAAGGTGAAAAAGCTCCACGGTGTCTATCACCTGTCCGAAACAATACCATTTCCCGCTATAGAGTGCATTGACAACATATGGAGGGAATCAGAACCTTCGATCCTATGCTGCCTTATTCATGGTCGGATAAAGCAGGCATGCACCGCATCTCACCTGCTCTTGCGGTACAACTATGTTGACTATACGAAAGTCCTTCTTCAAGCCGTGGCCAACAAAACGGCAACCCATGTCCACCTGCATGCCCGTGCTGACGGTAAGCTGTCACACCTTTGCACTACAGACTTTCATATAGAAATGCTTTAAAAAACTAGGAATAGGCGTGCAATAAAGCTTGCAACAGTCACTGACCAAGTAGCGCAACTTCAGATAAGCCTTCTTCATGCTTGTCAAATGATGTTTGGAAACACCCTCATCCTGTATCCTCCCTTCCCACCCCCCCCCAGCACATGAATTCCCGTAGCAACCAGTTCCGCGCCATCAACAGCTATAGCGATGTTACGCATTTTACAAATGTTACACATTATTTACACGTGGCAGAAAGCTTATTCCATCCAACTCTGCCAATGAGTTATCACCAGTCAAGGTGGAGGCTTACAAGGTCTCCATGTTGCAAGCCTGAATAGCGTGTGAGGTAGTCATATACTGGCTCTACCTGCGAGGGAATTGCATTAAATGTGTCAGCATTCATGTCAGCCTCCCCGACACGTGTGCTCACTGTAGGTGCATGGTTCAGTCAACATTCCCAAGAAGAAGAAGGGATTGACGTGACACAGGAGTGCGAAAAACTTGAGCTGAGTCATTTTCCTTAATGAAATTTCATTTTTCCTAACGAGAATTTCACATGCATTTAGCTGAGGGAATCACGACAAACCGTACGGATGTAGTCATCAATGCAACAGATACCCGCATTAGGGCCCTCTCCTCGGACCTGCCATCCAATAATAACCGTTGGGCATCATACTGTAAGCCAGAGCTTACAACCAGTACTGGTGGCAGAGACTACTTATTCATCGCCAGATGCAGTTAACATTTGAAGTAAATGAGAGGGTTTACGCACCACGCTAACCCGAGCCAAACCTAGCCGAGATGGCCGCTGCACATACTCGCTACCATCATCTCGAAAGCTCTGCAATAACAGGATGAAGGGAAGCGTTCTTCAAACAGTAAGCTTGATGTCCCCATTCTCGAAAAGAATGGAATTTGCATTGAACTACAAGAAAACGATGCCGCATCGGGCCTTAAGGTATAAAAACAAAAAACTGTCTTCTGGGGCATGTTGATCATTGACCAAAACCATCGCTTTCTGCAATAGAGGCCGCTGCCGCTGGTCTGTTATGAAGCTCAAGCCTCAGCTCAGCTGCCTGCAGTACTGACTTGACAGAAACCCGCATATTCTATGTTAACTCGTAAGCACTGGGCATGATTGAAGATAGCTCACCATTTCAGGAGCCGAAAGAGCTACAAACTCGGAATCTATGCCCAGAAGCATACCCTGCAGCCGGCTATCTGTCAATAAGCAAACTCGTTCATTCCCCTCATGAACAAAAGGTTGATAGCACCGTGCCTCACCATAGCAAAGCATGTCATAACAATCTTCAGCTGAAGTTCCTCAGAGACGCAAAATTGTGTCCTGAAACTGGCTAGCAGGCACGTAACTGCCTGCCTGCGATCTACTCACATCTCCTGCAACAATTCTACAACACATACAACATATACATTAAACATTGTACATTAAAGTACACTGCATGGATGGCCCTTGAAGAAGGATGCCCACATACAGGTCTGGGCGGCTCCCGCGGCAGCTCGAGAGGCCAGAAGGAGCGCGCTGCCTCTGCGCGGGTGGGCTCCGTCACAAGACGCTTGAACAGCTCGTCGGGAATGGGAGAGGGCTGCGAGTGCAACTGAACCCACCACACTCTTCATCATCAAACAAGAAAGCTTTCTGTAGTAGGGACGAGGTTTGTGGTTGAAGGGCATATCGGGCAATCATTGTGTGTGGTATAGTCTCAACAGCTAACATTTCCCCATTTTTACGTTGCTTCATAAATCGTGACATTCGTGCGCCTCACCTGCAGTGTGTTCCAACTGCGTCTCTAAACATGAAGGATCTACATACTCATAATTCTCTACCTTTTCCTCAGTAAAGCCCAACTTCCTGCCCTTCACTCAAGCAGCGACCACCACAGCAAATGCTGACGGGCAACACCGCTTAAGAGGGATATTTGCAGCTTAGGCATGCTCAGCAGGTCAAGGTATGGCAAAAGCTCACTGATGAGCGAGAGGTTGCGGGCAATGATATCTCCAGCTGCAGATTTCGCGTTGAGTCATCTCCCCGCAGCAAGTGGACACGCGTGTACTGCAGAAAGCACGGGATTTTCCGCTTCCCATAAAATGTCACCTAGAACCACGCCCATCCCAAATTCGTTGTTATATGACACGAATGACATGAATCATCCAATCATTTGTTTTTTAACGACAATGCAGGAAAAGCGAAAAGACACAGGCATAGAAAGAATCCCTAGTAGCGTCTAGTTCATTATCGTTGCTTACGGAACAAAACAAAGCATTGGGTACAAAGGCAAAACTAACGCTTAACAACGGTGAAGGTATGAATTTACAAAGGAACACAACACGGACTTATCTCCAGACCACTTGACACAACAAGAGAGAAAGACTACGGACCACTTCCTGTGCCCCAGTTGGCGTGATGCAGAAGTCATTGAACAAAACCCAGTCTCCGGCCCCATGCGAGCCCCTTGAATCGGACCGAGAAAGCCCCACCCTCGGACCATTCCCTTCTGCAACCTGTCCCTCTCCTTCAGACAGGCCAAGAGGGGCAGCAGGACTTGAAGTTGTCCTCATCATTCTTCCTTCAGAGGTCCATTCCCCCGACCCCACCACCTTCTCAACCCCTGCCGCCATAGGGGAAACGACTGGGAGGGCCCCACTAGGGCTACCCTGAGACACTTGTTGGGGAGAGCTGCCTCCCGTTGTTGTTTCAGACTGAGCTGTAACAGGAAAGGAGGAGACATGGAGAGGCGAGACTTGGGAGAAGCTTGGCCGCCGCTGGATACGATGACCTGAGGGAGTGAGAGGGGGAATTCCAGGGGAGGGAGTGCCGCTGTTTGCGGGGGGGGAGAAGTGAGGAGGGGCGGAGTGGGACTCTGCATAGCCAACTGGAATCTGCAAAAAGCAGCAGATAGCAAAGCTGAAGGTGCTTGAGTGGCATACAAGGAAGTCATTTGCTCTATTGAGGCTTCTTCCTTCTAATAGGCTACTTGTGAAGATGGGTGAGCACAAACCTTGACGTGTGCCACAAGGTGGCCTTCATAATCCAACTCCACCTCGTCGCCATCATCGTGCACATAAGCAATCATGGCTGTCAATTCGTATGAGCCTCGAATGGCCCCTTTTTCCAGGTCTTTAGAAATGGTAACACCCATGGATGAAAATTCCTGACAAGCAGAAACTTACGAGTCTCAGCAAGCGGAGCCCATCTGCTGTAGCAATTCCATGTATGCGTAATAAATCCACACAAAAGCGGATGAATAACCGAGAAACGAAGGTTGACTGCTTGCTCGACTCCGTACACTGCTGTCCCATTTGCTTCACACCATTTTGGCAGCGAAGTTGAGCTCAACTACCTCTGTTACTTTCACACCGGAGGAATTTAGCTCAATGTCTATGTGGAAAGGCAGCCATTGTTCGGACCCCAATGCTCCGGATGAGGTCCGTGTGATGACGGAATCCGGGACACGATCTTCCTTCCCGGGCTCTGTGTGCCAAAAAGATAAGTCTTCATCATTTCGAACGCCGCAATGTACAAGGAGTGTTTGTGGCAGGCTGGTGGGAGTGCGCACCTGCAAATTCGCTCAAGACACAACTCAGAAATCAAAGGTACTCTCATACTAACTCAGGACCACATACCTCGTTGAACATTTCAACCCCTTGTCTTCCATGCTATCATCATGATAGCTTCATATGCTGTAAACCTCCGGTCTTTAGGACTGTCCATTCATTTTTATTTTCACAACTCTTTGGGTAATGTTTAGTTTGACTGACTTGCCTGCGAAAGGAGCTGATAGCTGCGGCAGGCCTGACACCATGCCCGTACATCTTCCTGCCGGTGCAGGCTACGCTGCAGAATGTCTGCAAATCGCAGCCTTGAGCCAGCTCTTGGCGGAGGATACTGCAAAAAAAAGAAAAAAAAAATTAAAAAAAAAAAAAAAAAAAAATGAGTAAAATGACTTCCCAGTTGCACAGTAACGACGTGTAACAGCAGACTAATGTCAATGACTAATGTCACCAGAGTAATGACTGAACGAGTGCTGTAGCTACAGAGATTTTTTTTTGTTGCTGAGGAGAGAGGGGAGCAGGTCCACCTGGAGGTCTAGCTGCAGAACATGCCGCTCTTGAACAGGAGACTCGTGAAATGCACGCAGACACTGCACAGATCGTCAAATGAAGGGAGCATTTGAGTACGTAGATAAGGAGTCCTTTATGGATCAGAGTGGATACCATAATTACAAACTAACCCGAATTGTCACTTCAGCACAAAAAACGAAAACGGACGGACTCAGTAAGCAGGTTTATCTAGTGTGTCGCTACGTCATCGGAGGACTTTCCTCGTCTCTGAACGCTTCTTGAAGCGAAGAGAGAACCAATGATATCTATCGAAACTGGATAGAATCCGATCCCAAGTTCGCAATACCTGACCCAGTGTCGGGCCAGATATTCACTTCACTATTGAATCAACGAGCACTTATAGACACCCAAACAGGAGTGAATAAACCGATTCCCCCTCTCCCTCTCTTCCCCACCCTCTCTCTCTCTCTCTCTCTCTCTCTCTCTCTCTCCCTCACTATTTCTCTCTAACTTTCTTGCCCCATGACAAGAGTCTGCGTGCTTTCTTTCCCCCACGACCGCCAGCACCCTCTTGCCGCTCTCTCTCGCCCTCTCTCAGCCTCTCTCAGCCTCTCTCAGCCTCTCAGACACGTGCGAGGCGCCCGCCTTAGTGCGCGTCGCCACCGCCGTCCCGAACAGTGCGTCCACCACCGACTGCTGCGGACCCTCCTCCGCACTCACTTCCTTGTGAAGCTGCAACACCCACTCGCAAACCCCAACTCCTGGTCAGTCCTCCAACAAACACATGTCTCAATCTTGGAGCTAATTCCATTGCACTTTACTCCAGGCATGCAGACACACTTCCGCAGCTTCCAATGCTAAAGTGTGGACTCCCTGTTCAAAAGAACCATACTTAACAATCAATGAATTGGTCAACGTATCTGTCCGCTCAGTTCTCCATTCCGATTTGATGTTTGTAAGACGTTTCAGACTGATGATCTGGTAGCAAGAGAGGCAAGGGCTACCTGCTCCAAGAAAAAGCATGAAAGACGCTGAATGCGCTCTCCCAGAGGCTTGCCCTCATTGCCCTCCCAGTCATCCATGAGACCCAATGCCGCCGCCTCCGGCATTTGCCTCAGTGCACGAATAAGATTCGTTGGCTGCCAAAACCCAATGCTCTAAAAGTCTGTGAGGAAAATCAAGCATAGAACCTGCCAGCTTGGAAACACGTGCATGTTGCAAGGTCGAAAGAGGGGGGTACAAAAAATAGAAGAAGCCGTAGAAAGAGAGGATTTGACTAAAAGAAGGAATAGAGGGAAAAGGGAATCAAGTAGCAAGAACTGGGGAGGACGAGGAGAGGTGGAAAATGCCGTCCCACCTGACACGTGCTTCTCTCTGCCAGTGCAAGCATGTGCAGCACAAAGCCAAGCTCACACGTGAGGCAGAACTCGCGCTCACAAACATGTCCCGTGACCATGTCCTTGAGCTCTGGAGTGAAGTATAAGACCTGCAGGAAAATGGGTTTGTTATCCCTTAAACTCAAGTTCTCTATCCTCATTCAAATAAGCCTTCATCAAAGGAGCTACGGCAAATGAAGAATTCAGTAGCAAAAACACATAAAAAACAATTTGCAGCCAGGGATGCAAAAGGACTACCAGCATGCATGGAGAAGTAGCAAACGCAGCTGAATTCTCAAGTGCTACAGGACGCTTAAGCTCAAAGGTTAGAAATGCTAACGGGCATAGTTCTCTCTATTCGCTTTAAGTCGAAGGTGCTCTCACCTGCAGCAGAGCATTGATGTGGCTGTCAGAAAAGTCATTCTCAAGCCCAGCAAAGCGCGTTCGATTGTAGTAGCTAAAATCGAACTCCTCGAATTTCGCTGACTGTGACTGCTTGATCTCCACGCGGCGATACCCTTTGGGCAACACTGGTTTCGGAGCGTTATGGCTGCCTCGCGATCCCACTAAAGAAGGATTGGCTCCATTTTGTGCACCTCCCTTTATGTCATCCCCCTGTCATTTCCCTCTTGCACCTCAAAATTAAGAGCTACGTGCGCAAACTCGCCTTATGCCAAAGCTCCAAACATTCATTAAGAAATGATCCTGCTTTGTGCTTTGTGCTACAGCGAAGCCCATGAAGAGGTTGAGAAAGGAAACAGAACATGTGCTAATCACTAGCTCATGCGTGCACAAAAAAATCTCGAAAATTTGGCTGTAGTCGCCAGCTGCAACCTACCACGTTCAATTTTTGCTTTAAGGGTGTCCTTACTCAGACTTCTGAGACTGCTGAGAAGGGCATCCTTACCTCACAAACTTGCCGCCTGTTGCGTAAAGCAGCGGTTGCCTCCAGCGCAGCTGCATATGACATTCCTCTCCGCCATTGAGGATTTTGCACATAGCCGACAAAGTCCACCACACTCATGGCCTCCTGCAGGCTGCCATCGATTGTCCTCGGAGGCAGTCCGACTCGAAGCATCGTATTGGTGTCTAGCACAGAGAGGGCCACATCTGTAGCCTCTGGTCTGCACAGATACCTCAGATGCCAATTCCAATGGCGACAACAAGAGCACAATTGGTCCACTGCCTCAAGAACTTATGACATGGGTTTTCCAAGAAATTCAAAAGTGGCAGATGCCATACTTGCGACAAAGTACTGACCTGTATGCCTGAGAGAAAGAGTCGTGTTCGTGCAAAGGCAGGAGAGGAGGTGGAGGTGATGGACTAGGCAGCTCAAGTGGGTGGGAGAACATGCTGACGGGTGCATCCTCCCTACTGCTCCACAAATGCACAAATCCCGCCGAGTCTCCGAAGGCGAGCAGCTCCCCAGATGACGACACGTCACAGGCCAGCAAAGCAGCTCCATCACAGTCAACCTGCCCACATTTCGAGGTCCTATCTACTGTGAAATTCAGTCATAGAAAAGGTAGCATTGTAGAATGTAACGTCATTCCACAGCAATACCGGAGAGCAACATTGGCAGTATAAGCATAATATGAAGAATATAGCGATACAACACAGCGTGTATCAGTCAGCATCATACTTTCCTGCAGAAGATATTTGACAGGTAGACGAAGTACGACTTCAATCATCAGCAATTCGAGTACAGCTTGTAGACACCTCACCTGATAGCTCTGAACAGCAATACCGCCAATCTGCACATCAGTCAGCATTATAGCGCCACTCGCAGAGGCGATCAGTAGAACTGATGAAAATTTAGGCTGAAACCGGACGACGCTCGGTCCTGGAGGAAACGGAATATGTGTAAGCGCTCGGACAGCTTGCCTGATATCAAAGACCTGCATCAGCCATACCCATGCAGACACATTAGAAGAAAGTAATTTCCTCATCTGATATGATATCACAAAATCTAAAGAGCATGTGTGCGCTAAATAATGAAGAATAAAGCAAAGCACCTTGATGAGAGGATCGCAGAAAATGCGACCGCTTCGTTGCGTTAGTCCACAAGATACAAGCAAGTCACCCTTCACGTCTAGTGCTTGCACAGGCCCTGCATACACAAAGTATCAGCTTCACAGGTGTCCTCACATGTTGGAGGACGGAATTAAACATACAAACAAAAGCAGTTTCTCTATCTCTACCAATGGCAAACAAGTAACCACCCGATTGGCCGATAGTCTCTCCTCCTTTGAGCTAGAAGGTCCTATCTAAAGCGAACGATACTACAGTCACTGTGGTATGGAAAAGCAGGAAATAATATCGGTGGCTTGTCTCACCCAGATGAGCCTCTACAGTGCTCTCCACTCGCATGGTGCGCACATCCCGCAGTGACAGTTCTCCTCCCACTCCTCCACAGGCCACAACGCGACCATTACTGCGCAGCACTTCCACTCCCTGACCACCGCTCTCCTGCCATTCACACAATCCAAGGGATTCAGAATGCTGCCTGGACTCTAAAACGACTTATTTCATTAGAACAAGGTGAAAATTCAAAGTACATCGCAACCAGGAGACCTTACTTCGGACAAAACCCGCGCGGTTGGAAGGTCAAAAACTGCCACTTTGCCACTTGTATGGCCTAGCAGCACGCGTGATCCACCGATCCTCTCCCATTCCACACAACGCAAATCAGCCGCAGGCTCTCTGCTTGGCAATACAGAACAAGAGCATAAAACTGACTGCATTGTCAGACTCCTCGCAATCCTCAAATGTACACTTCCTACTACCAGAAATACAGAAGACTCGTGACGCGTCTCCGCCAGACACATTCTCACAGCAGTTCGGCAGCATCTTGACTGTAAAAGAATTCCAGCTCCTAAGACAATCAACTCTGAAACAACCATTCAGGAACACTCGTCATATACTTCGCTGTCTAACATCTGGATCATCAAGGTAACCTGCACAAAGATGCAAGACCACATGCCATCATGATACTTTTTATAATAATTTATCATGATAATCATAACAGAAAAAAATGTGAGACTTAAATAACACATTACCTGTATGTCATGATTGGAAGACCACCACGGGCATGCAGCTGCAGGGCATCAGCGCTGGCTGAGAGAGGTCCATTGGCAGTCACAAGCAGCCCTCTTGTGAGCACGGGTTGAACATGCGCCTTCCACTCCGCGTAACGGTCCAATGAAGGACAGGCGTACCCTTGCACGGCTCCCTGCCAGACCCAATAGTAGTCATAATGGAATTATTGTGTTTCATAAGACATTATCTAGCATTCATCTGGCATGTAACTTTCACAATATGTTGAACATTTTTTAAAATGTTGAGCATTTAATAGACAGACAAAGAAAAGCTGATTGAATTGCGAAGGAAAATGAAAAGGACCAAAAGCTAAGCTAGAGCATTAGTTGCCATTGACAATTGGATGCGAACTATAGACATGTTTATGAGACTCAAGCAGGCCATCTCATTGATGAAAGGGATCAGTCCTGGATTCTCCGAACAATTGATTGTTAAAGGTAGATTAACTTCCATCCGCATTCGCCATACCAATTGACAGTTTCAACGAAATATTTGAGTTTAGTGAACCCATCTGTTCAATTGACGTTTTCTTCATCCTTCTTTTTATCCAATGGAATGAATCTAAAATTCCGCTGTTAAACGCTTACTCCCAAACAGCTCCATCTTAACACATCTACACTAAATATCAAAAAACATATGTGCGCTTTTTTTCACCATCAACTCACAATTAATGATCTGTGCCATGGTACAAATTTCATTACCTTCATTCCACATTTCCAGGAGTTTCAAATAAAAATCGTCAGTTCAACGGCTGCGAGAGCGATTTCTTATCATAAAAACACCGTTCGCAAGTTTGACTTCATTCTGTTGCTGAAGTTACACCGGGAAACTCACTTCATGAAACCAATGTTCAGAGAAAATAGTTCTTTCCCTGTTTCATTAGTTTGGTGGCTACTCTTCTGCTGCTCCATTATCAGATGGAATTACATGTTCTTACATTTCCTTTTCTTTTTCTTGTATAATCCACAATGGTTGAGACACTTACAAAGGCTTCGTAAGGAAAAGTGAAAGATTCCAGTTTGCAAACCAATTGTGTCCAATTATGAGCAATTTCTGGCACCTTAGGGACGACATTACACTGCATGAAGGTCCTCCACTACATTCAATGCAGTTTATTTGTGAAACCCGTGATCAGTTTCTCGATTGGGAAAAAGCGAAAATTGGATGAAACTTAAGCGTCAAGAGATTTCGAACGATTGTGTCAAGATTTAGTCTTTGATGAAATCCGCAAGCTTTCGGAGAAACAAATACCGAAAATTAAACCAAAATCTCTCACTCTTGCAATATGAAGAGTGCACCACCAGCGACGTATCAATGTTGTAGTGAAGGTTTGAAATAAATATAGAGTGTACGGCTTTCTGATAAAAATGCTAAGTGATGCCACACATTCCCCAGCGCGCGAGGCAGCAGAAGCTAAGGCCATGGACGCCCACCCCGCTCGAGCCCGTCCAGAGCAGCTCGTGAGCAGTATCGAAGGTCGCAGCGCACACGGCCTCGTCGAGGCGGTGCTGCTGTGTGGAGGAAACCTCGAACAAGCCCTCGCTCATCATGGCGCCTGCTCCAGCCCTTTCTACCCTTCTACCTCCCTCCCTCCCTGCCTTTTTCCCTTCCTCCTTCCCCCTCCCCTCCCCTCCCCCTCCCCTCCCCCCTCCCCTCCCCCTCCCCTCCCCCTCCCCCTCCCGACTTCCGACTTCCCGAGCGTAGGGCCTTAGCTCTGCCGGGCGACTTGGCTTGCGTGAAGGCCCTCTACATTTAAGGGATTCCGTACACGGAATCCCTTAAATACCATATATACTCTTGGCCGTCCATTAGAAAATATATATAGGAAAAATAGGAGAATTCTACTGCACCCCCGCGTTTTGGCTTTCGCACCCCCCTTTTGAAAATTTTGCCTGCCCGTTTTGGTTACCCCCCTGTTTTGAATATTTCGGGAGGGAATATTTTTCCCGCCCCTCCGCTCCTCCCTTGCCCTCCTCCTCCTTCCCCTCCCCTGCCCTCCCCTCCCTTGCCCTCCCCTCCCCTCCCTTCCCCTCCCCTGCCCTCCCCTCCTTGCCCTCCTCCTCCTTCCCCTCCCCTGCCCTCCTCCTTGCCCTCCCCTCCTCCCTTCCCCTCCTGCCCTCCCCTCCCTGCCCTCCCCTCCTCTGCCTTCCCCTCCCCTGCCCTCCCCTCCCCTCCCTTCCCCTCCCCTGCCCTCCCCTCCCTTGCCCTCCCCTCCCCTCCCTTCCCCTCCCCTGCCCTCCCCTCCCTTGCCCTCCCCCTCCCCTCCCCTCCTTCCCCTCCCCTGCCCTCCCCTCCCTTGCCCTCTCCCCTGCCCTGCCCTCCCTTGCCCTCCCCTCCTCCCTTCCCCTCCTGCCCTCCCCTCCTTG
>CM074809.1:2844040-2868851 GCA_037447605.1 Zygnema circumcarinatum
CCTCCCTCCCTTCCCTCCCCTGCCCTCCCCTCCCTTGCCCTCCCCTCCCCTCCCTTCCCCTCCCCTGCCCTCCCCTCCCCTGCCCTCCCCTCCCCTCCCTTCCCCTCGCCTGCCCTGCCCTCCTTGCCCTCCCTCCTCCTTCCTCCTGCCCTCCTCATGCCCTCCTCACCCTTCCCTCCCTCCTTGCCCTCCTCCTCCTCCCTTCCCTCCCCTGCCCTCCTCCTTGCCCTCCCTCCCTCCTTCCCTCCTGCCCTGCCCTCCTTGCCCTCCCCTCCTCTTCTCTCCTCTTCTCGGTTTGCAATGTCCATAAATGCCATCAACTCAGTATGAGACCCGCGATGAGCTCGTACAAGTCGTCACCGAGCACTACAAGCACGAAGGAGTTCACATCAAGATCGGCAGATCGGCAGACGTTTCAGCAGTTTAATCGTGGGAAGGCTCAAGTGAGGGTCATCAAAGTTAGAGTGGGGCGTGGAGTGGGAAGGTAGGTGGCAAGTGTTAGCGTAGGATAGTTAGGTTTGTAGCACGCTAAATTACTTGGTAGTACGTTATTGGTGTGCTTTTAGTTGAATAGAATTGTCATACAAGTATTGTTTCACAGGATATTGGTTTGGTAGAATTGTAGTGTTCAAGTTTTGTAGTGGGGTGCTTTACTTCATTGTGCGTTGTTGGAGCTGGTGCTTGCAGCCCTTGGATGAGCATGTCCAAGTATATCTAAGTTGTACGGTTCTCATTAATATAAAAGAAGTTTTCCTAATTTTTTTTCTTTCACATTTCATTCGTGTGATGTTTCATCTTTTGCTTTGGAGTGAAATAGGCATATGTTAATTAGAGAAAATGTGTGAGGCAGGGACAGCAAGGGCAAGGGCAGGGGCAGGGGCAGCATCAGGGGCCAAAAGATCTTTGCTCCTCCTAGTGCTGCTGTTGCCCCCCCCGTACAGCAGCGGCAAAGATAGGGGCAACGATAACGGTCTCTTCTCGAGGTCGGTCAACGTTAGGTTGGGGAAGACTAAAGCAAGATCGTGACTTTTTTGGGTGTTTTTGAGGTGTTCTTGCAACAAATCCCATAAAGTCCCTTAAAAATTCTCAAAAGTTCCCTTAAAAACGTTGATTTACGGCTCTCAGGGAATTCCCTTAAATGTAGGGTCCTGCTTAAGGCGCATACGGAATCAGTGAATCCATTGTACGGACTAGTACGGAGATACAAAATATAGTCCGTACGACGATTCCGTGCACACCCGACGTGCAATGATAATCCAGCCACCACAAACTAAACGCCTTATTTTATTTTGTTTTAGAAGAGTGGTGGACTTAGCAAACAAAATACAATTCTTTTTTTTTTGTGTTCCGGGAATGAGCCTTTAGTTTTCCTCTCCTAGCTTTTTTCTTTTTGTGCTTAGGTCCTTGCGACCAGTTCCTTGTGGTTGCCATCGTGAGTTCAGTGCACTTTCATTCCCATGCTGCTTTTGTCCATGTGAGTTTCATAACATCGCCATCGTGAGATCAATGCCACATCTCTCCCTCCCCCTTCCCACAGTTCGTTAACTTTTCTTAAGTTTGATACCCCCTATTGATAACGAGCTGCATTCATTAATATACTTCTTCGTTGAAGTTGAGCTGAATTGGACGACCTTGCCTGAAAGGAGTGATGGAGAACAAAAGAAGAAGAGAAAGGGATGTGTAGGGGGCGAGGTGTGGAACGAGACGGAGCAGGTGGGCGTGAGAGAAGGCAGCACATGGAGAGGGACATAGGGCAAAAGAGGCAGATGGGAAAGAGGTAAACAAAACATGGATTGTCCATTCCCAGTCTTTGTTCCGGCGATATCCTCTCCATACTGCATATTTACTTCCACCGTGGGTCTCTAAAAGCTCATGAAGACTGAAATCTTGACACAAGAGGCACCAAAAAAAAAAAAAAAATCCACCTCAACCTTCCATCACGAAAAATGGACGAATCTGAGCATGGTCAAACTTCATGCATTTTCAAACCTGCCCACTGTACACAAAAACGCATATCATACTTCTAATTCTTTGGCTATTTGCTCATGTCTACATCGAGCCCATGTACCTCACGAGCCTCAACAGTCCAAACATATCTCGTACTCGTTGCCAAGACATCACTGGCAACTGAAAACTTACTTTCAATTACATTAAAGCCTATGAAGAGATTTTGTCACTGTAGGCCTTCAAGAGAGACAAGAGAGAATTGAGTGCCGCTAAGGAAGCTTGTCTGAGAGCCCTAATCGCCTGGAAGCCGCACCTTCAGACTGGTCTGCTCAGTTGCATTTACTCCAATGTCCAATATTACTTTAATAAAATCATGGTAATTTATCATTCCAGCCTCATCAGGAGAAGCCTCCTCAATCATCACTTTGACTTCCTCGTCTGTCAACATCTCCCCTAGATTCGACATGACGTCTCTCAGCTGCGCAACAATCCACTGTCAGTCAGCCACTGCATGAGGCGCCCTCCCACCCAGCTATTGGCACCATACATGGGAGCATCAGCTGTCAGCTACAAGGAGATCAAGAAATCAACATCTGCACGGCAGTCTGCACCTGTCTGTTGCATCGTCGTCGTGCTCATTAAGATGCAAGATTGTGGCGAGCCATCCTCACAAACAGGCAGGGTCTCACCTCCTTCACGGTAATATGGCCATTCTGCCCTTCGTCAAAAACTTTAAACGCTTCTTTGAGCTCCTCTTCAGCGTCGTAACCCTAAAATCCCAAATAAGGGAGGGCCCCATAATTGACAGAGTCAGGAAAGCTGCACGCTGTCAGGAACAGCAAAACCAGTCTTGCAGGAAACAGGCTTGGTGGAATTTACTTTAAGCTTACGAGACATAAGAGTTAAGAATTCCTCCTTAGTGATGCTGCCAATGCTGTCGGAATCAATCTCATTCATCCGATGCTGCAGTTCGTCCTCTGTCGGATTCAGCGCCAATGCCCGCATAGCACTTCTAAGTTCCTTCAGATTCATGCGACCTGGCCACCTCCAAAAACCAACGAGCAGAAGTTCAATGCCTAACTCCAACTAAATTAAAACGCAGAAAAGGAGCCAATCTCTCGTCGTCTCGTACGAAACACATAATGAACAAGCAGGCGCGGGGCAGCTGAAACAAAGAAAATGGATCAATCTGAGGCGAGCCCTTTTATGCTTCGTGGCGCAGGACAACAAGAGCTCCCTCAAGCATCAGCCGCAAGAGCTCACACGCATACCGTCTTTATCTTTATCGTACACTTTAAACGCATCTTCAAACTCCTTCACTTGCTCCTCAGTCAAGTCCGCCATGTTCGGTCGAAAGCGTAATCGCAACCTACACGGAAACCCGATATCTGTTCCTGCGGATCGCGACGCAACAGAATGGCTAGTCTTACTAATGCTTCATGCAGAAGCTTCCCGCAAGCGCTGTCATACCCGCCATGTAGGCGCGGACGCCTTCCACAGGAGCCCTTGAATATTTGAGCCCTTGAGCACTTTCTAACCTCCAGAAGTCTGGTGCCGTTTGTCTTTCTTGTCCTGAGGAGGACCTCCAAAGGACGGAGGTAGCAGCAGCACGAGCACAGACTGCATATTAGGGCGCTACTGGTTTTGCTTCTTCCCAAGAACCAGAGTACGCAGGCGAGTACTAATTCATCGTAAGGTGCCAAGTCAACGGCGCCGGCGCCGGCCATGTCCACAGTTCACATGTGTGAAATACCGTCCACATTATGACGGTACGCGCAACAGCGTCGCAAAAATCGCACAACGTAATAATTTACGTTCTAGAAAACTGCAAACTTGGGGTTTGGTGAAGTTTGGCAGCAGCACGTCAGCGCCCGACCCCGGCCAATCAGAACCGTCGTCGGCTTCCGTCAGATTCCGCCTTTCGGCCGGCCGACAATCCAGCCGGCTACCGTACTGCTTTCCGCTGTTGGCTTCTTGTGGTATCGTTTGTCGCTTTGTGTCGCGAATCGTACGGCGACCGCGTCACGCTGGGCAAGCGGAACTTGCCGTCCGCCACCTGGCTGGCTGACGGCCGCCTGCACCAGCCCTGCCGCTGGCGCTGGCGCGCAGAATAGCTGAATAGTACACCGGCCGTCAGCCCGCCCGGCGCCGGCCGGCAAGTTCCGCATGCCCAGCCTTCCCCCATGACGTTGGTGTCCGTACGATCTGGTCACCGAAGCGACAAACGATTTGTAGTAAATCCGCCGGCAACCGGTACGGCGCGGCGAAATTGTCAGGCGGCCGTCCAAAAAGCGGAATTTGAGCGGCGAATTCTGATTTCGTACGGTACGGTGCGGTTCCTAACCCCCCATGACGGGGCATGCTCTGCCTGGTCGTCATGCATGCCAGCTCCCGAGTCATTTTGCACGTTTTAACTGCCACGTGGTCAACGTTCATTGGCGGAAAAATGCATATGCGAAATGCGAAATGCGAAATGAAAAAATAAGGGTAGTTATATTTCCACCCCTTTTTTGGATCCAAACACCCCTTCTCGGCCGGGCAGATTTCAAAAAGGATTAAAAACGGAAAATGCTTTTTTCACACCTTTTTGGAATCGATACCACCCTCCATCGGCAGATTTTATTGCTGCGAAGCAAGGAAAATAATAAACCGTCACCCTATTTGAATATCCCGCCTACCTGAATTCTTTTTCACGCGTGTGAATTCTTTTTCACGCGTGCGGTCAATCGCAGCCATCGATTCCCTCTCAGATCGCAACACAGCAGATCACTATTTGATCTGCATTATTATTTTGATATTTGGGCTCGGTGACAGCGCATGGCACGTGCCCACGTATCCCGCCAAAGTCGTCTCAACAATTTGTCCGTACACATGTCGTACGGTCGCAACTTGAGGAACCCAAAATTTCGTACGTTGAGATCTTGAACCAATCAAAATTTTCCACGTCAAAAATGTAACACGTGGCAGATGTTGTTTGGCTGAGAGCTAACAATTGACGAGATCTCGGGCCGAGGGACGCGCGCACTTGCACGTGCGATCCTGCTTTGACGGGACTCGTGGGCGCTTTCCATTCGCTGAGATCGAGCCTGGTTGCAGATCGAACGGTGATCTGCAGTGGTGCGATCTGCGAGGGAATCGACAGCTGCGATTGACACACACGTGTGAAGGACGGACACCCGCGAACGATCTCGTGGCGGACGGATCTTCTGCTCCGAGCGGATTCGGGCAGGCAGATATTTCTTTCCCTCAAAAAAAAAAATTCATTAGGCGGGATACAGTATTCAAAATGCGGTGACGGGGTATCATTTTCCTTGGTTAGCAAAAATAAAATCAGCCGACGGAAGAAGGTGGGTATCGATTCCAAAAAGGTGTGAAAAAAGCATTTTACGTTTTTAATCCCTTTTGAAATCTGCCCGGCCGGGAAGGGGTGTTTGGATCCAAAAAAGGGGTGGAAATATCACTACCCAAAAATAATGAACAAACGAATTTTCAGAAATGCGAATTTGCTATTCTCCCGAGGTCGCCAAATTTCCTTGCGACTTCCCTCCCGGTTTGCGCCCCCCCCCCCACCCCCCCCCCCCCCCCCCCCCCCCGGGGCCCCCTTACGAGTAGGGATGGCTTAATTACGACTATATAATATATATTATATTATATAACTGTGACGACTAGATAACGGCTGTTATATAATACTTTACAACGCCTTTACAGCATGTACGGCCGTACGGTCGTACGACTGTAGGGTATTATGCGGTACGAATGTACGGCACGAGCACGAGCAGACAGTGTGAACCAGACGGACGCATTTCGCAACGCCAACGCCAAAACGACCTAATTTTTGGTACGACCGTAGTACGGTCGTTAATTGTTCAAAACGAGTGGGTATAATATATGTAATAAAGTGTTTTACTTTGTACTATATTACTACTTTTAAACCCGTTGTAAAGTATATAATGTAATCGGACTTTATAACGCGGGCCATCCCTACTTACGAGCCGTCCGGCCCTAGGCCCTAGGCCCAAGGGCGGAAGTCGCGGTTGACCGTCGCTAAACGGCGGGGCCACATGGAGCGGCCGTTCGCGGCTGGGGCGGCAGGACACGTGGCGCCCATTGGAAGCAGGAGCTGCCAAGGCTGCCTATGCAGGATTCCTGCAGGATGGCGAGGAGTCGTACCAGGACTGGGAGAGAGGGAGCAGACCGTATGGGAGGCCGGCCATGGCGCTCAGCGTGGGCTCGTCGGTGCAGATGA
This sequence comes from Zygnema circumcarinatum, assembly GCA_037447605.1. Classification (NCBI taxonomy): domain Eukaryota; kingdom Viridiplantae; phylum Streptophyta; class Zygnematophyceae; order Zygnematales; family Zygnemataceae; genus Zygnema; species Zygnema circumcarinatum. The sequence continues at coordinate 2,850,234 of CM074809.1, forward strand.
ATGGGCAGGGCATGCCTCCCGGAAGCCATGGGGCTCAGCACATGCATCAAAGGAGAGCGCCGGCTTCTGCAGGCGTTGCGTTTGCGGGGAATGGGAGTTCTGGCGGGCCACCGCCAGGCCAGACCGCAGAGCAGCTTGCGGCGTGGCAGCGGGTTTTGGACGAGGCGCAGACGGAAATTATCAACCAGGCAAGCTGCAGCCGCGTTCAGCGGTTTACCTTATGAGGTTTTGGAGTTTGTGGTCAGCACGAGTACACGCTTTAGAGTTAGGTGTCTGATCTTTAGGAGCAGTTGTCCAAACGGGAAGTGAGGAAAAAGATTATGAACTTGCTCTACTGCTCAAATGCTAGTTTGCTGGTAAAAGTCCTTGGCCTTGCTTGTCACTGTGAAGTGCGGGACTTGTAAACGAGAGCCACTTTTTGGGTTGAAACCAGGCGAGTGAGAACGAGTTTCTTCGTTCCAAAGTGAGAGTGATGGAGTGGCAACGGCAACTCCACAACAATGGGGTAGGCGCCTTCCTTTTAGAGGTTGTTGTTTATAGATTCCGCCAATGTGCATAGAGCATTTTCGTGCTCTGACCGTTTGAAGGAGGAAAAGGGTGTTCCCATCCTTACTGTGAACTGGGCTCGCGCATCTGTAAGCTTGAATGCATCGACGATTCACGAGACAAATGCATAATCTGGAAATTACCTTAGTGTTTAAGTCTATGCGAGGGGCGTAGAACAGCATGATGGGGGAGACCGGCCTGAATATTTTTTCCATTCACCAGTCAAATTGTAGCATGTTTTTGTGTCGTCAATGGGCAGCTTTGTCACTGCAAATGTCATTCGACTTACCCTATTGCTGGATTTTGGTTTTAAACTAGTAGCGGGCTTGGGCAACTCTGGCAAGGCTTTGAATGTATTAGCCAATATCTACTTGTTGAAGATTGTATCCTTGAGCGAGAAAAATAGGCTTACTGGAAGGCTGACCAGCTGGCAGTGGAGTCTGATATCAGGCAGTAGATGGCGAAGCCGATATCGACTCTCTCGACAGTCGACAGTCATCTGCCATGGCACCATCGGCAGAGCTAAATATGGCAGATGCCACGTATGCTGGTCATCATGGAGGGAAACTACCCCTAGGCGTAAGGAGACCTGTTTTCCCACAGGGTGAACGCAGGAGAGTACAAAGTGGGCCTGCTTCAGAAGGAGCAGCTTCTCGTCCAAGCGACGCAGATGGAGGCCCAGCCAACGCATGGCTGCAGGATTCATCCCCTCCTCCAACACCAAATTCTGGCTTGCGTCCCTCTGTTAGGTACACGTGCCATTTGTCCACGGAGGTTGTAGCTGTTGAGGTTGAAGCATGCAGGCAAGGTGATGACTTTTGAGAGGGCTTCAATGGAGAAAATGGAACTCAATCTTCAATCGCTACTTCCAAAACCTGCTGTTGAAAATAGGAATTGTATAGTCTAACACCAATGCCCGGCCTCCCAAAAATGTAGCGAGTAGCTTCCTAGCCATTTTAGTTCTGGATAAGTTCATTAGGTAGAACCTCATAGTTGCCTACCAATTAAGTGGTTGTTTGCATGCTACTAAAAGGATGAGGTCACGTGGTCCAACGCAAGTATTCAAAGATTGGCTATTAGGGACAACTCGTCACGGAACACCAAACTTGAGCTGAAGGAACTGTCTTTCACGTGTGGCAGCGTAGCGGCTAGCTTTGAAAATGTTTGAACCAAGTCAGCATTGACCAACTATTTGAGACCTTTTGCAATTTTCAAAGGCTATCTCTGCATTGTTGATCATTCTCTTTACCAGCCAGACTCCTCGCTAGGTTGGTCGATTGGTTGATTTGCTGACTCAGTTAGTGCGAATCATGCAAGAGTTGTTGCCCGGATTGTCTCTGAAAGGGGAAGATTCGAAAGTTAAATCAGAAGAAGGGGAGAGTCAGACTGATGGGTGATCATTCGTATCGTTCATGTAGATTACATGCGCTTTAGCTATCAGGTCGTTATTCTGGAGGCGATCTTTTGTGATTTACCAAGTAAATCAACTGCTTAGTTTACGTCGTGATAGTGTGATATTGGTGAATCGAAATTCAACGTCTGCTTGCAGTTTCTAAATGGTGGAACAAAGAGATACCCTTTCCTGATATGTTTTCTCCGTTTCCCCTTCCCTTCTCCCCTCCCGATTGCTGGAGCTGTAGACACTGGAAAAGAATGGACATTTAAACCCCCCTTTTTTTTTTTTTTTTTTTTTCTGTTGTCACTTTGTTTTGTGGCAGAAATGGAGGTGAACTTGTGGAGGCTGGTGGACAGCGGCCCTATGCTGGCTCCTTGCAAGTGCGTGGGATGGCTGGGCCCATTCTGCCTTCACAACACGGTTCTGCTGCTGACCAGGTACGTAAGCATTTTAGAATGGGCACTCAAAACTGGCAGTGTAGCTTATCGGAGCTAAGGTTGCCTGCAATCTGTTGTCTTAGGATGGCCGGCTTTTGTCTCTTGGTTTGCCTGCCTTTCTTGATCTTTTAGATCCTTCTCGGCTGTGATAATAAAAAATGAACTGAGGAACGGTCTTGTGGCAGGATATACTTGTTAACAATGGGCGCATAGGGTGGCTTGAGGAACAACTTCATATACGGGACCGTCTTTTGGCCGCTGCTCAAGTAAAGGTGTATTCCCCATCCTTTTTGGTAGCATAAGAATGAGCATGAATCATGACAATAGGCTCTACTCGCTCTCATGGGAACTTTGTCGCGCTGAAATTGCCACTAAGAGCTTGTGACTGAGATGTTGTTGCACGGAATCCGACATGTCTGTGCCAGCATGGCCTTGACATGGCTATGAGCGAGGCTGCAGATGCAGGGAAATTCGTCTTGCCTAGGCGAGATGCTTATGCACACCGGGTGAATTTGGACTGCAGGAAGCCCAGCTGCTGAGTGAAAAGCGCAGTTTGGAGCGGCGGGTAGCTGAACTCCGAATGGTCCGTAAGCTGCTGCTTAGTGACCATTGTATGCTAATGGTCCATCATCTGGACCATTCAATGAGTTGTACTGTATGACACTGGCTATGTCATTGACTTTGCACTCAGATGGGATAGCTTTGAGGTAGCGCATTGATCGTACATTCAGTGTGATTTTGCTGTTTTGCAAAATTAGACAGAGTCAAGAAAGGCTGACGGTATCAAGACGTTGATGGTGGTCATTGTGGCGTGATCAATTCTTGGATCCCGCTGCACTGTTTCTGCAGGCCTATGACCAGCAACAGCAGGGGATGCTTGAGGCCGCCTCACACGCACTTACATATCGAAAGGAGGTTTTGGATGACAACCTACGACTAACACAGGCTGTGGAGGTAGTCTGGGCGCACTTCAATAAGCCTGCCCTAAGGCTATTGCATCAGTTTTCGTCAAGTGCAGCTTGAGTAGTGCACAGTTCAGCTTTGTTCAGGGAACTTTGCGATGGGGTGAACATAAAAGTCTAATCTATTGTACTTGGGATGGGACAGAGAGCTGAACATGATCGAGCTGTCTTCGTGGCAACGTTGATGCCGTTGATGGCAGAATTTGGATTGCACCCTGATGCAAGCGATGCCCAAGATTTGGTGCATTCTGTTAAGGTGTGGACTTTTTTCTGCTCAGATGAGGTGCAAAACCTCAGTTTGTCCGATTGGAGCTTTTGTTTGTACCGCATCTGCCGCTATTCCTTCGTGTTGCTTCATGCCTTCTAACTGACATTCAAGGGTGAATGTTGGGAAATGGTTGTGGAGCAGCTAGTGGTTCAGCGCCTATTGGCAGCCTTAAGTCTTGAGGTACGGCGAGAAGAGCATACCCCTGCACTTAATTGGGCTTGTCGAAAGCCATCTCTGTGAAGTTAATATTTAGCTGCCATCTGCTGCCGCTGTGTCCTATCATGGAGCTGATAAGAGGCTGCCAGACCATTTACTGAATCTTCCAACATGCGTGCATTCTTCTGTGCAATATAAGTCTGCGGAGCTGTCTTTGCTGTTCAGTGTCCCTTTCCGAATCTAAAAACGACAGTCTGTATGCAGAGACGTGTGCCATCTGGTCTCTACAACGACAGTGATCATCCTCCGATTGGCAGTCTCCTTGCTGGACTAAACTTTCAAGATGCATCAGCTAAAGTTCACCTCGATCAAGGGCAGATCATAACGGTACTGACCTTCCCCAATAGACTTGTGAATTTCTCTACGTGTAACCACTTAGTTGATCTTGATGATGTGCTTCAGGTGCTGGGCCCGTTGGCTAGGCATTAGCTGGCCACGTCCAACTTCTACTTATAGGGATATTGACAAGTGGTTGGGTGGCAGGGCGGGCGAAGGGGACACTCCAATTGGCCAGCTGGTCCTGGTGAAGTCTCTAGCAATGGTAGCAGAGAGGCCACTGGGTGAGTCTTCCATAGCACATCTGGCTGCATTTGCAAGCCCACAATGGAGTTATGAGCTAAATTGTTTTGCAAGTGTTGCATTCTGCTCCTCGTGGGAGCTCATCTGGTTACTCTGACTCTTTCATTTTCATTCTTAATTCGAGGCATTTGAAGCTGCAAAGCTGGTTGTCTTGTTGACAGGCTAGAGAACGATGTCAGTCGTTTGGCTTTGGAGTCTGGGCGAAGGCAATCGCTCACTTCGGAGACAAGCCCAGGTCCTTCCTATCCTCAAACTGCGCCGACTTCGGCGGAGCCACCACGACCACAAGAACGACGAGCATGGACTGATTTTGTGCAGACAGTCCACGCAGGGAGAGAACCATCAGAATGGATAGGTGTAGGGGAAAGCAGTGGCGGGCAGTCTGTTCAGGGAGCAGCTGCATTTCGGGGGCCAAATATTGAACCCCCCCAGCCTGCACACCAACCGAAAGTTGCTGCACACGAGCCTGCAGTAACCCCATCTACAAACACAAATCAACAACCAACTCACCGTTCCCCCCCTGAGCCGGAAGACCCTGAGCCAGCAGGTGCTCCTGGCTGTACCCTTTAAAAACCCTAAAAACCCTTCAAACCCTTCAAACCCTAAAAACCCTAAAAACCCACTCGCGCTGGCAAGTAGTGCATATTGATGAGAGAGCCTTGGATGGGTCATTATTGGGGAACCTGGGAGTCGTCTTTTCTCGATATGGGCTGGCAGGTGTGAAATCAACCGTCCCTGACTCCGTCGTGGTGACCTATTGCAGGTCCAGAGCTTCGGCCGGCCATTGAAGGCCTCCGTATTGTGGGCGATGCAGTACTAGGCGGCAAACTCACAGCTTGTGGCCATTCCATCAACGGAACTGCGCTTTGCGTTTTTCAGGTCTTCCATCGCACGTTGGAGGACCACTCAAGTTTCTTTTCATACTTTATGTTGGTGAATTGTGGAAGACTTGAAAATCTCATGTTTGGCTGGTAGTTGTGTGCTGCAGTGGGTTCGGCAATACGGGGATGGCAGTGCGTACTACATCGATGGTGTGTCAACCTTCCTCTAGACCAACTGCAGGAGCAGATGCAATTTTTTTGCAAAGAGCTGGTGCTTCGTTTTATGCTGGGTGGATGTGCATTGGAAGCTGACATGAGTAAAACGTAAGTTTCTTTGGTGGATTTTGCTCATTTTACAGGTGCAGCTTCACCTGAGTACACCATCACTGCTGATGACTGTAGCAACATTGTCGCTATTGAATGTGTGCCCATGGATGAGATGGGCAATAGGGTATGCCTCTTGTTTCCCTGGACTCCGTCCACCTATCGCAACTTAAAGAGCTTATCATCCCAAATTGCTAAGCCAAAACGCGGGAGTGTGCAGGGTGAGAAGGTTCGTGTGGTGGCAAATGATGGGCACTACATACAGCTCGGTGAGTTGCGATTCCCTGGATAGTGGTGCAAGATGCATAAGCAAAACTACTTTAAAAAGGAAAAATGAAAGGGTTCACATGGTAGGATTCAGGGCTGACCTTGACTCGGGGTGTGGAGGTGTACTCAGATGCCATCTTGCAAGACAAACTGGAAGAATGTCTTCTCGACGGGGGAATGTCATTCGATGTCAACTTGCTTGTGAGTAATTCCCGTTGTCTTCTTCCTTAATTTGATTACGTCAGTACGTGTAAGAACAGGTGAAATATAAATAATTCTTACACGGAAATGTTTGTTGGAGCAGGATGGTGCAGATACTGTTCCTTGCGTTCTGCAAATAAAGCGACTTGAATACTCTCTGAAGCGAGGCTCCAAGAAGCTTTTTCGTGGTTCTTTTGCCGATGAAGTGCAGGTACGTTTGTTCGTTATGGTAGATATTACTCCCTATAAGGCATTTTGCTTGCTCGAGTTGTTTTAGTGATAGCGTGTTCTCTAATGTTTTCCTGCAGAGTGAGATGCAGGTGGAGATCCAAGTTGGCCAACCCACTTCGTTCATTATCCACACAGGCGATGGCAGACAGTTTTGTGTGGACCTTCGTGACAGCAGGTGACCCTTATGTGTAGCTCATTAATGGTAGAGGCAGGGGGTTGCTACTGTAGCAGTGTTCTATTTGTGCCTTTTGGTTTCGTTGGCTCTTGATCTGGATTCAACCTTTCCATATGACGCTATAGCAGCCAGCAGAGCAAATTTCTCCTCTTGCGTCCGCTATCCACACTTGAACAAATGCATCATTTAAATGGAGAGTCCCATTGGTTTTGGGGTTGTGGTGGGGAGACAGACAACGAGACATGGCAGTGCTCGTCATGCGTCGTTTCAAAGATGCCAACAGCCAGGTACAATGTGTTATCTTTGTCCCTTGTCCCAGGCGGTTTCACTTATAGCTCTCGCATTTTTCCTACCATGATGTTGGATATCTTCTAGAATCATTACTTACCTGCCCAAGCATGCCATTTTTCTGGGTGCAGTTTCCAGGTAACCGGAAACGTGGCAGTTGGTTCAGGTAAAGTATTCCATGCTGCTGGGTGACCTCAAACCCAGAGCAGCCACTGACGCTGGGCGGTCTGCTGCCAGACGTGCCAACCATGGGATCATAGCTCCCCCCATCAATCGAGTCACTGCGAGCATCGGTTCAGCACCACACTTGCAGCAAGACAATGCTCTTTTGTTGATGTTATATACACTTGTCCTCATTAGTCATTTATTTTTTAAAAGGCAGCTACTCCCTTCCGAGTGCTGTGTGATGTCAGGTGGAGATGTCCCTCAAAATGTAGCTTGTCTAGTTTCTCAGAGTTTGGGGATGTGGAGGGGTGGAGTCAGGCCCACTCTACTGCTCCGTGATTCTGAACTTGTCTAAATTAGTTTTAAAAAATATAGTTACGACGTGCTCCAGCTTTGCCCCTCAATAGTGGACATACCCTTATTAGTCAGTGCCTCTTCGGGAGAGTCTGGCTTTCCATTAGAGGTGCATGAATCGCACCCTTTTGTGCGTTTTCAATGATATACGTGAGTGTCCCCGATGCTTTCCGCCCTTAAACCAGTCAAGCTCCTCTCCCTCCCCAGCCCTCCAACGAGTAGCTTTATCAAAAGGCTTCGCAATGAGATCAATGCTACTTCCTTTTCTCTTTTTCCTTCACAATGGTCCAGCCGTCGAAAATCCACATCTTCATTCGGACAAGGGTCACCTTAGCCTCCGTACAGTAATATCTATCCGTCCGATTTCCGTACACTCTGTCGTTTACCGCGCGCATACAGTATCCGTACGCCACCCATTGTCCGTACAGCGTCCCGTGGCCGGGCCTCCTCCAGTTGTAGGATCGGCGCCTCTCCGCCGTCCGATCTTCATCGATGCGCCTTCCCGCCCGCCCGTTCCGCCCGCAGAGAGAGGCGACTTGGCAACCTTGCCCTCCTCCCTCCCTCCCTTCCGGAGTCTCTTAAGCACAGCTCCGCCATGGACTGTGTGGCGCCTTTCTGCCGTGCGGGAGGCAATCTGACGGCTTGCCCTGACGGGCAGCTTTTGGCGCGGCCGCAAGGAGGAGGACGTCTGCGTGTCGCCTCGTCCTCTCTGCGAACGCCGCCACTTTCGCCGCGGCCGCACTTGCGGGTTCTGCGGACCCGAGCGAGCGGGGGACCTTCGTCTGTTTCAGTGCAGGTGCCTTCGGCTTCGTCTTCGGACAATTCAGAGCAGGGCGCGCCTAAGTATGTCCCACTTCGAGCAGGAGGGGAGGCTCCAAGGGCTCCTGGAGAACTGACGCCACGAGCTCCATTATTGCTCAAACCCTCTCGCCCTGTTGCACCCGCACCGCCTCCCACTCCTCCTCCCACTCCTCCTCCTATTGTCAGGCCTGCTTCTCGGCCTGATGGGGGGGTGCGCGGGGGAGGAACGTCAGCTGCAGCAAACGGAGCGCTGCCAGCGACCAAAGCAGATAGTGACACGCGTCCTCGGTTTGTGTTTCGCCCGCGGGATAACCGTGTTCCTCGCTCTCCGCCTACAGATAATGGTGCTGCTCGCTCACTCAGGGAGATACTTGAAAGGGCAGAGAGAATGGGAACTCAGAATAAGCAGAATCGCAATGCAGCTGGAAACGCAAATGAAGCTGGTGATAACTTAATTGCAGACAGTAATGATACTGCTAGTGATGCGGCTGCTGCTGTCGATCAGAGCACTGCTACACCAGTTATGGAGGAAGGCCCTGTAGACGAAATCGTGCCAGCTGCTGCGCTGAAAGGCCCTCCAGTGAGGGTTGTGAGGCCTCCGATCACACTAAATTCTCGGGAGAGACCGGCTAATATAGCTCCTGTAAGGCCATCATTAACGGGGCCGTCTGACGCTCCAGCTCTGGATTCTGCAATAATAGCAGCTGGCACAGTCCTGCCAGATATTAGCGAGGAGGTGGATGAGCTGGAATTGGAGAAGCAGAAGGATATAGGATTCGGGTTGAGAAGGGACGGTGAAGCAGAGCCTTTCCAGGCTTCGAGAAGAGGTGAGGATCAGGCGGGAGCTAAAGGTGAGGCGAGTAGTATAGAGGTAGGCGCTACGGCAGGAACTAGCCAGCGTCGACCCATGCCAACTCCGGGAGGCTTGAGAACTCCTTCTACGCCAGCACCTCCTGCACCTTCTGCACCTCCCGTTAGACCTTCTCCTCCATCTTCTGCTAGCTTGGTAAGTTCTTCTATCAATTTACCAGCTCCACCACTTTCAAGGCCTCAAGGACCGTCTGTTGCGGAGGCAAACGTGACCAGACCTCGAGAGGATGCACCAGATTCTGGGAATGAATCCGGAGATGCTGTTGAGGCCGAGGCTATGCTGGTGAAGCCCAAACCTGCAAGGCTAGAGCGGCCAGTACGGGAGCAGCGCAGCGGATTAGAGGCACCAGACTCCAGCAGAGAAGAACTGGCTGGTTCGAGTGTGCGGAGTGTTGAAGAAGGTGCTGCCGAAGTTCAGATTCCTGAACGGGCAATAGGAATGCTATCCAAGCCAGCCGAGGCGGTTGAGACAGTCAATCCTTCGTTGGAACGATTGACGCCGGGAGAACTCTCTGGTGACGAGGGAGAAACATTGTCAGCTGCAACCGAAGGATGGGAGGAGGAAGCAGCCCCAAAGCCGGTTATGATACAGAGAAAGCCAATGCTGGCTGCACGACCAGAAGTAAAGCTGCAGGCACCACCAATGCTGCGGCCCAGACCTCTCACAAAGCCACCAGAAAAGCCCGCTTCCCCAATTGAGGCAGCTTCGGCGGTAGCTGAAAATGAATCAGAGGTGGGGGCAAAGAAAGGACCCGTTCTTCGAGATGTGGGGCGTAAGGCTCAGGAAGAGAGGCCGCCTAGACCCGCCAAGGCCGCAGCTCCTGCATCTGCTGCTGCAGTCACTGCACCTGCACCTGCACCTGCGGGCGATAAGCTTGGTAAGAAGGGAAAGAAAGATGACAAGCGCAGTAAGGGTCGTTTTGCTTCAGGAGATGGAGTGTTGGAAGAGAAGAAGATGTTGACTCGGCGGCAGAGCAAGAACAATCGTAAGGCAGCTAGGGCAGAAAGTGCTAAGGCGAGTGCGCCTGTGAAGGCGGAGATTCTTGAGGTGGGAAAAACAGGCATGTCTGTGCAGGAGTTGGCGGGACTCCTAGCGGTCAATGACTCGGATGTGGTTCGCTGCCTTTTTATGAAGGTAAGAGGCTGAAATAAACGGCTTAGCTGCACCTCAATATATTAGGGCGAGAAGAGAAGTGTTTGAGCTGGACTTAAGTCTAATTTGTGGGAGCACTGTGTGATTTTGGACTAGGAAATTCTGAAGCAATCTGTAGCAAAATACAGGTATTCATTGCAGCAGGAGATCCTTTGCTGAGCTTTGACGGTACTTCCAGATGAAGAATGATGTTGGTGAGGGAGGCTTGATTTCAAAGAATTTCCGCAGTAAGCGGAGGGGCTATCATGGATTCCAGGCGACGGGTTTATTCATAACATTCATGAAGAGCGCTGCTTAAGAAAAACACTTCTATAAACAGCGGGGTGATGCGTAGCAGATGCCCCCCTGCATTGATTTGAAGGGGAGCACAGGACGTCGCATGTATTCCACTGAAATAACATAGCCAGGCATGCAGCCTTCTAGGCACTATGTCAGTTCGGTCGAACTTACTCGAGAATATTCCACATGTTGCCTAGCAGATCGGCTGCTTGCTGTCTGGAATATAGTTGAGAGGCCGTGTCTTGCCAAGTACTGCTTGATAGAACATGCATGCTTGATTTACCCTTAGACGTCATCAGGGATCCTTGTGTGACATGTATGATCAGCTACGGCAGAGGTCATTGCATCTTTGTCCGTGAATGTAGAGAGCGACTTAGTCACTGATCCCATTCTTGTTCTTCTGGTGTATGTTGGAAAATATCAGGGCATCATGACAACAGTGAACCAAGTTCTGGATGAAGACACGGTGCGGGTGGTATGCCGAGAGTATGATGTGGAGGTTATTGAAGCAGGCAGTGTGAGCGTGGATGATCTGGCCAAGCGCACCCGTGAATTTTTGGATGAGGAAGACTTGGACAAGTTATTGTTTCGGCCACCAGTTGTAACCATTATGGGTCATGTGGACCATGGAAAGGTGAGTCTCCTCAGTCCTTGCAGCTGGTGAGTGGAATGATGGAGCAGCTGGAATGCAGGGCTAACAGGATTGCTATTTTGGGGATGTTGGTGTTGCAGACATCTCTTCTTGACTATATCCGCAAGTCCAAGGTGAGGATAAGTTACCTCTCTCTTCCCAGGATGGTAGTTGGGTGTGCCGCCAGCACATGCTTGGATTATTGTGTAGGTACTGTAAATTTGCTTGCGAACTGAAAATCCTGGGTGGTGGGCTTAACAGGTGGCAGCAGGAGAGGCAGGGGGCATCACACAGGGCATTGGTGCATACCGTGTAAAGGTGCCAGTGGGTGATGAGGAGCAGCTCTGTGTGTTCCTTGATACACCTGGCCATGAGGTGAGTCATTGAAAGATGGCAATTGGCAGGATATTGCCGTGACGAGCCCACTCTTCACCCCTTCACCCTGGAGACGGCAATAGGAAAGCTTGCTTGGGTTGAAGATTTGGGAGGAGTACATTCCTGACATTGTCGGATGCTTTACAATTTGCAGGCCTTCAGCGCTATGCGGGCACGAGGAGCTCGAGTGACCGATATTGCCATCATCGTGGTAGCAGGTGACGATGGAGTGCGGCCACAATCGCTTGAAGCCATAGCCCACGCTCGAGCAGCCAATGTCCCCATTGTGGTGGCCATTAACAAGGTGCACTCCTGACTCTATAGCTGTCCGACGGCATGAGACAGAGAAAAGCGACCAACTGAGTAAGGGCAGTACAGCAACACAGCAGTGTGTTTGTCTCGTGGGTTCTGAAGGTGTCTTGTGGTATCCGGCATCTCGGACATTTCCAATTTTAATGTGACTTCTTCGACAAGTTGATGACTCGACAGATGCGGGGCGTGGGAGCAGATGGATAAGCCAGGAGCAAATTCAGAGCGAGTGATGCAGGAACTGGCAACGCACAACCTGATGCCTGAAGAATGGGGGGGCGACGTGCCCATGGTTCCTGTAAGTCACCATCATCAGCTTGGCAATTGGCGGTCTCAGATTCTGCGGCAGGATTGTGGAGTGGGCTGGGCTATGACCTGCTTTTAACACATGGGGTTCAATGCATGCAGGTGAGCGCGCTCACAGGAAGCGGTGTGGCGGATCTCCTCGCGAATGTGATGGTGCAGGCAGAGGTATGTGGCTGCCAAGACCTTGCAGGGGACTCAGCAGTGTTTAGATGCTAACTTGCAGCTGCGTTTTCATGGCGGCAACGTCAGCCTTCTGCTAGGTGTTTATTTACATGTTGATGTATTTTGTGGGTTTTGGGAGGATCGTCTTCAGTTCCAAGACCTACGAGCCAATCCCGACAGGGATGCAGTCGGTACAGTGATTGAGGCGAGCTTGGATAAAGCCCGAGGTCCTGTAGCCACACTATTGGTGCAGAATGGGACGCTGCACAGGGGAGATGTGGTGGTGTGTGGGGAAGCATATGGCAAGGTATGCTTTTGAGCGTGCTCCTTTCAAGTCTTCTTCTCTTTCCAGCACAAGAATAGATCAGAAGCGATAGGTTTTCCTGCACACGTGGCTGGTGATCATCAAGACTTCCGGCATTCCGTTGTCATCGTCCTTGTGTTCTTGCGTCAAGAAACCATTCCGCTCTCAATGTGGATTCTGGGCTTGCAGGTGAGGGCACTAGTGGATGATACAGGAGCACGTGCTGAAGCTGCCGGCCCGTCCATGGCGGTGGAGATTCTTGGGCTGAACACTGTCCCAGTTGCTGGAGATGAGTTCTGTACGGTGGCGACTATGGATGAGGCACGCATGAGGGCGGAGGAGTGTGCAGAGCAGCTGCGAATTGAGCGGCTCGCAATGCAGGCCGGGCAGGGCAAGGTGACGTTGGCTTCGCTGGCCAGCGCTGTGGCAGCAGGACAGGAGACGGGGGCCATTGAGAATCACCATCTCAACATTGTGCTGAAGGTGGATGCTCAGGTGGGTGGTCGACAGAGGTTGAGAAAGTTGTGGTCCGTAGAGTTCGTCCTCCCGCGTTTCAAAATTCGGGTTTTTGACTTGTACAGGTGTGCGTTGCATGTGCAGGGAAGCATGGAGGCGATTCGTGAAGCTCTTTTGTCGCTGCCGCAGGATACAGTGTCTCTGCGCTTCTTATTACAAGCAGCAGGCGAGATAAGCAGGAGTGATGTTGACCTGGCAGTCGCGAGTTCAGCCATTATTCTCGGCTTCAATGTGGGTTCTTCACCAGCTGTAGAGGCTTATGCAGACGAAAAGGGAGTGGAGCTAAGAAAATATCGCGTCATTTACGATATTTTGGATGACGTCCGTAAGGCAATGGAGGGCATGTTGCAATCCGTGGAGGTACGATGCCTATTCTCGTCCTCTGCGGAGGGTCTTAATTTGTTTTTCTGTGCACTTACTTCTCGATTGGAAATGTAACAATCTAGGCCAGTCCTGACTCATGGCCATTCGTTAACAAGACGTCCTGCATCAGGTGTACTCTTCACCTTGTGAGAGTACACGCTTCACCTTCACTCTTCACTCTTCACCTTCACTCTTCACTCTTCACTCTTCACCTTCACTCTTCACCTTCACCTATTGAGACTTGCTGCTTGGGAGTCGGTGTTGCAGGAGCGAGTGTCCATTGGGCGAGCAGAGATTCGTGCCGTGTTTGGGTCGGGATCAAACCGAGTGGCCGGCTGCATGGTCCTGGAGGGGAAGCTGGTGAAGGGCTGTGCAATCTCTGTTGTGCATGGATCCAAAGAGGTGTACGCGGGAACCATCTCCTCCCTCCGGCGAGTGAAGGAGGCAGCCAAGGAGGTGGTGGCGGGATTGGAGTGCGGTGTGGGTGTAGACGACTTCGACGATTGGTCAGCGGGAGATGTGATTGAAGCATTTAGCGTAGTGTCTAAGACAAGGACGCTTGAAGATGCCTCCAAAACAACTTTGGCAGCCCTTGCAACAAGGCCGGATGAGCTAAATGCTATTGATGGCCTCGCTCCTGTCAGCATGGGCTCAAGGCGTTAGAAACAGTGCCTGAAATGAAGCAGCCGGTAGTGTAGCGAGGGAGGAGGGGTGAACAGGCATAGCTGTTGCACCTGCAACAATATCACAACAGGCAGGCAGCCTTGGCCGAGATGACGAGAACGTGGGGCTCTCTGTATTTGAAGACGTAAAGCTGAATCTGCGTCAAAGGAATGTTTATTATACTGCAGGCATGCTCGTAATGGCGTCAGAATCGAATGGAACACCAGTGAGCTGAGTCAAGCCGTTAAGAAGTAGGAGATGGCAATCCCTTGTAGAGGCAGCTTTCTGTAGGGCGGACAGGTTCAAGCAGAAGTGTACACCCGCAGAACCAAGTGTTACATTTTCCATCTGTGGAAAGAATTATCCCATTGAAGGGCCCCATATGTTCACTCAGATAGCAGTGAGTGCGTCTGCCCCTCTTGCCATGCAGGCGAGGGTAGGATCAGTGAACCAGGCCCATCGTTGTAACTGGGAGGCTCGTTGGATGACTGGAATTTGCAGTTGGAAAAAATGCTCGTAAGGGTACTACCAAGCCTTGTTGGTATTGAGTCTATTGACGCTTTTCTGTATATGTTTGGATGCGTCAAACCGTGATGTCCAGGACAATGGTGTATTGGATAGGTATCGTACAGAGGGCACTGTACAAGTCTTCCAAATAGTGCATGACTAAAAGTTGACCGGGACAAATGATAAGAACACATATCACCGCACCATGCAAAATGGTCTTCATGGATACAACAATCCTCTCCGATGCAGTCATTGACGCGAGCGTCAGTTTCCTGACAGTCTAATTGGCACTCATCTGAAACGGTTTCAGGTCTCCAATGCTACGTATTACACCAGTAAGGTCACAACTGACTTGTTTCTGTGTTTATTCCCTTTTTTTTTTTTTTTTTTTTTTGTTTTTAAATCAGAATGAACTGGTGAGTTAGTCATCAAGTACCTTACCCTGCTCATGTTCTTAAAAAACGGAAGGAATTGCAATCACCTCAATGCGGCAGCGCCATTGACGAATGGGATGATGCACATCCTATGCACAGCTCCGATCGCAAGCATACACTCGTACTCCAGTGTCCCTTTTCCTAACAAAAGAAAAAAGGAAGACGAGCAGAAACACGTGAGCGTGTGAGTTAGAATTTGGAAGGACGTCGACGGCTGTCCAAATTTCAAACAAAAAAAATTTCAATGAACCTCCCAAAAAAGGAAAAAGGCGCCTTTGCTTCGTTCAAACTTGCATGACCAATTACGGATGGCTAATGACCAAGCCAAATTGCTGTTCTGGTCACTTGCATCCGCTCACTACCGTATGTCGTCTTTAGAGGGCTGTGCAGGCTGCAGTGCTTCTTCACCACTTCCTTCGGCAGAGTGAGTGTGGAGCGGGCAAGGTTCTGTGCAGGAAGGCGCACATTCGGCTGAAGGCGTGAGAGGGCCGCCATCTACTGCTGCTGCTGCTGCTGTCTGCCTGCAGGGCAGAGAATGAGCATGAGGGGGACTTCCCGGGCGCGCCGGAACTGAAGGCAGCGATGGAACTTAGCGAAGCTTGGAGGCAGACGGGACCCTGCGCCTTCTCACCCGATGGCCTGCTTCTGGCAACGCCTGTGGATCATCAACTTGTGATCAGAGACGTGCAGAGCTATCAGGTGCGTATAGAGCTATTGAATGGTGGAGGGTGGCGATACTACTCCGGCGAATTCTTGCTCGAGGGCCCAAAGAGCAGCAAGCAGGGCAACGGTGTTATTTTCATGGAAAATTAATTTCGCGGAGATGGTATTTAATGATATTAAGCACTGTGGTGACTCGAAGCAGCAAGGCAGACAGCAATTGCGGGTTGCAGTCTTGTTGTACAACTGGGGTGATAAGGAGTTTCAAAATGTAGTGTTCTGATTCTGAAGGGGTTGTAACGCATAGCCATTTTTCAAGCTGGGTGTCCTCAGATCGTGCATTTGTTCACTTGCAAAGACAAGATCAACCTGGTGGAATGGGCTTCAAATTCAGTGAACATTCTGTGTGCTTCGTTTGGCGCGGGCATAGTCCAGGTGCGTCCAATAGAAAGAAATTTTCTTAATGAACTTAGGAAATTCTTGAAACATTGGCAAGTTTGAAGAGCGACTCTTTTAGATTCATTTTGGCGTTTAATCTCTCCAAATTTTCACGTCGTGCAAGCATTCAACATTCGGAACATTCAGCATTCAGAACATTTTTTATTTATATGGCACTTCTTCGTTGCCTTCAAACGTAGTTGAAATCATGTCGACGCAGTGTTTTGAGGTCGCAGGCATTTTCAGTAATGGAGCTAACTTGGAGTTGTTGCATCACCGAGTCAGCTGTAGTGGGTTTGGCACATGCACGCTGGACTCCTGATGGGGAACACATCATCACCACCTCAGACTTTCAAATCCGCATCAGTATATGGTCAGTGGCAAGGTACATTTCTGGGCCGCTCACGCAGCAGGGAACCGTACAAGTCCATTCGATGTAAACAAGCTGTTTCTGCGGGTTATCTCTGTTTATACATTACGAGAATCGGAAATTACGTTTGCATCTTTCTATTCCTCTCCTTCACTCGTTTTGCACGTGTAATTGAAATAAATATGATAAAACTTTGAAACCTGAAAATTGATATAAAAGTGGGAGGGATTACTGCTGAATTCTGCCGTTCTGTTGTAGTTCTATTGTCTGCAATAGATTCGCTGCTGAATGACGCACTTGAGTTTCAAGCGTTGATATAAGTTCTTGAACGGCGACTCTGGAATACCTCTCATGGATGCCAATGCTTTCCCTCGAGAGGGCATTGCCTGACGTTTCGTGTTGTCATGTAGAATTTATGGACAATGTTTCGTCATAGTGCTTTCTGCGTTTCTTCTGAATTGCGACGTTATTGTACCCACTGACTCCGGTTCACGTTTTCAGTTCTCAGTGTGTCCAGGTTTACTGGCCAAAACATGTTTTGCGAGGATTGGCTTTCAGTTCCGATGGTTGCTACATGGCAATTGCAACTCGTCAACAGTGCAAAGATGCGATCAACATAATTTCATGTGAAACTTGGGATGTGCTTCGCACTTTTATGCCGGAGACTTCCGACCTTGCCGACTTTGCGTGGTCTCCAGACAACCTGAGTATTGCAATTTGGGACACTCTGATGGAATACAAGGCGAGTCATGCACTCCGGCTAACTTTGTTTGGTGTACGGTTGAAATACTACCTTAGAGCCTCCTCACTAGATTCAAGCTGAACATGCATTCTGGAGATGCCTTTTCTTGGCCTTGCGTTTTGTCGGGCAGCCTCCTCAAATATGAAGGCAGACATCGTCATTGTCCGATTTGCTTCTGCAGGTGTTGGTTTATTCCGCGGATGGCCACTGCCTTGTTAGATACCAAGCGTATCCTGTTGGTTTGGGTGTACGGACTGCAGTCTGGTCTCCGGAAGGTCACCTCTTGGCAGTCGGATCATCGTTTGACAACACGCTTCGGGCACTGAACATTCTTACAGGGAAGCCGGTGGTGGAATTCGTTCACAGTTCCATGGCGAAACTGCCAAACGGTGCAACGATTTATAAGGTTGCAACTGATGCCAAAAGCTTGTTGAACTGCTGCTTGATTGCTTTCGAGTTTTCGGTGGCAGAAGTATGTAAACAATTGAACTGAGCAGAACAAAAAGGGTTTGTTTTTTGGTTATCCGAAAAAGACAGAAAAACAGCTGAAAACACACTTGAAGGGATGCGGGAACTGTGTAGGGAGCTGAGAGCTTCACAACCCTTCAACGAATAAGGAAACTGGACATAATAGTGTTCAGTTCTGAATCATAGCGATGTAAAATTTTCTGTTTGCTCAATATTGCAAATCAAGTCGTGTTCTTTAATTTCTGTACCTACAGCTCTTATTGGTTATAGCATGCTTGTCTTATGCAAGCGCTTGACATCCGGATGAGCCTCGTCCTGCTTGACTTGGCTCTGCCTGACTTGTAAGTGCTTGATCGTCTCTCCAATTTTTGTGGGCGATTGCAGGAAACATTAAAGCCTCTTGAAGAGGTGAATATAGCCAACCTTTCGCTGGAAGGCTCCGAAAATCCTGCAGGTGAGCTCACTCTATTTCCCTCGAAAGTTTACGTTCTTTCTTAGAATCTATTTTCATACCTGCAATAAGCAAGTTTTCGGTGCTATTGTCTGGAAAGCCATTACCTGTTCTCACGTGCAAGTGCTCATTGTGCGATAACGAAGGTCTCAAATGATTTCATTGCTGCCCCTTCATTTCTTGCACGAGGCCTCTCTTCTGGTAACTACTGTACCTGGACCTCATTCTAATTTCGTGTTTAGCCCTGCAAGTTGGCCAACCTTGAACTTTATCATCCTCCTCATCAAGTTGTATGCTTGTCGTACGCAGAATGGAAGATAGGGACTATGCAACATTCGCAATACGAGATCATGGGAAACGATTACAAACTCACTGCTGAGAGGCCGGCCCACGACAAGCCCAATCCTAAGCAGGGTGTGGGTGAGTTGCATGAGGGCCCTATTCCTTCCCACTGCTTGTTCCACAGTCCAAAAGCCTATATGAAGTCTGCGACACCCTCCCAAGTGCTTCTTGCCTTGCTGTCTAGGAGAATAGCAGCAGGCAAGATATTGCCCCCCCCCCCCCCCCCCCCCCCCCCCCCCCCCCC